>JAZHYW010021807.1:2500-382677 GCA_037355805.1 Ixodes ricinus
CACGTGCTTTATTTTTTGCGTTCGAATGTTTCTTTAATCGATCGTAAAGATACACGACGGAGTCAGTTTCATCCAGTGACAGGACGGGCATATTAGCAATATATAAGCACCACCGAAATGCTAGCGAACCTGAACACACACTACATTCCTTTCGATCGTTAGTTTGCTTAGAACCGTCGCTCGTTTTCACATACCTTCCTTGAAACAGGGGTTTGGGCCTGAAATAGAGCGAAGTTTAACATCGCTCAGTGGTAAAGAAAAATGCTGTAACTAAAGCAATTACACTTTCACAATACCAATAAAGGTACATACTATCCGTTACAACCGATATGACAAAAGTTATTCATGTTATTTTCCGGCGAAGAGACAAAATTCACGCGCGTTTTCCCATAGGAATACACAGGGAGGCTGGAAATGTAGACTGCATGCTGTCTGCTTCAATTTGCAACCGGAAGTCCCGTAGACACTAGCGCCAGCTGAGCCTCTAGCGTTTATTCTAATAACTCTATGGGGACGCCATGACGACAGCGACACTCGCGTTCGCCTTTTGCTATACTCACAGCTTCTCCTTAACATTTCTAGAACCAACCGCCAGGATCGCCACATCCAACAGCATATGACACTTGGGCTTCTGTGACGTCATCTGCTGCCACTTCGGGAAAACTTTTGATGTATGGGCAGCATAGGACGCTAAACACACACGCACTCGAAGACTCGCTAAAGGCACCATAGCCCGACCATAGGGCGCACACGAGCAAGGCGCCATCTTTATTTGCGGGAACTAGAAAACCTGCGGCGAACCCTTTCTTCATCAATTGTAAATGGTTAGTCAAATGTTCTACGTGGTTTTTGAGGTTGCTCTTAGGCTATCGAAGGCCTATTTGTTTTTTCCTTGCGAGAATTGATTGTATGACAAACACAAAAAAACAAAATATTTGCATTTTACTAGCCTCTGGACTATGAAAACAAAAAAAAGGAAGAGAACAAAACGAAATGCAACCAATGCCATTATTTAAAGAAGAATACAAATACTGATAAGAACATGAATAACTTATTTGAGATAAGCTTATTTATTATCATTTTCGCAGGTTGTACGGGCATGAACCCTCTAACAAATTGCTTCACTTTTTATAGGGCAAATGCTGAATTTAAAAAGATAAAGGGGCTAGTTTCATTTGCGTCTTCGTTGGATGGCTGATATACTGTAATTACTCGAGAAATAGCCGCACTATTTATGAACGAGGCCCTGCTTCAACTTTCCCGCAACGCCACATATACAGCCAATCACTGCGTTGCGCATAAATAACAGCGAATAACAAGATCGAGGATACGATTCATTCATTCATTCATTCATTCATTCATTTATTTCGTGCTCATGAACGGCGAGTAGCCTATGTAATGATGCACAGAGTCAAAAGAAACACACATAAGAAATCAACAGCACATGCAACAGCTAATATCTATTATGGGGGAACAGGAAATAGGTAACAGTTAAATATCAGCCAGAGAACGCCTAAACGCTTGAACACTTGAGTTGAAAATGTCGATGTCGATGCTGGTTGTACTGAACCTGTTATAAAAATGTTGGATGCGGTTCATGGGACTGGAGAGGTTGATTTTTGAACTGAGAAAGTGGGATTAACCCTCAAAAGCACTCGCGGTACATATATGCTAATAGCTGATGTAAGGGTCGAACAGTCAATGCAACCATGAACGCATTTATACAAAAAAACTAGATCGCGCTCAAGTCTTCTCGAGCTTAGTGTAGTACAATCACATCGTCGTAAAAGCCTGTTATACTCATAATAAACACTGCGGCCAATATAGCGATCATATACAATACGGAAGAAACGTCTCTGCACGTTTTCGATTTTGCTTGGTTTGCATTACCAATACAATTCCAAACAACAGAACTAAACTCAAGCTTGCTACGTATTAATGAAAAATACAAAATGAATATGCAAGCTGACGAAGGGAATTCACGTGTTATTCTCGAAATAACACCTAGCGTCCGATAGGCAGCATTTGTGATGTTGGAAACATGTTCATTGAATGACAAAGATGAATCAATATATACTCCTAGATCTCTTGTGCATTCAACCCTACGCAGAGGTAGGTTCTCAAGATAATAACAAAAACTTACAATTTCCAGTTTCTTAGAAAAGGACATAACTACAGTTTTTTTAGGATTTAGTGTTAACAAATTGCGGCAACACCAATGATGCACAGCATTAACATCCTCCAGTATCATTTCACAGTCATAGATGGATGAGACCTGCCTAAACAATTTGATGTCGTCAGCATATTGCAAAATATGTGAATGGCGGACACAAGAACTCAGATCATTTATAAAGACATTGAATAAAATTGGTCCTAGTATGGACCCCTGTGGCACACCCGAAAATGACACATAAGGTTTAGAATGATGTCCCATTATACGAACGAAGTTTTTCTTTCCATCAGATAGTTCAAAAAAAATTTGCAAAGCTGGTTATTGACTCCATATGTCCCCAATTTATGGACAAGAATTGAATGATTAACCAAGTCAAACGCTTTCGATAGATCAAAGTATACGGCGTCTACCTGCCCACGATGATTGGTAATCGGCGAAACGAAGTTTAAAAATGATACTAGATTGGTCTCTACAGACCTGCCAGAGAAGAAACCGTGTTGTGAAATGCTAACTTTACGTTTAAAAAATTGTGACAAATGTTCAAACAAAACGATTTCACAAACTTTCGAAAATGCACAAAGCAAGGATACCGGCCTGTAATTCTTTACGTCATCGATCTTGCCACCTTTGTGAACAGGCACAATGACAGAATTTTTCCAAAGCTCAGGAAAAGTAAAACTTGACGAGACAAGTTGAAAATATGAGTTAATATCGGCGTAAAAATGGAGGAACAACCTTTAATAATAAAGCTTGGGATGCCATCAAATGCCATTGATATCTTGGGTTTTCCATGCTCCATGAAAAGTCAATCTTCACAGATGGTATCTTCGCAGCGAAGAGGTTATCCTCGTCCTGTAAACAGCTAGAATCATGCTGTCAATCGCGGTGATTGGCAATTTGCGTGCTCCGCGGAAAAGCGAACCCTCAAGTTTTTTTGATAATCAGTGCGGCTATTACTCGAATAAATACGGTAGGCACTCATTGCGTCATTTCTTGCATCAAAACAAATTTTGCTAATAATGTTTTTGTTTGCTATATGGCAAATACGACATTGTGTATCCTCGCGCCACACCTTTCAATATGAAAATTGCTATATATCTGTTCGATGCTTCGCTGCAAACAAATAAATTCCTCTAGAACTATAAAATGAGCCAAAAAGGGGAGCATCAAGTTAACTACAATTTACGCTAAAGTATGATTTGGTGTGAAATGTGTAAAACGTCAATAAAAGCCTCAGACATTTGAGATACTCTTTAAGACAGGGAAGGCTGGAACGCATTTTTCGGTGCGGCCTGTTACATGAGATCACGCCATATGGTGTTCAAATTCAGGGGGTGTGGTTTCACGAGACGTATGTACGCGCGCCCAGATATCTCGTGCGAATAACTTCCGTGCAACCATCACCTTACTTTTTTTAATAGCGGGGAAAGTGTTTTACCGCTCAGTAATGTTTCGCTATCATTGTCACTGGCTGAACCAGCCATAATATTCGGCGGAATAGCAGCAGCCTCACTCTATATGATTAAAAAAATCGCAATTATGGGCCGTTAACTGGATGTGGTGCTTGAGGCATTTCGCTCCTCGCCGGCTGGAATGGCCATTGCACATTGGCAGGCATATATTTAGCCAAGAAACAAAAAACGATCACATAGAAAACGAACCTTATTTTTACAAGATTTTTATCCGCCATGGTTCTCAAATTATCCCAAGCCAAAAGCGCCGCCGGGAAAGAATATCTTACATCAAAATAAATTGAAAAAGTCGAAAGAGCGCTTCAACGGCAAGGACATAGACAGCTGTTTGTCGTGTAAAATGCTGTAAGCAGACACTCCACAAGCTCTGAAAGACGAACGTGAAAGGCAAATGTATGCATGCTGCAAAAGTTGGCTCTCAGGTATGACGCTTGAACCGCATCCCTAGCTTTTCGCGTTCCTATCAAACGACTACAGCATGGTTACCGAAGTCGGCTGTTCTCGAAAGCTGCTGATAACGCAAACAAGCTAAATTTATCCGCTTGGCGGGCGCATCAAGACCGTTGGAAGCGCGTTGAACATGCAACTTGCCATTCACGCTTAGTGTAACATTTAGATCGTGCTTGGGGGCGACTCAGAACCGGAAGTCAGAACTCGCTTTAAAAATATGGGAATGGCCCCTAATGAAAAGGCTTAAAATCTTATACGCGTAAACTTAATCTCTTTTAAATGAAACAGTCGAAGGAACGTTATCTATAAGTTGAATACGTGTGGTGCTTGTGGATTTTTGCTACAAACCTGATATTGCACATAGGTAACAGCAGGGTGTGTTTTCTTTTTTCTATATTTTTTATGACCGGTTGGTGATACTTTAACGGAAGGAAGGTTCATAATATTACATCTCTAACATTAGTGCAAGCATTATTTCTTGCGTGTTCATTTAGAGAAAGAAGGCTGGAGGGGCTTTATGGCGAAGACATTGACCGCCTCCTGTTCGATTTCCTCACTTCTGAAGATAACACTGCGCAATCAATCAGGTTATAAACTTATTACTAGGGGGCTCGAGGCTGTCCCTTTGCGTTCCCTTGGTCGCCGGCCATGCTAAAAGCGAGACAGCCGCCAAACCTGGCACGCGGAATGAGTCAAGATCGTGATCATCTTCGTCATTACGTCCAATTTCTAAAGTAGCGCGATAACTGAGGACGACATGGGGGACCGGCTGCTTTTATTGCCGGACACTCAAAAGAACAGTACACAAAAACAGAACAGGCGATGGAAGAAGGACCATTAACTCTCATTTGAGCCTTCTTCGCCTCCCGACATAAAGCCTTGTCTGCCTTGTGAGGAGAAAAGAAGGCTCATGTCCGGCCAAGTAGAAACGAGGATCAGAAAAGGATGGTCACGGAGACAGAACCCACGCGTCTCTAAGGACTCGTCGTTGTCACGAACCACGCTCCGCACATATCCACAAAGATGGCGGTCGGCGACAACGGCGACGCGAGTCGAGACTCCCTGCAGCAGCAGCATCTTGGAGCACTTCTTTCTTCAAGGACACAACCCTCCCCCCTCTCCCCGATACTTCGCAAGGCGGGCTGCGACGTGTTTATGCGCTGAAGGAAGAGAGAGAGGGAGGGGGAGAGGAGCCGGCCGATTGCCAGAAGTGTTGTCGAGGTGATATCCCGTGCAATGCGTTATTGATCCTCTTATACGGGCGTCGGTAATCAGATTCAGTTATGTCCGCGCACGAGAGCGATCCGCTAAGAAAGCACTTCGCCGTTGGGGTGGTTGTCGGCCGTGCTTAGCTTGCTTTTATCAATATGTACTTCTTTTTGTCGTTGTCACTTTTTTTGTGTGTAATATTTGGCTTGCCGAAATTTAATACGTGTGCCTCTGCGCCTTCATCAATTTGAAACCGAGAGTTTTTGTTTGTTTTTGGTTTTGGTTTTCCAGGCCATTAAGTTCGTAAAAAGCTCAAAGATTGTGTTCGGTTGTTGTGGAACGCTTACCTTTCAGTCCGATTACCACTAATATCTCGAAACTGGTGAACAATGAGTGTATGTGATTTATCTTCGTTTGTTTATTTGTATTCGTTGTGGGAACAATAGATGGTATTAAAGAGAGCGATAGTTATGCTGACTGATTGCTGTCACTGATAGAAATATTCGTTTGTATTTTGTTCCGATCGGCATTCATTTGAGTGAAACTGTATATATGCTTTATATCCTGTCAAGATATTCTGATATTTGTGCCTTATAGTCTTACTTACCAACTCGCTTTAATTGAAAGCTATTCTGACGTCAGTGTTCACAGATACAGGTGAGGCCAAGCAAGATATTCGAAGCTTTATCTAAAATCAAGAACTCATCCGGTTTTAAAATTGTGAACACTTGTCACCGTGAATTCCTTTGTTTTCGCGTTTTCAAGGCTACATTGAAAAACACACAATGAGGAAATTTTGACATATTATTAGGAAAATGTGCCACTCTTCTTCCTCGTAAACAAGTTCTGCTCCAGATTATTTCGGGCTAGAGAGAAAGGGAAAGCCAGGAGAAATAAGAGCCTCCAGTCAGGGGCAAGTAAGTATCTCTCAGTGGACGAAAAGCTTATCATTACTTCTAATAGCTACATGTTACTTCGAGAAACAGCGTTGATAGTTCTCTCACTATTTCTCGCTCTCTGCGCCTGCTTGGACAATCATTTATCCTCGCTGGCATCATTAAATGCCGAAGAGCAGCCAGAGAGAAAAACTCTCTCGAATCCTCCTTTCCTTTCGAGAGAGCTCGTTATTCTTTTAAATCACGAAGTATTGCACAATGACTATCACGTGATTCTCTAAATAAAAAAATTATTATTACACACTTTAAAAGTTTCTTTTTTTACGTAATAAAAAAATGGCGAATTGTGTGTCTTCGATGATTTTTGTCAAAGTTTGGTACGTTTTGTAGTGTTACCTATTTAGGATATTTTTATTGACCTTGATTATGCCGGAAAGCACGAGCTTTTCTTTTTTATTGAATACAAATTACATATGGTATATACAAAAATATATTACATTTGAATGAACCAATGTTTCAAAATCTTACGAATTCGAGACAAAGTTTATGGAACAACACCATTTCTTTATTTATGATTAATATAGCAAGGTTAGACTGCTATTTATTAATAATAGAAGGAGAAACATAGTATGTTGTTTGTATGACCGCAATTAAAGCTCAAACTCGTCACTTTCGTATTTCGACTGAGCACTCGCATAGGTTTTCTTATGGCCAATAGTGTGGCGCGTATATAGTAAAAATACGTAATATTAGTACTCTGCTTCAAATGCAAGCGTAAAAATAAGTGCAGTTGTGAGCAATGTAGTGTAAAAGTTATTTTAGTCCGCTACAAACAATGTCAGATGTGCGTTCTGCAACATACATCATTCAAGATTCAAGCATTATTGGCGGTCATATAAACAACGTACTATATGCTATAATTATATTTTATAATAAACCTCTATCATGTCTCGGGACTGATAAAAACACATAAAAGTTTATCTTAGAAAGCAATTGAATTCGATTTTGATGAATTTTCTAAGCATTCCTTTATTCAAGTGTATATAACAAATTTTATATGTTTTTATAATAACTAAGATGCATTAATATAAATAGCTATGTTTGAGCTTCCTGGAATGTCAAGTTCATTAAAATACATTTAAAAAAGCCACACGTAGGTGCGCACCAAACTTTGCAAAAAATCATTAAAAGAAACAAGTTTGACATTTTGTAAACATCTATTGCAGAATAATATATTGTTCAATATATTCATTAGGAACTATGAACACTATTTTGAAATTCTCAGTAAAAAAAGCAAAAGAGTGCAGTGGTTTGAGAAGTGATAAAATAGCAAGTGGACAAACATACCAGGCCTGGGCAGTATCGCAATACATATGTATCTTAGAGATCCGTTTGAGTATCTGTATGTCTGTACTGATATACAGGGTGTCGCAAAAGAAAACTTACAGGGTTTTTATTTCCGCAAAAATAAACTAGGCATCGCCAGTACGCTCATTCTCCGCTCAAAATATAGTGCTAGAGGTCACAACCAGATGGCAAAGTTTGAGCCCGATCCGATAACTTAATCAAAAGTTACAAGTGATTTTCTGAAAATTTCAATGGGAAAATGGAGCCCATTTTCGCCCGTTTTCGGTTTCTGGTGCCATAGAGCCCCATATATTCGAAAACTCCGTCTGCCGCCATTTTCCCATTAAAATTTTCAGGAAATCTTTATAACTTTCGATTAAGTTATCGGATCGGGCTGAAACTTTGGCATCTGGTCGTGACCTCTAGCGCTACCTTGGGCGGAGAGTGAGCGTTCGGCGATGCCTAGTTTATTTTTGAGGAATAAAACCCTGTAAATTTTCTTTTGTGACACCCTGTACATTTGAAGAACGCATTTCTATGTCTGTATCGAGATGCATTTGAAATACGTATTTGCATGCATTTGAAATACGTATTTGTATACATTTGAATTACGTATTTGTATCTCAATAGTGAATGACATTTTCGATGTTTCGCTTGTATCGCGATATTTTTGCCAGAGTTATGTATCTCGTTTTATTTGTTGGACTTTTTAAGATAAATTTAAAAGAATAAAACATATGTTTGGTGCAAGTTGCTTCATAATTTATAATATGAGCCCGCCTTATACCGTGGTTCATTTTAGTCACCGGCATTAAACACAAAACAAAAAGAACCTCTTGTTTACATAAGGTTACTTGTGAGAATAATAAAATCAGCTCCTGTCACAAAGCCCTTCACTCTTTCGAATTTAGCAGAGAGAACGCTGTAAAGGAATTAAGCGAAGAAATAGAATGACACGGTTGTCCAATCGCCCCACACTATGGGTAACGCAGAAGCATATAATTCGACGGTATGAGATGCGCCCCCAAGGTAAAACAGCTAGGGTTCATTTCGGGCAGACGACTCTTGCCAACCATGACACGCAGTCTTTACCTTTTTCCAACTATGCGATTCAACGGCAATGACACGTTCTTTTTTTTTTTTTTTTTAGCGACATCATTGATAAAAAAAAGAATTCGAGGTAAGGGAACCGCATAATATGTTGTTTCCCTTACCAATAACACCGTCCCCATGTAGCACCGTTCGGGAACAAATGTATTTTTATAAGTATCTGTACTCGTATTCCGGAATACTCTTTCTCTGTTTTTGTAGATGTATCTGAGGGATATCCGGATATCCCATTGCATAAAAGACAAATGTATCTCAGTATCTGTATTTTAGGCCTTCAAACACGTCTATCTCAGTATTTTATTCCGGATTACGTTTTGCAGTATCTCTGCCCAGCCCCGAAACATGTTATCCTCAACATGTCGGAGAAACGCAATATTTCGCCTCGTCCGCTTATATATTCAGTAAATCAAAAACAAAACAAAAAACCTCCAAGATTGCAATCTTTTTCTACTTCATTCAAAGAATTCTTTCAAAATTTTTGGTCAGAATAAAACATTCCACCCCAAAGCCGTGCCCGAATTCTTATTAAAAAAGGCCATATGCTCCTGTGAACACATAATTTTAAGAGTAATCTACCTGCCTTATTTTCGTGTCCTAACCCTTTTAAAGTGATACAAAATATAAAAAGCGTGGTGCTAGCGTAAGGCGGTTGGGGCTCTAACAGTTAAGGCCCTGTCTCAAAATGGAAATCAAAAGCCAAATGTGCCCAACGATATTACAAATTTAGCTTTATGAATAACTTGGTAATTGTATCTAGCGCCGCAGGTGTAGCCCACATATAAGCAAAGTACTGCACTTGCAACGAAACATTTTTCGAAAAGTGCTTTGAAGCGATAATGGCAACGCGTTTAAACCTAGTTCATCACCTCAATGATATAAGATATTTTACTACGTATTTTTGATGGGGCTGCCGTTAGGTGCAGACGTTTCTTTTTCTTTTTTGGCGTTTCTGGTAAACTTGGAGTTAAATTTTTGCATTAGCTAATGTTTCTAATATTTTTAGTGAGCTGAATTTCAACGAACATGTCGAAGTTGTCCAAGATAAAATTAACAGATGAGAAATTTTTAATCTCCAGCCCTATTCTCTTATCGGAACTATGTGACAATTTAAACGCGAATAGCCATAAAAGAACGTGTAAGCAAAGAGCCGAGAAAATTCCGGTTTTGGTTAGCTTCTTGACTCAGAGAGAAATGGAGCGCGGTAAATTTTAAAACAAGAGCTGACAGAAGACCGGTTGTCTCGTGTTAGATGCGCCCAACAGAGTTTAAAACCAAGCGAGACGATTCTCTCGCGGCGGAAAGAGTCATACTTTGTTTTTGAATGGTGACACTCAACTGATTTATGGGTCCTTTTTGTGTCACATCATGAAGAATATTCGTGAATTGCTCTCGTATATCCTGACACTATAATGCACTCTGCAGTTTAAGCGCCTTATGGCGTCATAAATCTTGCTGTCGTGGAAAACGTAGAATATCTTTTTTACATTTTTTTTAAATTTGTTTTGTTAAAGAATCTATAAAAAGTATGTAACTGAATCAAATGTAATGTAATGCAAGCGAATTTTTCGTTAACAAAATAAAAAAAGAATAATAAAGTAATTTCAAGACAATAAAAAATACAAAAATGTATACTCTAAACGACTTAACTTTCGCGAGGACCTAATTTTCGCGAATTTCGCGACTCGCCTACAATTCGCGAAAAATGGGTCCCGCGCACAAATCCTGTAAAATGTAAACACATTTGGAATTTATATTGAGGTCCCACCCAGTCACGAAAAACAGAACCCGCGAATTATTCAAAACTTCAGCCTTGTCCTAAATCGCGAAATATTGAGCCCGCGAAAAATGAGTCGTTTACAGTAACTGATCTTGCAGGAGAAGAGGAGTAGTATTGCTGTCCTAGTCCTAGAGTGCTCGGCGAACATAGAAAATCATTGCATTCGAAAATAGATCCGCACGCGATATATCTGAAAAAAGTTATTGACTGCAATCAATATGATTTTTTGTCCATACAAATATGGAGCAAACTCCACTTGTATAAGGCTGTAAAGGCACCGAGAAGCAGACTGTAAAAATGTTTACATCGGAAATGCATTATTAAATACATTAAATATTATAATATGCTAATTAGACGTTTAGACGCGGCTGACACTTATGGCGACCCCAGCGTGTCTTCCCATTAAGAAATTAGGTTAGCCCTCATTCAATGAATAGAAACGTAGAGCTGACCCTTGACTATCAAAGCCTTCTAAGGTTGTAAAAATACTTAAGTACATGCAACTGCAAATAAATAACGAAGTACATTTGTGCACAAGACGTACAGCTTTATACTTTTAGATCTTCATAACAGTAACTATTTTAGGCTGGAATCAAAACAAAACAGAACCAAAGTCAAAAGACAACATAAGGGTTTCTTTATTATTTTTTTCTTGAAAACACAATATATAATCGTTTCAAGCTTTGGTTAAGGTAAGATTTAATGCACGAGGAATAAACATGTTGTGAAAAACGGTGTCACTTCTCATATCTCTCATTGCCGTATTCTGAGGTAACGCACAAGTGACCTAAGTTAGGTCAATTTTGGATTGTCCAACCGAATGACGGCGTGATATACTTCTTATACATATATTTCCTCTTATACTTCTTATACATAGTTCTCCACTACAAAAAAAAAACATTTGTATTTTCTTTTTCAATTCTGTAGTAATTATATAATGTGTTAGTACCAGTGGCATATGCTCCACTTAAGCATATAGTAGAAAATGTTTTCTATTGAGGAATCTGCTTGGCGTCTCTTGCCACATAATTTAGTTGTATAAACTTCGCATTATACACCACGCTCTTTAGAGTGCCATCGATTATGTCAAAGATTTGTACGAAAAACGTTAAAAGTTTCTTAATCAATACTTGTTTTTTTTATTTTTCACAACAATGACAATGAGACGACAAGTATTTGCGGGTATTACCGTGCTGCTGCTCGCCTGCTTCTAAAATAGACCTCTGCGAGTATGGCATGCACGGTCTGAAATTAAAGGCCTAATATGGGCATTTCGATCCCAATCAAAATACGCGCTTCCCGTGGAGAACAGTCCTTTGTGCTCTGGCAGGTTTTCATCTGTTCAACTATATACACTTCGGTGCGCACGTCCATTGAGAACTTGGGTCTCCTTTTACTTGGTTTCTCCGCACTCAAAGCTAATTTTATCCGATCAAAGATGCCCCCTTTTGCGGAAAATATTTGTTGTTGATTCCCTGTACCTTAAATACATTGCTCAAGATAATATAATATTATGAATGACCCTATAACAAAACAGTTTCCCGCTTTGTTTGCTTAATACATCTGAGATGTGTAAACATATTTGTTGTTAATATTTCAGTCAAATTTGTAAAAATCAAAGTACCAAGCACGTGAAAAGACACGAAGACGTTTAATATCTAACCAACTAACGCACATTAATATCTGAGTAAACTTTCACCGTCGTCAGTTTGGTTTTCAGACGAAAATATAAATAGGTTCAAACTAGTGTGAACCGATTTATTTTTCTACTCCGGAGAAGAAACGGATCTCAGCAATTTTTCTGGAACGAGAGCAAAATACACCTACTCCAAACTACATTTTCATGCACAATGTATTCCGATTTGTAACTACCACACACTGTTCTTGATTAATTTATCTTGTGAGGAAGTATTCAGGCCCACAAGAAAAAGGCTAGCAGCCAATTATGAAGGCGATTTTAAAATAACACATTTCATTCTGTGAATTTTCTCTAGCGCCAGCTGAAGAACTGTCGAGCAATATTTGTAAGGGTTTAACGTTCTGGGCCAGAATTAATCGTTTAGCGCAATATTAGACTTGCGCAAATTGTGAAATTTCAACTCGAATTGGATACACATGGAATAAGGCCAAAAAGTTGCCAAAAGTCAAACGTCAACTCGTATAAGAATACAAAAAAAAAACTTTGTTCGGCATGCTCATATGACGAAACAGCCGCATAAATGATAAAACGGTTCAATACGTGTTTGCACTTCTGCAGGGCGCGCGGAACGAAGAGAGGGTAACACGGGGTTGCACCAGAGTACGAAAAAAAACGATATGCAGACAGGCAGCGTTCTGGATGAATGGACGAATATGGATAAACAGAATTAATCGGATGACAAATTGCGCCACCTAGCCCTGGCACCTCCCTCGACGACCACGCTGAGAGCGACGGCTTAGCGGTAAGGGCCGGTTCAACTTCCACTGCTGTTTGTGGTTTGGTAATACTTTGGCATATTATATAGACGCAGCAAACCGATAATATGCCTATATATTGCATGCAGCCTGCTGTAGGGAAGTCAGAACCTCGAATTAAAAATCGCAACGCAAGAAAAAAACTACATTGTGGCTGCGGGATACAATAATGAAGGTATTTCTTAACAGGCATTATCTAGATCCAACACGCGCCTGTGAGGGCTATTTCACAACACCAATCGCGTTTTTAAATTAATCTGAATTTGGACCATTGGTACTGATATTGATTTTTTTGTTGTTGTGGTTTGACTCGAATACGTGAAATTTGAAAATCAAATCGAATTATTCCGACGATCATTTTTCGATTCTAATTTGAAGCTCGGACATTTGCGCAACCGTATATAATATAAGGTATACTTCCTCAAATTTGAATAAGGCAGGTATAAGTGCTTCCTCTCATTTGTGCCTGCTTACATATTCATTGCTCATTATCTGTGTAATCTCATTCGTGAAGCATCGAAAAATAAAAATAACTTGAGGAAAAACAAAACAATTTACTTAACTTTGTAGGCACCTAGACAAAGTTTAAATTTAGTATATTTGTACGAACCTTAGGTAGATGTTAACGTAAATAACTAGAACTGAATTGGAGGCACACTTTTGGGATAACATTTACAACACTGGTCCACACAGAACAGGTAAACTTAGCTGAAAATGGGAAAGGGGAGGGGGGGGCGGGCGGGCATCAGCATTCCAATAGGTCGTCGTTTGCAACTGAAAACTTATAACGATCCGCTGTGCTCGCGATTACCTCACCATTCATCTACATTCGCGATTCAGAAAACGAATATGCATGCTTTCACTAACAATTATAAAATACTACCCTTCAAGCGTCAAATTGTACGTAAAATGGTTTAAAGTACCCATGTCACGTCCTTTGTAGAAACCCAGTAAGATACTGTTTTACCCCGATTATATTTGACGATGATTTTGTAAAAAAAAGTACACGCTACCATTTTTCAGCTATAAGTTATAACTAGAAAAGCATTAGGCTAGGCACACCAAAGTTCAGGTTTCTTGACAGGATAATAATCCTATTTTCACACAACTTTGCAGAGCATTTGTTGCAAGCAAAGCTGCCTCTCAGCTGACCTTAATGCATATGTCATCAGACAGTTGATGAAAAACTTCCACATCTATATCGTTCATCTGGCTTTCACAGCCTTCATGCATGTCACTTTGCAACTTTCACAAGATGTTTCAAAGCAGGAAGCTAAAGCATAAACGTGTCATGGGATTAGCTGTGCCGTGTGCCCAAACACGTCGTTGAAGTGGCCGTTTAATCTCGGATGAAGCTTGCGTGCTTGCTAAATTCAGTAAACACTTAAAGTTACGTAGAGTAAAATATGCGCGATTGGTAAAGCATATTTACCATTGCCACTCGACGAGTCTTGTACGCGTCATTTTGTTCGAAAGAAACGTGTTTAAAAAGGAAAGACTAGAAGAACTTATTAATAATGGGAAACTTTTCATTTTACGAAAGTAGAAAGCAGAAACTGGCTCATTTTTGAAATGTTTAAGAAATATAAAGATATTATCATAATAACTATTAACCTATGTAAATCTATATACATACATATAATGGTTGAGCGCAGGTGATAGGATTATCTTGCATACGGAAGTTATCGAGCTTCCTCTAAAACTTTATCCGCTACGAAACTAATATATCCACATCATGTATACCTTTGGGTAACGAACGTTTTTTTGTCTCTGTTCCATCCCGGCACAATGTTGCGAATACCACAAGAAAAACGTAGAATAAAGAAAACTGGCCAAAATCTCGGGTGCGGAACCTTCTATTCGGTTTTAACTCGGAGAACAAACGATTACCTATGCTCATTGGGATATAAAACAACACGCTGTTGACCGCCATTGTCACTATCGACGAACGTGCAACAAATAGTGCTTGCAGACATGCCATGTTTAAACCCAACAGGTTTCGTGCTCGAGCAGCAACTTTTCACATGAAATCATATCTTCGTAAAGAAGACAGAGTTTGGAACATCCTTGCAACGGTCAGAAATATATTATTTGTTTAAGCGTTAACTAACGTAAGGCCAATATAACGCTTCAGTTACAATCTGGTGATAGACCAAACAATCCGTGAATAGGGTTAGCATAGGGTGCGTCACAAAAACGTGATGGTGACGAGTGATACGTCTAAACTCTAGAAACTTTAATGAGGCTATACGCAAAAAAACACAAAAAAAACACAAGAGATGAGTAGCTCACACGACAGATCATACGCCCTGTCCTTTGTGCCACTCTTATTCTTGTCCTCGGTTTTTTGGCGTATACGTGTGTTATGACTATGAATCAGAACAAACTATCCCATGTAGCTGTCTTATAATCTATGAACTTGTTGTTCGCCGAATAGGACTGGAATAAGAGTGACACCGACTGCCACACAACAGGACTACCGCATTCCCGGCACAATGCGGCCATTGAAAAAGAGGTCACACATGCTTCCTTATTTGCATTGAGAATATTGCAGCAATCCTAGCCTTAAACTTTTCCGACACCTGCGAAGTGTGAGTGAAAACTAGGAACTCAACAGTGCAGACCCAAACTTAAATTAACTTCTCCATTATCGCCCATATCCCCATTTCTTCCAGTGTCTTCTTTTTTCCCTCTCTGCCTCCAAATACCGAAGACACAACATAAAAGCTAATGAAAGTGAGAGGGTAAGGCACACGCAGAATTGCTGCCGCCCGTGCCGGACCGCTTTGGCTGTGTTTCTCGTTTGTGAACTCGCTAAAATACTCGCTTATGATCTGTTTTTCTAGGACCAGAGTATATGAGCTTGCATCGAAACCTAATCACGTCCGGGAATCACGCGCTCCGAGAAAAATTTATGAAGGCAGGCTAGTTTGATGTCGTCGTGACCATCGACCCAGTGCGCGTCGCTCAACCGTCGGACCAGGCGGAAGTTGACATCCTCTTCGCATTGCGATGGACCGCAGTGGACGCTACGAGCCATCGCGGAAAATCCAGCTCTCCGCACGTGTAAGGTGACTACTCGCCCCGCGCATCGCTAAGTCCTTCTCGAATATCACGTGACACTGAAACGCAATGGAGAGGCTCTGATGGCTCGTAGCATTCTCCGCGGTTCATCGTACCTTGAAACAAAGTACGACGATGCGTGGGCTCACGTCTCCCAGCTCCGCAGCACGTTGTCAGCGGTGCGTTCTGTTTGCCTTGGTTCGGACACCGCGATTGGATAACGCGCCGGCAAGTCGGTTTCGGCCTTCGCGAGGCCTTCACGTCGTCACGTGTACGGGTGGGAAGCGCGTGTTGTTGGGATGTGTTCGTGCGAGCCACGATTTTTCCTCGGACAGCACCGGACCAGGGAAAATAACGATGACCTGGCGTTGTGATGTTCCCGATACCAGGCGCTGCTTCCGGGCGGTGGAGAAGGGCGATTTTGTGAGTGAACGAGAGAGGAGGCATTTCTGTGTATTCGCCGAGGTGTCCCCCATGTTCGGACAAGTGGGTGGCCGTTAAGGCACCTCCGAGATCTTGCGAATCCCGCCTTTTTATTTTATTTATTTTTTCCCGAGCCTAATTGTCGCCGCTCTTTTTCTTTTGTGTGTTCTTTTCGTGTGACTGCGCGAGTGTGCGAAGTCGGACTGATTGTTAGTCAAGGAGCAAGCGCTCAGTTGAACTCAATCGAAGGGCTAACAGTAGGGCTGGGTAATTGATCGATTAACTTTCCGATTAATGGATTAAGGCTTTAATCGCGATCAAATTTTTTAACCGGTTAATCGGTTTTTTAATTGGTACTGAAAAAGAAGTCAACTGGATGCACGCATGGCTCTATCCTGGATGACTTGACCGAACTAGTGGTGACTCATGCCCCCCCCCCTTTCACGAAAACGCTGCGTGACGTGTATCGGGTCGTTCTGTCCCGAGCGGTTTTCCGTTCCCAACCAGGTGCTATGAGCAAGGTTCAATTCTCGCGCTCGCGAAGCGTCACGTGTTCGACGTTATACATTATGCAGTTCTGCCGAGGCCAGACGAACAAGCCGGGACCGCAATTGATTCCCGCGCGACCGCGAAACTTCACGTGTTGAGGATCTATTACACATCCTGCCCTGGCAAGACAAACAAGCAGGAAAACAAGCTGGGAAGCTAACAACGCCATGGTTACTTGTTCCAGTATTCGGCCCATAAAAATGGACGAGTTTACGAGTATGAAAGGCTTTCTCGCTGGAAAGTTTGGGTTTAAAGTAAACTCCAGCGGTTAAGTATTTAACTCGAAGGAAGTCCACTGCATCATCTGCAACAAGCCGTTTTCGTACAGTGGAAGCGTAAGTTCGCTTCAGTATCACCTGCGAGCGAAGCACCCATGTACGCCACTGCAGCAAGGACCATCCGCCAAAACGCAGACAACAATCAATGCCTTCTCATCAAGGCCGATTTCTCTGAAAAAAGAAGGAAGCATCGCCCAAGCCCTGACTTCTTGTCTTCCTGTCGGAGAATGTGGACAAACTTCTTTGTATTCGGAGCTGGAAGAAAAATATGTGTCTTTGAATCGTTGAACTATATGTATCCTCAGTTATAAATGTCCTTTGCGCAGTGTAACAGGGAGTAAAATAAGTCTTCAAAGGCAAGACGAGTTGCATTATTTTAATATATTATTTATAAAAATCAACGGAACCGATTAATCGATTGATTAATCGTTTAAAGGGTGACGATTAATCGGGTTAAAATTATTAATCGTTGCCCAGTCCTAGCTAACAGAGAATCGTACTTAGGAGTTATACGTTGTTAGTGTTAGATATATTTTATCTTTTATACAAGATATTGTTTATTGCTTTGACAATAGAACGCATGCACATTGTACAAAAAAAGAAACATTTAAATTGCTGGCTAGGTAAGTCTAGATCTGTGTGATGTGTGGTTAGAGAAGGCAGATACCGAGAATACGTTGGAAAATATGTATGAATACAGAACCCGATGAACACATCGGAGCTATATTCTCGTAATAGGCAAGTAATATTTGTGATCCCTATATGCACATCGACGCGATTGACTTTGTCAAAAACAAATCTTAATTCAGTTTTATAGACATACGAATAGTGTGCGCAATATCTGGTAGCCAAAACGGCGATAATTGTTTTCCTTGTGACGGATACGAGAAAGCCCTCCAAAGAGATTCTAACCAACGCCTTCTTTCGCTTTTGATATGTGGTTTTATCTCACAATGTAAAGATTTTCATCCATGCAATTTTTTTTTTAGCTTTAAATAAACATGTGAACATTTTGTCCAAGCAGACTTTTTTAAGGTCCAGGAGGCAATCGCGGCTTAAATGTTCCGAGCTGTGTGGTTAAACGCTCAAGAATTGGCAGACTTCTTGGAGTGTAGGCGTCGTCTAACTGAATTTTCCATTTGACTGTACAGGCAACATGGTCTCAAATAGTGCTTAGTATCTTTATCCGTGGCGCAGATGCGTAGAAGATGACAAAAATTGTGTATTTTAACCGGCATTTCCATGCGCTTTATCGCCTTTATTGATTTCGGCGTTGACGTAGATGGCTTCTGTAACGAATACTTTACACATATGAACAATACTGTTCTAATGTTCATAACCTAAGATTTGTGGGAGGCAAAATATATACAGGGTGTTTCACGAAAGGTGGACAAATTCTGATATTGGTAAAACTGCGCGTCGCAACAAAAAAAAAAGGCTTTTGTCGTTATGGTACTAGGCCTGGGACCTATTTAGGAAAATTATTAAAGTTCGGGATAATTAGGTTGTTAATTATTTTTGCGCAATTAATTTTTTAATATTGTGTTTAAGGGCATGGATTTAATTAGAAAATTGCTCAGCATCATCAAAAACACTAAATCAACAAATTGCAGAACGATAGAAGGCGCGCGAAGCATTTTACGGCTTTCTGAAAAACCGCACAAATTCGACGGGTTTTAACTTTCGGTTTGCTATCGGAACGCATCTCGGCCCCGACGGCACTGCGCCCCGTGGAGAAATAGTGCAACCAGCCTCTGCTGCGTCGCGCGATGACAGAGCAGCAGAGGTTGGTTGCACTATTTCTCCACGGGGCGCGGTGCCGTCGGGGCCGAGATGCGCTCCGATAGCAAACCGAAACTTAAAAACCTGTCGAATTTGTGCGGTTTTTCACAAATCCGTAAAATGTTTCGCGTGCCTTCTATCGTTCTGCAATTTGTTGATTTGGTGTTTTTTGATGATGCTGAGCAATTTTCGAATTGAAACTATGCCCTTAAACACAATATTAAAAAGTTAATTACGCAAAAATAATTAACAATCTAATTATCTCGTACTTTAATAATTTTCCTAAATAGGCTCCTGGCCCAGGACCAAAACGACACAAGCATTTTTTGTTGCGACGCGTACTTTTCGCAATATCAAATTAGTCCCTCTTTCGTGAAACACCCTGTATATATAAATCACCTCAAGGATCCAAAGATTTTTTTAAATCTCTTTACGACAGCAAAACATAAAAAGCGTGGCGAAATAAAACAGTGAATTTTCTGCGAGGATAGATTGCACTAGCCACCATTGTCTCTCTACTGTCCCTCTGACCTAGATGTGTTTTTTATACGTTTAAGTAACACTTTGGTGAGGCAATAAGTGCTTTGAAATGCTGTGGCAAACTCTATGAAGTTATTAGCCGTTCAAGTGCTGTCTGTGGATGCGTTGCCTCTGAACCTGTATTTTATTGTTATTTTGTCGGCGATAATAACATAAAAGAATCTGCTTAAATTTAAGTCGACTTCACGCGTTGAAGTGTATCATAAGTATACGTAAATATACGGCGAGTAAGTGTTCCGAATTGCGTCTTTCGCGCATCCGAACGCAAGGGGGAGCATACAAATCAGAGGGCAACAAAGCATTGAAAACGCATGATGACGAGGCAGCCAAGCGAGCGCCGTCATTGTTTGATGTAGGGGGTAAACAAAAGAGCGTGGTGCGTTTGGAGGGTAAACAAATTCACGAGGTGCGGAAAGGGTAGACTAACTTGCAATGCGGTATACATATATGTTTTTTTTTTTAGATATTTGTATGAAAAAGTCGTGCGGAGGCTACAATAATGCGGTCTGCGGAGGTGAGTTATACGGCCAAGTAGATATTATAGAGAGGGCCAATCGTCCCGATAAGTAAAGTAATTACCTACATTTTGTTTGTTAGATTTTAATTAGTGAAAATAAACATATGGTTCAAATCAATAAACTTGCTAAGCGTTATCGAAAACCACTAAGTGAGTATTTGAAAACAGATATGAGAGCGCGCGAAGCTAGAAGGGTGCGCTAAAGTCGCCTGTGGCTTGAGCGTCTAACGATGCAGAATATATCAACGAGCCTCACTATCCAATGTATCACGTGACATGGGAGACAGTATATTAACGGAGAGGAAAGATCCAATAGAGTCTGAATTTCCTACAAGTCCTTCATCTTGTTTCGGTAATTCTGAACGGAACCAACGCAATGTTCTGAACTAGACTTGCTAATACAAATAATTTTCACGTACCTAACGCCTCCATTACATCCCAGAAGAACAACATCGTTCGACCTATAGCTCTGAAAAGGCTATGGAGGCAAAGCGGGGGCTGGCGGAGAAGCATCAAATATGGCGCGGAGTCTCAATAGTTAGCGCGGACTCCAAGAGATGGTGTTAAATAAGGTCTATTCTACAGGCTCACCTGCATGATTAGAGTGGTCATTCTGTGGAACACTACCACGAAAGCGAAGCCAAAGCTACAAGCACACGTATGCTGTCCTGAACGATATTTGCACTGTAGGAGCACGCAGGCTTGGTTAGGGCACCGAAAGCACGGAGATGGCTCTTGTATCTTCTAAAGCCCCTTGATGTGTATGTGTTCGTTTTACAAGTGGCGTCAAATGTGCCAATGTACGAGGTCCGGTGCCTCGTGCGGCTCTTGGAAGAAAATGGCGGCGGAGAATTAGCTCGCAACACGTGTCTTGCGCGTTTCCAGAGCAATGGTTGGCGGTGGTCAAGATAAACGCGAAACGCGATTTGATCAAAAACCTTAGTAGCATTTGCTACGCTATCATAAGTAAAATGGTTTATAGCATGTCTTACGTTTCATTTTAGTCCGCTGTCATCCCAAGGAGCAATCAAACGAAGCGGCGCGCTCACTCATGTATCTCTGAGAACGTTTTCTGGCATTTTATTTATTTAAATTTATTTTTTGAATACCCTCAGGGCCCAGAAGCGTTCTGGAGTGGGTGGACACACAATTTTGGTTGAGTAGAGAGCTCAAACAAACAAGGAAACTTGGTTATAAATGTTAGTCCGGCATTGCCTTAGCAAATTTGAGTAGTTAGTTATATTCTAATTTAAACAATTGATGGAATAGTTACTAATGATGCGGGAAGTTGGTTCCATTCAGAAGACGTTCCAGAGATAAAGTAGTAGATGTAAGCTCAATGAGGTATGCCACCTTTAAGAGCGTGATCTATGCGGGGAGAATTGAAAGAGGTGATAATGAATAGTTTGTCTTTCAGAGAAGCCTTGGAATGATACATTTTATGAAAGAGGCATAAACGAGGTATTTTACGGCGTGAGGATAGAAGAGGCAGGGACGGGGTGGTTTTCATAGACGAAACACGTGCGGTGCGATGATAGTTACAAGCTATGAAGCGTGCGACGCGATTTTGCAGTGCTTCAATGTTTGTTACAAGCGTTGAGTGACCGGGATCCCAGATTTCTGCGAATATTCCATCTTTCAACGTAAAGCCTTGTACAATAGAAATTTTATTGACATAAGGGTTCAAAATAGTTTATTATAAAAACCCAAGTGTCGTATTGCGTTAGTGCTTAAGCCACAATCTAGCCCCCCCCCCTCCACCCCCATCACCCCCCCCCCCTGCAAAAAAAAAACTACAAAAAATTGAACTTCGTTAAACATCAACTAATTGTAGTATGAAACTCTTCAGCGACCTGTACCCAGCATCCGAGAAACCTCTGCAGTGCATACAATGACGCGAGTGCGTGACTTCGTAAAGTGCCTTCTATGCGCTAATTCTCGTTCGTACAAACAGAAAACGAATCATCCTGCTTTGTCTACACTGTAGACACTCGTGACACTGAGTATATAGAAATGATGGATGCACCGATAGCGAATTTTCCTAGCTGTATTTTTATTCTTCTTACTTCGTGTCATAAAGCTAGGCCACTCGACAGGACGAGTGCCCGTTGCCACCAGGCAATATTACTACGCTTTTTCGCTACCCTCGCGTTGGGGAGGATACGATGAGCGTAATAGGAGCTCCTCTCTCCTCTGGAATCAATAGATAGCTGGATCTGTCTCTGCCCCAGTGACCAAAGGAGGCGCTGGGGTTAATGAATGGGCCGGAAAGTAAGCCGCTCGGGCTTTTCTCTTGTTGCCCATACCCTCACCGCTAGTGCTCTTGAGGCTGCTGCTGCGGGGCTTGTTACTAAGGAGAATGCTCATTTCTCATCTGCGTTAACGACCCGCAAATTTGGCGGGTTGGGAGGGGGGGGGAAGGGGGAGAGTTTTTTTTTCCTCTCCGAGCCTATTAAAACCCGTTGTCCTTGCTATCGATGTTGTTATTTGAGCCGGGTGTTGCAAGCGAGCGCTTTTCTTGTCTTTGTGCTGTCGCTTCGCGTAATGGTCGCTCTAAACCGAAAGGAAGCCTCAGAGCGAAGCGGTGCTCGGCGATGCGACACTGCGATCTAGACTCAAAGAGTAGTTATAATTTTCATTAGCAGCGTTTGGAAGAAATGTTTAGATGAATCGCACATTGTGACCAGTATTCAATACGATGTTTGGGCATTTTTATTTACACGTACGTTGAGAACAACTGGTATTTGAGGCAAATTAAGTTCATTTTTTCTAACGCATCCATCTAACATAATTACACCGTGGACCCGATGGAACTTAGGTCACTTCTCAAGGGACCGCACTAATTGGTTTTTCAACACTTTTCAATGTAATTTATTACCGTGTAGTTCTTTTTCTTTTTTTTACAATTTTGAAGGATGTATTTGTTCGAATAAAACTGGATACGAAATATACACTTTTTTAAATATCTATCTCGCTTAAAATCATCAAATGTCATGGTGGGTATTATTTATCTTGAAAAGATGTAGAAGGTCATATTTCAGGCAATGTTATTTTATTTTACGTTAATTCGCTATTGTTGCCTAAGAAACGCCTCAATAGCCAACCATGCTACCTGACCGTTTCACAAGGAAAACTTACCTGAACATGTCCTAGTACGACAAATGTTTTCCCCCTTTGGACTAAGGTGAGCTAGTATTTTTATACTCCTAGATAATAAATGCTCTACCAATCGACACCTCTGTGGAACACATAGAAAACAACTAATGGTTCTTTCCAGGTGCAAACGCATCATTTTGGACGCGCTGTATTGAACATAAATAAAACACTGTAAAAAATACAATCCGTGCTCTTACACTGGGAATTACGTTCACGAGCTTTCGTTAAGTGTCACAACATGCAATTTTGGTTTAGGTCTCCACTCTTTTTTACCTGAACTACGGAAGCAACCGACGCAGAAATGTGATGTAGTGAATTATGTAGGCGAAAATGGCATTGTCATTGCGCTGTTTTCTTTGTTTGTGTGATATCATCGGCTAAACTAATCAGGCAGAGCAAAATAATTCCGAGGACACCTAAGCCCTTCTTACGTGTTGTGACTGCAAAAGCATAAATGTTTTTCGCGCCGCGGTCACTTCTGATCTTCTCGGCGCCACGGCAGTTTCTTCTCCTCTCGGCGAATGCCGCAGCGCCATGGAGTGTGGGGTGGAGTTCCTTGGAACTATGCCGCGCACTAGCCAATGGGAGGTTATCCATCAATTCGCTGCTACAGACTGCGGGGTTCGCTTCATGGGACAGGGGAATTTAGGTGCCATTTGGCGCGGCTTGGGAAGCTGATAACGCCGGTTCGCTCCATGAGGCAGTTAAAACATTCGCATTAAAAGGCGCAGGATAGTGGCGCATTCACTGCATGTACTTGGTTTAGTCGCGATAGCCAAGACGGAAAAGGCGACGAGTCAAGTTGAGCGCCGCCAGGATGCATTTCTAGCGCTGCTTGATCACCAGCGGCCGTCGGAGTGTAGCGACTGCTGCTGTCGGACTGGAAGTAAAACGGAGCATGGACATGTTTTCGGCTCCGCTAATGGCCGAGCTCCGCTCCTTAGATTGCGCAGCGATTGGCTTCTCACGGTGCTGTCAAGAAAAGTAGACGCCCCAGATTTTCAACAGTGTTTTCGTCCCAAGTGTCTCGTTGTTTAGAGTTCCAATCATCTGAATTTCAGTTTATGGTTGACAACTCGCAGTCCGAGTTAGCGTCAGATCGTGCACAAAAGGCATATTTTGAAAAAAAAAAAAAAGCTTTTAATCGTGGAAGTAAAATATTTCGCCAATCCAATTATCGCCATATTTGGTGACCATCCTAAAACCAGTCCGGGTTTCTCCACACGTTACCCTAAGTTGCTGTCATCCCGAGTGCCTATCCTTCCAGCCTAATCGAGTCTTTTTTGCAAGACTACATAGATTGAAGGGTTCGGTCCGGTGAGCCGTCTTGTCTAGTTGTTCTTCAAGCCAATGTTACACAACCGGGGTCTGTCGATTCTAAGCCAGACAGATCCTGTCTACTTGCACCAGGCGTGATCAATCTTCTACGAAGCGAAAACCAACGAAAGCAAGTAAGGAAAAACCTGTTGTTCTTCCTTAATTGACTATTTCCTCGACAAAGGACGAGGCCGATCAGCGTTGAGAAACACGTCAGAAGAAGCACCAGCGCTTGCAACAGCACCACGTAACAACGCTCAACTCGCGAGCCAGCAAGGACTCTTCTCTCGGACACTCCATTCCACGAGAGAATCGACGTCTTTCATCGTGCGCTGCAGCAACCCGCAAGCACGCCCGCGCACGTTTATTCCAAGTCCTTAAGAGGGAACCTCGGTCGTTAGTGTGACGGCTTTTAGGGCCGCGTTAAATCAAACTCGCGTTGAGTCCCAGCCCCGGTTTTACCCGCCTCTTTCTCGCTCATTCTAGAAAACCGACGATTCGGCCACCCCCTCCGCAACTGGAACCGGAACACCGTTTTTTTTTTGTTTTCTTTTTCCCCTGTAGCAAAATGACCGTTTGTTCGTTTTTATGCTATCTGTATATCGATAAAGTCGTTGGTCCGTTTTGTTCCTCGAGGATTGGAGTGCATGAAGAAATCAGAATTATTCCATTTTCGACGACGCAGCCTGACTGTTGGTTGCGCTTTTCCTCTTTTAGTCTCCGAGAGTTGTTTAGGAAAGATTGGACAGAAATATATACGCTGGGTTTCTCACCGCGTTGCCCAACAATGGTGTCGGACGAGATTGCGTTTGTCAGGACGTCATGGGCGGCCTTTACGGCAGCGCGAGATGAGGTTGGGCAACTGAGCTTTTCTGCCTCGTCAGAGTAGGAGGAAGACGATGATGAAAGCAAGATTGATGGAGGCCTATCTCGGACGCGAGTCTTAACAGGCCGACTGAGATATGGGAACATTAGAGGAAGTAGCCGAAACTGGACGTGAATGGCGAACGTGGGAATTCGCATGAATGGGTTGCTGGGGTTGATTACTCAAAGCGAAACGAAAAACAATTTAATTCCGGGCATTCTCGTAGGAAGGGATGGCCGCAATACTGTGGAGGGCTGGAATGACTTCGTTGTTTCAAGGGCCGTGCCGTATCGTGATATAAATGTATCACGATAGTATATTAGAATTTCTATAGAATATCTCTCTTTCGGCATCGAAACACATTAGAAAAGGGCATTTGCACACCTGCTGTGAAAAACGGTGCCTTTCTACCAAGTGTACCGAATTGCTCTGCAAGGCTTAGGTATCAGATTACATTTGATGTTAAAACTGACTGCAGAGTTACCAAGGAAACAAATTCGTACCATATGTGTAGTCGACTTCAGGTATACGATATTTACGTTCAAAAAGCCGCAACGTAGCATTCTATGCTAGGCGGAACGCATTACCTGCAAATGCTGGCCTAGCAGACTTCCGAAAAAAAATGCTAGCTAACATGGCAACGATGTAAAAGAAGTACATAAGCTTTTAAGCAACATATTTGCATGGTATTTTCTAGGTACCATCCAAATGTATGCGTATTTGTAGTACCCATCCAAGTCTGACAGTTTCTTATTGAGACCAAACTTTTTGCTACCCTTGAGCTGCATGCTGTATTAGAAGCCTCTTACACTGAAACCCGTAGAGTAGAAACTTGGCCAGAGACGTATCGCTGCTAATCAACGAGTTTCAACGAGCGCAGAGCGACGAAGTGAACACCCAAATTCGCTATAGTACAATTTTCATGAACAGATGAAATGACAGGAATGTTATCTGAATTGATTGTGTATGGAGCTCAAACTTTCGCTGTACATGCTGATAACTCTGTCTATATACTGATAGGCTCTCTGACAAGCTTCCGACAGGTCTCGTGTGTCTTCTTTCGAGAGTAACAATGAATGTCTTTAAATACAGCCTTTACGGCGAAATATAACATACTCTAATTATGCCTATTAACACAAAGATCCTAAGATATCAACAATTTCAATCGTATTTCTTGACTTCGGACCCAAGTTGTGATGGATACATGCCAGTACAACGGGAACGCATCCGAAATCGAGCTGCCCTGTTGAGGCATCCATGAGAGTTTACTGAACACACAATGTCATCATAAGAAGTGTTCCATGCAGTCGGCGTGAAGCCTTGCTTTGAGTACATATAACTTACTGCCCAAAACAGACAACAGCCTCAAGGTTGTTTTTTTTCGAACACTTTGCAGAGGTTGTTTGGTTTCTCGCGGCGCTGTTTATGCTCAACAAATTCTTCAATGTCCTCATTTTTGTTCATAAAATAAGAAAGAAAGAAGAAGCGAATTTTTACCGACAGGGTTTGCGCTATTGCTCACTGTTCATTGACGAATAATTGCATACATGTATTTGTATCGATAAAAAGTTCTGTCTCTTTAACGGGATACGACATGGCGTTCAAACTTACTTATTAAAAGGAAACTCACATAGAGCATGTGAGGCAAACTCTCCTGGCTACTGAGTCATGTGCTCCACAATCATCGTGTTATAGCATCACTGCTTTTGTCGCTGGTTCGGAAAAATTACTTTTATGAAAATAGGGACATCAGTGGCGCATTCCGACTGACGCGGTTTTCAATGTGACGACACCCGATCTTCTGAATATAAAAGAAGGAGATATATTGCGTGAGCTTTGGGATAAGAACACCTAGACCTGACAACACGTAGATGTTCCCTCTAATTTTGATCACGTCACACTTCGCTTTTAGAATTCTAAACGACCGAAAGCCAATCGCAACAATTAACAAAGAAAACTCGCCAAATGACGAGAAAAAAAAAAAGGTTAGATCTGGAAATACAGTCTGCGTAGTGGATCTGATCACTAGTAAAGCGTCATGCTCAATGCCCCGGCGCATATGTACTCTTTTGTAGGTCTAAACATATGTGCAGCTTCATCGTTTTCCGAGCGCTTTCCGTAGACTGTGACAATTTTCTCTCCCCTGTGCATTGCGGGCAAGTACGTGCTGCAGAAATCTAATGTTCGACTGAGCGCGGACACGGATTGAACACGAGTGCTGAGTCAGTCTTCTTCCGGTACGTATTTTCTATCGCCGCATTGTTAGACGGTCGGCTGTGGTCTCGCGCCCAGTTTTGTTTTGCTGGAGCCCTCGGAGCGGGCTGACGTTTAATGGAGAAAAAGGTGGAAGTAAGGAGGCTTTGTCTAGATTAGCCGGTGTTGCCGTGGCTGGGCGAAAGATTAATGCTTCGACTCGGGATACGGGTTGGGGCTTTTGTTCTATCACTATGGTTTGAGAAATCATCGAGTTCTAGCAATAGACACTTGCACTAAGTGCTTCTCTGGGTGGCGCCATTTTGTTACATCCGGGCATTACGAAACATTCGGTAGAGTAAAAACGGCAGAGGGCACCCGCTAGATTTTTATTACTACGTTCCAAAACACGCTCCTAGGTCGCCGCCATGTTGCTGATGGGAATGCATCTAGTGCGACTCTCGCGTCCCCTATCAGTTAGAAATGTCCTGCTACATACACTTCGAGACTGTTCAAACCTGCTCAGCGCGATTTGGTGAACTGCTTCTCTCCCGTCTTTGTTCTTCTGTGCGCTGTTTTATTTATTGCGATTCTCCACAAATGATTTGAAATTTTTGTAATACAAGTCTTCCGGCCTCTCTTAAAATGTTCCACTTTATTTGTCTTGTGCATGCTGCGTACACTTTTTGCGTTACCTTCTATTGTGAAAAATACGACTGGTAAGTGTCTGCAATACAAGCGTTTATGAGGGACATTCATGGGAAACGAAAGACGGAATGAACGTCGAACGATCGTCGATGCGATTTTGCGAACAATGACAATTGTTGCCCAAAGTCCCAGAGATAATCCACGCAGAGTCCTGCTCAGTCATAGCAAAAATAGCCGTTCGGGTTGGGATGCGGAACGAATCAGTCGCGTTCGTGCCTTTGCCTTGTTGCTGGTGCGCATGAAATATGCGTGCCTTTCGGCTCTCATCTCTTGTAAATGTTTTTCGACATCTAAGCTCTTTGTTGATTTACACGACTGAGCCAGCGGCGCGAGTTAAAACTCGTCGTAAAATAAAACAACCATTCCAGTGGCATTCGTTTTGTCGCGGGCGTAGCCTACAAAAATAGAATAAACTTCGCTTCTTTTTGTTGTTCAAAATGTGTCACAATGTTTTCTTTTTCAATGTCCTGGGAAATGTATATACACCATAAAACTCAAAAACAAAACCGGGGGAACAGACGACAATTTATCCGACAGCAGTCTGAAAATGCGGCTACGTGGGGTGCACTTCTCGAAATGAACAGTCCACTCGGTTAGGGTTAGCAGGAACGCCGGTGAGAGACTTAACTCAAGCACAGTGAAAGGGCTCCAAAAAAAAAAAGTTCTCTTGCCCCTGGGTTCGTGCGTTTCTTGAAAAGGTTATAGCAGACGACAAATCGGAGGTCCTCCATGTTTGAGCAGCACCCGTGGGATGCAGGTTGTCTGTGCCGTACAACTACCGCTCGCCCGCTGCTGCCGCCATTATCTGGTTCGCGTTTCTAGACAATGTACTGATATTTGTGAATTAGTTTGTTGCGCTATGTTGATTTAATACAGTAAATAATCAGCTAGTGTATCTTTGTTTCGTTGCTTCGATAGCAATGACGTTTACCGGCAGTACTGTACCCTCAACCGCTGTGTCTATTGAGTCAGCACAAACCATCATCTTGATTGTACACTATTAAGTTTGAAAATTGTTTGCTTACTTTTGTTAAAATGCAATGCAAACGCGAAAAAAAAGTTATTACTTTGGAATTAAATACATTAAAAGTCAGATATTTTTTTTTTGCTTACGTTTTTTTAGTTAAATATGATGGAATATTGTTACACAGAGAAGCGCCGTCACGTCAAAGTTAGCTGCTTCGCTTTTGCTTTTCTTATTTAAAAAAAACAACAATAAACTACTTTTGCTCAAACCAAGCTGCAGGAGTGCTTCTGTCATCGGGTTTTGGGGGTGCAATGAAGTTGCTTTTGCATATATTAGTCGCTTCCAAAGTACCACCTACGTGTAAAAACTACAAAACCCTATTTCGGTAAAAGATAGGCCACTAGAAACATCTGCGATAATGTAAGCCCCCTGAAGTGTTCATATCGAAAGCCATCAGGTAAGGTATTTTGTGCGAATTCGCTGTTCGTTGAAAAAATAGCGCAAGTGTTGTTTCCTAATTAATGAGCATTATTCTTCTTTATCTAGGCTTTCCACATACACGGGTATTTAAAGTAACAAATCAGCGTGAACCCGATCTTGCAAAAAGCTACTGCAGCCGCACTTATTTTTTTGCCGGAGACGACAGACCGCACAACACAATTTGCAAATTCGAATTCACTTTTTGTTTTTACTTGCGCGGCAGGTGATTGGAGTATCGTTCCCGCATAGTCGCTCTGTCGGAGATATCAATGAACTCAAACTTGTATATAGAAATCCGGTTTTTCCAGTTAGATATTGCCGAAAGAATGCGATTTTTACCTCTTGTTTGCACGCCTTGCTTTTGTTCGGCACTGCCCAGACTTCGGAGCAAATGACGCTCCGGGGTAAAAGTAGAGGGGACATTTCCTTCTCTGCTCATTTTAGTTGAATGGTCTATACACAATACCCGGCCAGCTGGGTACTCACCGGGCGCCAGGTTGTTGATTGTTGTCCTCATTGCTTTCGTGGAACTAGCTCCCATTTATCTTGTCTCAAGAACAAATATCTACATTAGGAGGAAACCACAATTGTTCGCTCTCAAGGCGCATTCCACCCAGCAGTAATTTTACAAGGTAGATGATGAATGGGAGTTCATTTTGAGCCTGCGATGAGAACAACTACCAGTAATTTGGGGCAAGGAAGAGGAACGGCGCCTAGCTTTGTATGCAGATTTGTGTTTGTTCTCTGTCCGTCGGGTTCCCCTTCTCCAGGAAATAGTAATATCATTCTTGTCCAGCTCGCTTGCACCTTTGCATTAAATGCATTATTTTCATAGCCTTTTTTTTTTTGTCGCTCCGACCCCGTGATTGCAAATAATTGGTATAAAAAGCCGAGAACACGCACCATACAGCATGGCCGCTTCCTCATGCCCCGAATTGGGGCCGTGAATGCAAAGATTTATACCAGCTTCTGGAATAATTTCGTTTTAAAGGGAAACTCATCCGTTTGTTTTTTACATTTTGGCGCGCGTAGTCTGTGTGCTATGAACACGCAACTAACAATTTTGTTGTACACAGATGTACCGACGACAAATGGGGAACTCTCTCTATACACATTTGTAGCAGCTACAAACCCAGGCGGGAAATGCCAATTCACTGGGCGGTGGCCCCTTGTGCGGTACGAGTTTCTCCTCAGAAGAGAGCAACTGGGCATGCTCAGAGCGCGTTGCACAAGGTACACCTCTTTGCACACCGGTACGGGCCGGACACGTGATAACAGAGATCACGTGACCACCTACGTAAACCCCCTCCCCAGTTATTGCTTTTATTTTTATCGTTTTCAACCCCTCTCAAATGTTTTTTTCAGCCCGCATCCATAATTTCTTTTTGCTCGCTTATTTTGTTTTTCTTTTGGTGTTTGTTTGGGGGGGGGGGGAGGAAATATTTTCAGAACAAACTGCTGCACAGCTCTACGTGGGTCCGTCGGTGGAGGCGGACTCTGTGAGATAGAGACGAAGAAGCCGTGCTTTGGAAGTTCTTAAAGAATCTCAACAATGTTGGGATCACTGCACGGTAACCATGGAACAACCATATATGCCTAAAGTAAAAGGTGCAAGTAGAAAACCCAACCGAAACGAAATTATTCGGTGAAGTTTATTCTGCGGAAACGGTCTTGCGCTGCGCGGCACTGTTACAGCGAGCACGACGTCGGCGTTATTTTTTTCTCATTTTACTGAAACGGCATTCCGGCGGACACCAGCATTTACCCCTTGGGTTACTGCCCTTAATGGGGACGTTCCGCTATATTTGTACATCTTTATCGCAGTCGAGAGAAGTGAAACAGAGGACCGACGATCGCGCGTTAGAGCTCGCAGTGTCGCTCAGCGCGCAGTGTACGTTGAAATAAAAAACAAAAACAAAAAATCTACGTGTTAATCAAACGCATTGCGTGAGCACGCACATGACACATCTCATTTGTACGCACTACCCGGACTGCAGGTTCAGGAGAAATAAACGAAAACAAACAAACAAAATACGCGGGGAGAAACGCCGGAGTAAGAAATAAAAGAAAAAAACTCAAAAGAAAGCGTGTGGAAGTGTGTCTACGTAGGCGGTCATGCGATCTCTGTCATCAAGTGACTGCCCGGTACCGGCGTGCAAAAAAAGAAGAAAAGAAAGGTGTCCCGTTGCACAATTCAGTGACAACGATGACAGCCCGCAAAAGACGAATTTTGAAATGATTTCTGATTATGTCCAGCTTACAAATTGTGACGCTTTTACTTCGTGTTTTGTCCTTGAGCGTCCTTGTCGGCGAAGGACTCGATTTCATTGGTTGCGGTGAGAACATACAATGTTCGGCACTCGCCCCGTCCTGCATTTCTTAAGCCGCCGGGCACCAAACCAAGTCACAGACGTCTCGTGTGACCCCGTTTTTTGGAAGTTGTCAACTTGTACCGTCTATGCAGAAGCGGAGCGGAACGAGACGGTGAACAGAGGAAGGTCACAGCAACTGCATAAAAATGTGTCCGTGATAGGTTCCGTCTCACACTCAGATATACAACTCAATTAAACTCACGCAACGAGAAATTGAGGCAGAGAAAATAGTCGAGAGTGAATGCCAAGCTCTGACCGAAATGATTAGTGGGTCGTTGTAAAGCTAGCTGCCGCTGTCTCTACTCATTGTTTGAACCATATGAGTTATTTTAGCGCACGTTAGACGTTCAGCTGGCGTTAGTGAGCTGTTGCAAAATTGAAGCAGACAGCTACGAGTCGAAAACTGACTTCCATTAATCTATTTGTACGTGGATAAGCGGGTAAATATTTTTTCCGCAGCTTGATTATACGAGCAAATATTTCAAATCATTATAATATAAGTGAGAGTTCGGAACATTTGTTAATCAGGCAAGTAAAAATATTGGTCAGTTGAAGCTTTTTAGAGCGCAGCTCTTAGGCGCCCGTTTCCGGCTTGAGCGGCGTCGCCGTCGCCGTCGCCGTCGCCGTCGCCGTCGCCGTCGGCGTAACCGCGCGGTGCATGATGGGTAAATTTCCCCGCTAAATTTAGCGGAAAATTTTCCCCGCTAAATCTAGCGGAAAATTTTCCCCGCTAAATCTGGCGGGAAATTTTCCCCGCTAAATCTAGCGGGAAATTTTCCCCGCTAAATCTAGCGGGAAATTTTCCCCGCTAAATCTAGCGGGAAATTTTCCCCGCTAAATCTAGCGGAAATTTTCCCGCTAAATCTAGCGGGAAATTTTCCCCGCTAAATTTAGCGGAAAATTTTTCCCGCTAAATTTAGCGGAAAATTTTCCCCGCTAAATCTAGCGGAAAATTTTCCCCGCTAAATCTAGCGGAAAATTTTCCCCGCTAAATCTAGCGGAAAATTTTCCCCGCTAAATCTAGCGGAAAATTTTCCCCGCTAAATTTAGCGGGAAAATTCCTCCCCCTCCTCCTCGAGGTCACGTGACCCCCAGGCCACGTGACCCCACCTCCCGAGGTCACGTGACCCCCCCCGTGCCTTCCCCTCCTCCTCAAGAGCTGCGCTCTAATTCGGCGTTACAGGGAGTTGTAAACGGCTTTAATTTTTTTCTGTCAAATTCATGTCATTAAACACAGTGCTAGAACAGCTTAGTACATGCATCTTTGTGCGCTGTCGGACATTAATAGCGCGAACACGCTCTAGGCGCTTGTCTCCACGGGGTATTTACGTTCCAAGCGAACGAAGGACATTCGGAAACCAAGAGAGACGGCAAGTACTACACTGGATCATTAACTCCTTTTTGCATGTAGAGGATCAAAATAAAGTGAAGGCCACGTTAATGGTGTCCGATTTCCAACAGAGACAGTAAAGCATTGCTTTACTTTCTCTGTTCTGTTGCATATGTGGGAACATCATTGTTCTGCGTTCAAAAAGACACCCGCGCGCTCTAAATATTTTAAAATGGAAAGAAGCGCAAAAATAAGTCCCCTATAAAAGCTCCCTGGCATAGGAAATATTTAAAAGATCACACCTTTCATAGCCTACGTACTTTATTCTTTAGGTTTTTATTTAATGTCGCTAGCCGCTTGTAAAAATGCACGACAGGGTCACCTTTATATATGTGACGCGACTGATTGTAAGCAATGCTATGTAAGGGTCAGGAATGCTGGCGAACCTTGAGCACACTACATGCTTCCTGTTTGTTATTTGCTTTGATTCGTCACTCGTGTTTACACAAGCTTCTGCGGACCAGTTCTGGGCCTGAAATATAGCCGAGGTTAACGTCGTTCGGTGATTAAAACAACAGATGCAAATGAATCGATTAGACTTGTACAATGTTAATAAATGTACACACTATTCGGTACAACCGAAATAACAAATGTTATCCATGTTATTTTCGGACGAGGAGACGAAATGCACGTGCGTTTTACCATAGGAATGCAGAGGAGCACTGCAAAAAGAAACTGGTTGCTGTCTGCTTGAATTTTCATCCCGGAAGTCGTATAGACACAACCGCCTGTTGAAGCCCTAGCGTACATTATAATACCTGCATGGCTGGAACACGTTTGGATCCGAACGTCAAACACACGACGCCTGCATTCTGTTTGCCATCGAACGCGTTGGAACAGTCAGCAGAGATAAAGGCAGCTAGCTTTACCTCTACCTCTAATCAATCCAGTCAAAGCTTGGCGTTCTGACGTCCCCCCGTGCTCTCGTTTCCTTCTCTCCCTCGGTGTCTCGCCGTATAGCAACGATATCGTGTGAATTCGTCCAGACGAATAACATACGCGAGCAGAGCACGGCTAGTCGTCAGAGCTGACATCCATATTAAGAAATATACGAAAAAAACAAAAAACTGCTATGCGAGGGGAAAAAAAAGTCAGACTAGCTTTAGCGGGTTTGTTTTGCGACAACAAGCTGAATTTGTTCGAGCACTTGTCGCCCTCGTTTATTTTTGCTACATTAAGCGACGCATAAATTTAGCTAAGAAACAAAACAAAAATGTATCATTAGGCATAAACATTTCCAGCGATGTCTGCTTCATTCTACATCTTGAAGCGTGGCACAGAAATGTGAGCCTGCCGGGACCACTGATGTCTTCGTCTATGTACCACTTTTCAGAGACTGTGCATGGGAGGGTGATTATATATATATATATATATATATATATATATATATATATATATATATATATATATATATATATATATATATATATATATATATATATATATATATATATATATATTAGGGCTGGGGGTCGATTAAAATTTTAACCTGATTAATCGCCGCCCTTTAATCGATTAATTAATCGATTAATTGGTTGCGTTCCTTTTTATAAATAATATATTAAGAAGAATACAACAACTCGTCTTGCCTTTGAAGACTTACTTTACTCTCTGTTACATGGCGCAAAGGACATTTAGAACTGAGAATACATATATAGTTCAACGATTCAAAGGCTCACATATTTTTGCTCCAGCTCCAAAGACAACGAAGTTTGTCCACATTCTCCAACAGGAAGACAAGAAGTCAAGGCTTGGGCGATGCTTTCTTCTTTTTTCAGAGAAAGGGGCCTCGATGAGAAAGCGTTGATTGTTTCCTGCGTTTTGGCGGATGGCCCTTGCTGCAGCGGCGTACATGGGTGCTTCGCTCGTAGGTGATACCGAAGCGAACTTACGCTTCCACTGTACGAAAACGGGCTTTTGAAGATGATACAGTGGACTTCCTTCGAGTTTAAAATTTAAAAGTTTAAACCCAAACTTTCCAGCGTGAACTCGTATATTTTTACGGGCCGAATACTGGAACAAGTAACCATGGCGTCAATGGTGTTTGTTAGCTTCCCAGCATGTTTTCTGCTTGTTTGTCTTGCCTGGACAGGATTTGTAATAGATCCTCAACATGTGAAGTTTCGCGGTCGCCCGGGGATCAATTGCGGGCCCGGCTTGTTCGTCTGGCCTCGGCAGAACTGTAATGTATATCCTCGAACACGTGACGCTTCGCGAGCGCGAGATTTGAACCTTGCTCATAGCACCTGGCTGGAAGCGGAACACCGCTCGGGACAGAACGACCGGATACACTCCCGCAGCGCGTTTTCCTTAAGGGGGGGGGGGGGAGGCGTGAGACACCCGTAGTTCGGGCAGGTCGTCCAGGATAGAGTCATGCGTGCGCCCAGTTGACTCCTTTTTGAGTACCGATTAAAAAACCGATTAACCGGTTAAAAAGTTTGATGGCGATTAAAGCCTTAATCGATTAACCGGACGGTTCATCGATCAATTGCCCAGCCCTAATATATATATATATATATATATATATAGATATATATGGAAAAGACTTGCGTAGGACGACGAAAACTGTAAAAGAGAGTAAACGTATATCAAGGCCTGACGCAGGCCGCAACGTCAACCAATATGTGAAAAAACTCCACTAAAAGGTTCGATCTACGTTTACTCTCTTATATGTGTATATTTCACGTTGACAAGGACCGGGTGAAGATAATAAGTTGACTGCAAACTACAACAACGCGGACATTGACGCCAGGTGACTTCAGGTCACATGATGTAGCCACGTCACGTGACATCAATTTACCCGCTAAATTTAGCGGAAAACTTGAGGTCATGTGACGAATCAACGGAGTCACGGTACTTCTACTTCCCCAACTAACTTGGTCGGGAAACTGTCACTTAAAATTATTTTCCCCTCTAAATTTTAAGTGCAAATCGACGTGACAGCCTTTCAAGACTGACGGTCCTTTAAAACGGTTTGTCGTGATGTTTTTTTTTGTTTCGTATTTATCTAAATTAAATAACAAATTTTCTTTTAAAATACGTCTACTGGAGGGAGTTTACAGAGGTGGCCGACGCCAAGTTTATTAGCGAAAGTTCGGAAGTCACTCTCGGCTTGCGCCAGACTCTCTGTTCTTGGTTGCATTTCCAGCCTCTACGTCTTTGTGTTAAATGGGAAAATGGGGGTCCTTTACTTCGTGATCTATTATCTCAATCTGTGGGTTTGTCTCGCTCATTAAAAATTAATGACGCGAGGTTATGCAAAATAATATGAAAGAAGAAGGCACGTGCTCCCTTGCTTTTGATGGAGTGGCGGACGATATATGGAGGGGAATACAGCCGATTCTGTAGGGATTCGGAAAGTGAAAATTATCACCGCTGTCACGATCAATTCTGAAGGAATGAGTCATGGTTTTTCTCCTATATGTGTCGGGAGGACAGCGGATCCTAGTAACAAATATTTTATATGCGTCTCAAAAAAAATAATTCTTAGTCTTCAAGTAGTGCACTGTTATGCCGACAACGGTTCATTTATTCTGTGCCTTAGTTAGATCAAGTTTACGATTCTGCCTTTTTGTTTGGAATTCTTTATCTTGAATTGAGCAGCGGAAAATGACAGCCGTGCAGATAAGGCTAATTCGCGTTGTGTGAAACAGCTATCTTAGATTCTGGACGTCCATTTATTTTTATGGGCAATGTTTTTCTTGAGGAAGTTTCCGTGAGCACCCTGTATGACAGAAGAGCAGAGCGCGATGCAATATCTTGTGTATACACAACACGCGACTCTGACGTCACGCCTTTGCGATGGCACTGTTATAGCGAAGGCGCAGCGCACAAGGCGCTGGTGCAGTGCCCACACCTGGTGTGGGCCAACGCGTGCTTGTTTGGAAAGAGTGTGTCGATCTACATTCTAGTGAATGGAAAAGTAGAATATAGTAGGCTTTCAGGTGACGCGAATATTCATGACCCATCTCGTTCGACTAGAACATATTGAGCTTTTTTATATTCCTAGTATGTATTTTCCCTTCACCTTTACCTCGATATAAAATCGCTCCTTAATCGCGCCAACAATTCAAGGATACATTTATTCAGCGACTTCACTATTTTCAGGAAGCAAGTGGGCAATAGTGAAGACCTGCTGGTTGTTTTGGGGCTTTCAATAATACAGAATACATAATATATATTATTATTATTATTATTATTATTATCATTATTATTATTGCATTATTTTTATTTCTCTAGTCAGTATCGAGCAAAAACAAATACCCTCACCTTTTATTCTCAGTGTCCTCGTGGAAACTGACTTCTCAAGAAATAACAGAAGGGAGCTAATTTTGTTCACGTTCCTTTCCTTGTAATTCCTATATAGGCTTTCTTATCGGCTAATGCTGCCATCTCATTGTCCGCAGAGTGAGGAAAGGATGCTCGACGCACGTTACGCCGTGCGCTTTTTGAGAAGCTGTCAGATACTTTAATAATTTTTTTCTCTTAGAGCATAAAATGTTTTTCATTGCTCCAGCCCCCTCCCCCCCCCCCCCCCATCGCAAAATTATGCCCTTCCCTTCCGTCCGTCCGTCCGTCCGTCCGTGCAGTTCCCGCTAAATTTATGGGGAAATTGGCTTCACGTGACCTATACACCTTGAGGATATTTACGGCACGTGTCTTAAACGCAGACGTGTGCACGTTACCCAGAAACGCAACTAGCTACCGTTTCTCGTTACTAGCTCAAAATAGTACCTATATACGATACTCGTTATCGATTCTCAAAAGGAACACGTTACGTTACACGGAAAGTAACGAGTTACTTCTCCCTCTTAATTTGACGGCCGAATGCACAACTGCTTTTGTTTCATGCTTTATTGTTTTCTTTCCGGTAGTCGTTTCACTCAAGCAATAGCTGCCTCTCGAGGTTTTCATCAGTTACGTTTCCCTGCTTTCTTGAGGAATACATCTCCGGCAACGCCGAAGAGTCGTTTTACTGACGCGCTTAAGGAACGTCAATCTTTTGCTTCAAGACGAGCTGGTAAATATGGAATTCTCTCTCTCTCTATCTTTTGTTACCTCTGCTTCTAAACTTTAAATTTTACACTGGCATCTCTGCCTTCCAGTGTTGGCAACCTCCAAATTCACATTCGGTCTGTACTCGATTTTGGAAGATTCAAATAACCAACCTTATTGTCTTCTCCGGGTGAAGTACATTCCCGGCTGTAGAATTCGACTGACGTGTTTGACATTAAACGTTGCTATTTGTCATACTATAGAGTTGTTTTTCGCGTTGCCTATCTGCCTTTCAGCAATAGACGCATACTCACGTTGGCATTAAAACGAGGCTGTGCTAAATAATGTTGGCACACATTACTCGTCAAATGTAACGAAATAAACTTACTCGTTCCTTATACTTAAAAGCAACTAAGTACGTTTCTGGGAACTTTTCAAGAAATATAACTAAATACGTCGCTCGTAACCGAAGAAATTAACTTCAGGTAGAAGTAACTCATTACTAGTAACTCGTTACGTACATTTCTGCCTCGTACATCAACTCAGTTCCCCGCAGAATTTAGCGGAAAATTCGCGTCTTCTGGCAAAACATCAATTCAGTTTACCTAGCTAAACATAGCGGGAAATTGACGTCCCATGTCCTATACACCACTTCAGTTACCAGCAATTAAGCCGGCAATTGACATCTCGTGACGTATAAACCAACTCAGTTACCCGCAAAACTTAGCGGGAAAATTTACGTTTTTTGATCTTCACCCTAATCCAGATTTCCCGCGCTAAATTGAGCTGGGGAAATCGACGTGAGGTGACCCGACGTCACGTGACCTGTACAGCTGTTGAGTGTACCTCATAAATTTAGTGCGAAGCGTATACGTTACGTAGAAAAACGATTCCCTCGCCAACTGCCTATGATGCATTCCATACATTACAGGACTTTGAATATAAAATTCGCTGCCAATTTTTTATCCATGTATCCGGAAAACCAGGAATATTATCTTTGCTTTCATGTACAGAGTTCACAAGCCGATGAGAGAGAGCGCCCGTCTCTAAAATATTCCCATTATGTTGTGAGCAATGGTGCCCATTCCCTTTTGGTGAGTCGCTCCAAACAATATAAACCTCTTGAATGACAGAAGGGAAAATTTAGACGGTTATATTTCAGTTCACAAACAGTGTATAATTCTTGGATAGCTTTGCAGTGTTTGTCGGTACATTGCACACGGAATACTCTTTTGAGATAAAGACGCTACAATCGAACAAGCTGAGTCATGGGGGTTCTCGGAATCCCTCAGTCCAGGGCTTAGGAGTGTCTCAGGTTACATGTCCTTGGCATTTCAATGCCGGAAAACAGAACTGTTGTCCAGGTTAGATTTCCGACTAAGAATTCTGAGTCAGTACCCGCTATGTACCGACACCTGCTAGATACCAAAGCCGTGGCGCTGATAGAGATGTCGTCATCAACCAAGGCCAACGCAGGTCACAGATTGGACAGGACGCTTGGGTCCATGTTCGGACCAAACTTGACTCGAAAACCGAGCGCTGACGCTGCACTCGTTTCCAATCTCTGTCCAGCGTTGGCCTTTGCTGGGCGACAGTTAAAAATGCCAGCAATGTGGCGTTGACTCCTAGGCGGTGTTGTATGTACTCTTTGATACCCCAGTCCTATTCGCGTCTCCAGCTTGACGCTCGCCCTCCTGCGGCGGAAACGGGAAGCGCTCTAGTGAGGGTCCCCCGGTTCTCCTGCTCAGCGGGCACGGCGGAACTGCTCGCGATCATGGCTCGCGAAATGTCATTTCCGAATGTAAACAACACTCTTCACTGTCCCAACGTAGTGCTGCAGTCGGTATGGGATTGTACCTTACAAGAGAGTTTTAGAATTGCGCATAGAAGCAAACGCAAGTGGTGTGCGTTTGCGTTAGATTTGCGTGCCTTATGTTGTGCGTGCGCCTCATCACCAAGCACATTCCAAGACCGCAGTTTTGGGCTCCGCGCAAGCGCAGTGTGGAACACGCAAAGCTAACACAAACACACAGCGCTTGCGTTCGCTCGGATACGCAATACTAAAACTGACTACTGTTTCACCGGCTTTAAACGCCAACGAAACGTGCTGCAGTGAGCAGACGTGCAAGCAGGTAGGCGTTCCTTCGAACTGGAAAGGCTGAGATTGGCAAAACGACGGAGCGTAAAAATAAAAGTAAATAAATGTTATAAAAAATGTAATAGTAATAAAAAATATATATTTAAAGTGGGGGGGGGGGGACATTATGGTTTTGAAGGATATTGGCGGCGACTTTGGACGTTTTGCCGATTGTCAAACGTCGTGACTTTGATAGCAAAATATACTTTACCCACAATTAATCTAATTTTACATGGATTTCTCACATTAGCTAGAATGTTTTCATTGATTTTAGAATATTCTTGTTTTTATTACTTGGTAATTAAAAATGCTGTGATTGGCACCAGTGATGATAATTAGTACAGTTTTGATTGCAATATTTGTTCGAGCGTTTGAAATTGAGATCATAAGCAACAAATTGTATTAGAACCTGAAAAATTACGTATTAAAATATCTGAATTTTAATATTATTATTATTAATACGAATCGCGGCAATGTATGCCCCAATTAACGCCAAGTTCATGGAAATACGCCATTCAACCGTAATACTCTTTCCAGAAGCTATACTTTGTTTTCTTTAGCATATGAAAAACATCTGACATCGTTATCAAGATAGACAAACAGTCAAACACTAAATTAGTGTAAAGTCCTATGCGTCACGCGTTGCTATAGAAAAACACACACACTTCAGCTGTCTGACTCGGATTCCGTCTTTGGGTTGTTGCAGTGACAACAGCGTTTATAAATGTATACGTTTTGTGGACATATTGTAAAAATTTGAATTATTCTCTTATTCTTGTGCTGGGAATAATGTTAAACCAATTAATCATCTAAATACTCAAAAACCCATTAAAAGGCCCGAAGTTCATTATTTCCCATGACAATTATCTGAGCGAGAAAAGGCAGCGAGAACGCAAAAATATCAGCTCTGATTTTTCAGCCACTGCAAGATATCAGCCTGGATTAAACATTATGTCACTGAAATAAAGTTTCCGCGAACAACTTCTCTATCTAAATAATTACGATGTAAGACACATCTTGAGTTATGAAAGAATCCGAAATTAACACCGATATCGAGAAAATATATCCAAAATGAATGTTAGTTTTGGTTTCGCTCCAGAATTAAAACGCGCATCCTTGCGTAAATATTACGCTAAACGCCGTTTATGTTTTCAGGGCAAAGAGGTGACCTGCGCTCATAACACCCTAAGCTTCCTCGTATTACCAGAAATAATTTGTGTCGCTTAGTGAAGCCAGCACACTAGACAGGTTCAACAGCGGCACGCATCTCCGACCCTCACTATAACCGCCATTTTGGAAAATGAGTGGCGCCACCTATAGTTAGTTGGAGTTGCGAATAGGTGCGACAAAATAGCTTGCTATTCACGCGACCTCGAAGAGGGGAGTCACGTGACCCCACCTTCCCGAGGTCACTGAAGGTATCCGAGGTCCTCCCGGGGTCACTGAAGGTATCCGAGGTCCTTCCGAAGGAACCCGAGGTCCCTCCGAGGTCCTGCCGAGGTCCTCGGGGGAAGGGGGGGAGGGGGGCTTGCGGTTACGCCGACGCCGCTCGAGGCAGAAACGAACGCTCAAGAGCTGCGCTCTAAAAAAAAAAAAAAGCCTCATGATCGGCCCCTTGAACTGAAAAAGAAATAAAAATCATGAGCTATTAGCCTCTGTGAATGTGGATGACCAGCGAAGCTGGTCATCCACATTCTGCAAGGTTACTAACTCACGATTCACGTCTTCCTGCCTGAGTCACGTCTGTGCTCACGTCGTGTGTGGATGACCAGCGAAGCTGAGTCATCCGCACACAGACGTGTTTACAGACGTACACACAGAATTTTGAACAGAGGTACGAACACATTTATTGTCTTGATCGGTGGTCATCGTGACGAAAGGTACGCACACACATTTATTGTTGTCTTGATTGGTGGTCGTTATTTCGCCTGGAAGGCTATTTCTCCCCGAAAAGCCGAAGAAACCAGACACGCTCAACGAAACCGCCACCAGCGAAAGTGGACACGCGCGACGGGACGGCCACCCCGGGAGAGCGGAAGGAAAGGAAACTAGCACGCAAGCGCTTGGAACGAGACAAAGAGAGCGGTGCGAGCGTAGACATGGCCGACGGGTCGCCACAGCGGCAAATCATTGAGAAACCTTAAGTATTTATCTGAGCGTCTACTGATCTGGAAAATGGTGCCTATCGATAGACAATATACTTAATAGATATAGTGCCAAATTACCCAAGCTTCAAAGAGGATGCAGGGAATGGTGTTCGACGCTCCGCAAGTGCCGGGGTCTGCAGCAGTAGTTGTTCTAAAGCAAAATCAAAAGGCATCTTGCACGAGCGTTCGTCAACGCTTTATTTGGGTTATTTAATTTGGACTTTTTTGTACGGGGGAGACGTGCGCGTGCGGCTGCTGCGGCGGTGCGAGCGTACAGTTTTCGTTGACGCACATGAAAAAATCCACGGAACCTTTGCCATAAAAAGTGTCGCTGTAAAAAATATATGATGGTATAATCGGCATACTTTCATCTCTGAGCACTGCTCGAAATATTTGATGCCAGTAATATGCGGAATAAATATTAGAGGTTCTAGCAAACTTCGCCACACTGAAGAAGACGAAAACACTCCCTGGGAAAACGATTGTCACCTCAGGTGAAGAATGATCAAAAAAAAACTGCGCCGACTTGACATAACAAAATTAACAATTTAATCAAACGTTTCGTTCCCATGCGGAAACATCATCAGTGAAACCTTCAAGCAGGAATGAGCGAAAAACACTTCAACGGTCCTATTTAAGCAAGTCCGCGTACACATCGGGGAGAGGGCGCGGTGTGAATTGCAAGCCGATGAGTCACTTCGGATGAACCATGATTCCACGAACCTGCGTGGACCCCACCTTGTTCACGCGCCAGAGTGGATGCATTATCAAAGTCGAAACTGCTGACCTGTATTCCAACAATGGTCTACGAGTTCCGTCTTGGCTCTTGTCGCATGCGTGGCCTTCGCCACGTCCTTTTGTGTTCGTTTAGGCAGGCCAGCGCCTCCGCCTGTCTCACAATGCTAGGATGCGTCACAGTCTAGACAGTTCACTTTATACACAACACCGCACTGGGACTCTGGGGGGTGTAATCTTTAGGTTTAGGAATCTTTAGGTTTAATCTTTAGGTGTAATCTTTAGGTTTCTAAACCTAAAGATTACACCCCCCAGAATCCCAGTGCGGTGTTGTGTATAAAGTGAACTGTCTAGACTGCGATGCATCCTACATTGATTGAACAGGCCGAGGCGCTGCCTGCCTAAACAAGCACAAAGGGACGTGGCGAAGGTCCACGCTCTGCGACAAGAGCTAAGACGGAACTCGTGACCACGTGTTGGAATACAGGTCGCAGTTCGACTTTGATAATGCATCCCACTCTGGCGCGGTGAACAAAGGTGGGAGTCCACGCAGGTTCGTGGAGATCATGGTTCATCCGAAGTGACTCATCGACTTACACCACACCGCCCCCTCCCCGATAGTAGCGGATTCAGCAAATGGGACCTGTTAGTGATCGCCCATTCCGTGAAGTTGTCACTGATGATGTTTCCCATGAAATGAAACGTTTGATTAAATTAAGTTTGATGTCAAGACGGTGCAGTTTTTTGATCATTATGAGTCCCGGCTTTTTGGGATATTTTTGCTAAAGTGAAGAAGTAAGCCAGGTCCCCGTGCGCATGAAATATCCGTAGTAAACTTGAGACTACGGTCCAATCACAGCAAAAGGAAGAGTTGAGCTAGTTGGTACATCTAAAGAAGACTAACTTCCTCAAAGACAGGGACAGCATCAGAGAACAAGACAGCGTCGTCTTGTTCTCTGCCCCTGTTTTTGAGGCGCTTATTCTTACTACGTTCTAAAAATGGAAGACATACACTGCGCAGCAAAGTTAACTCAAACACACCTGCGCTTCTTCGAAATCGTTCTCAGATACGCGGATCTCAAACAGCATATTCTATGTTTTAAGTGTATACCTTGAGCAACCAGTGTATAACTTGAGCGACCAGTGAGCAAGCAGATTCCACTTCAAACGCTTCATCAGTCTTCGAGCAGTGTAGTCAAAATAAAAGGCAATTCCTTGTTTGTTCTGTGTCGTTACCTGTATACTTAGCTGGGTATGTGGCATTGTCGTTCATTCTGTCTTTTCAATCGTCTTTCTGATTCAGTCTTTGTGTCCTAGATATTATTTCTGTTCTTCCCATTCACATATTTTTCCTGGATTTGCGCTTCTCGTAGCAGGTGACTACTAACAAATTCAACGTTAATACTACACTTCATAGTGTATACGCAGACAAAACATTTATTTCCTCGCACACAAAACACACACACACACACACACACATCTGGAGCACATGCGCACACATAAATGCGCACAAGTGCACGTAGACACGGAAGCAAGACCAATAAAAGAAGCAACACGCGTTGGCCCATCTGGGAAAACGCTTTGACAGTGTCGCCTCGTAAAAAAGAGCAAAAATAGTCAGCCCAGTGCAAACAACGTGAATATGTAAAACAAGCGCTCCCGATGCGGAGCCTCGCGCCCGAGTGCTTTCCTCTACGTTACGGACGCTTCGATGGCTCTGCAAGCGCCGGTCGAGAATGAAGGATAATAGCAGATTGTTTAGGATCGTGCCGCCGGGCCGGAGAACAATGGCAGGGATATCTGCCAGCCTTCAATTTGCCTCCCGGTTTTCATTCTCTGTTCGCTCTCTTTGTCTCGTTCTCCTCGTCTCTCTCTCTCTTTCTTTCCTCTCTCTCTCTCTCTGTTTCGAACATAATGTCGTTCGAATGAATGGGCCCGTTAGTGTTACGTTAGGCCTCTGTTTCCTCCGATGCCATAAAGAAGATATGGGCTCAAAGGGAACAAGCCTTATGGATCGTCAGTCTATTTTTGTTATTTTTTGATACTCGGACTGCGTAATTTTACTTCTATTCTGTTCGTAGTGAAGTCAAAGCGATTGAGAGAAAAACACTTGACGTTTCACAGGGTTTTTTATTGCTCCCTTCGTCACTGGGCCCGGTGAAGCTACCCCGTTGCGCTGCAAGGTCCACGATGCACTAGAATTGAAAGAAATCTTAACAGCTAACACCTAGTTCGTAAAGATATACAAATAAATTCGTTTTTTTAGGGTTGGGGGGGAGGGGGAGTGACGTCTGCAATTTTGTGCAGTGCCGCCTGTTCTCGGACATGTTGCTATCTCGTCGTGCTTGGTGACACCGACTCCAAACAATGTTTCTTAAACAAGTTGACTTTTAAGTGTCTGAGATCCGCACTTTTCGTTTGTTTCAATTTTGTCTTATGCAACTTACCTGAAGCTAGTTGAGTTGTATTACACTCGCCGCGCCCTCTACGCGAGAGTACCATATTGCAAGGGAATATGGATGCAGCTGTACTTTGTAAGTTGATTGGATGGGTATCATAGCGAAAACAAAGCACCACGATAAAATATTTTTACTGAGGGAGAAGCAAAATTGTGTAGTAAACCGCTGGGAAATAGTGTTATACGTGAAACGCTGCGCTACCGCTCCGCAACGTTACCGAGCACGGCGCCTAAGCTTACGGCGCTCTTTAGCTGATAACTTAACACATGGCATAAAAACTTGTTAGCAGTTCCTGGAATTAAGATACTGGCGCTAGTCGGGTTTTCCAGAACCTTCCAAATTTACCGGAATCAGCAAATCAGCGTTGATTACGTAACTATTGCGCCAACCAATCGGCGTCGAGCTTCGCGATCGATATTTTGGTCTTCACTAAATCTGGCGACCCCCTCCCCTCCTCCCTCCCCCCTCCTGACGAGCCAATGAACGTTTCAGGTTCAAAACGCATTACTGAAAGTTTTCTTTCATATAAAATTTTAAAGCATAAGCATTTTATGGTGGGGCTGCCCTATTAATTAACGGGGTTCCATTGAATTTTCTGTTAAATCGCATTACTCTTTGTTTTAATTTTAAATTTAGTACTATAAAGATTTATATATTTTCTACCAAATGTTAGTAGGGACCCGTGTGCGTATAAATTACAATAAAATTCATTATCTGGGCACTCTTCTACATGGTGTATATGCATTCCAGACAAGTCAATTTTGCAGCCGCCTCACGTTATTTCATCGACTTCAACCAGTACTTCCCTGCCTTCATAGAACGGCCAGCGCGCTGCACAGGACTGCTCTGTACATCAGTGAAATTAAAACGCACCCCAAAAAAGTATAATATATAATGCTCTTTTTTAGTCAATATTGCCATATGTGTTGATTTTTGGCTCTCTATGAAACATAACTCCAATCCAATCGAGCACTTAAAAAAATCGAAATCACACTGCGTGAATTTCAATAATTTCAGGATATTATTTCTCGCAGAGTGGCAATTTATTTTACCACTGCACTGCGTAAAACTATATAGGAATTTAAAGTTGATCAGCCAACTATCGTACATTCGTGTGCAAGGTACCAAATACCAGTTATGTACACAATGTATTCACTCGCCGCCATTGTCGTCTGCATGGCGTTTAAGCTTATGCTGTATATAAATTTAGTGGATCCTCAATTCACAACGAAGTTATCTCCTATGACAGCTCATACTACTGGCCAGATATTATCTCCACTGCACATTTTTACAATTTTGCTTTCAGACTGCATTGTTCAAGCACGAGCAAGATAGACACCGATTCGAGATATCAAATCACCTATTATAGCCATTTGCTGCGAAAACACTGCAAAAGTGTTTCCATACACATAACAGAACGCTCACACAGTGCCCAAAAAACCGAGCCGCAATGAACGCATTTTTTTTTTGTTCGCTGCAACTTATGAAAAATACGTAAAAAGATATTGAATAACCGGAAGTTTAGCTTGCTATTATGGATGGTTTGAAGAGTGGTAGTTCGAAGCTGAGCTGCCTGCTGTACATCGTGCTTTGATTTTTGACAAATTCATTCAGTCCCTTTGGTTATTCATCTATCGCAATACTGTCGCACCTTTCTTTTGACAAAATTAAGTGTGCCTTTGTAAACTTATGTCTACAAATGTTCTCCTGAGGTGCCTTCGTTTGAGGATAGAGAAGTCCCGAGGAAGAACGCTCATGTGCCACTTTACTTCAGGTTAGTGCAAACTTTCATGGAAAGAGCAGTAATTCGAGAATTTGATAATGATGTTGCTAACCTGAAGTAAACTAAAAAAACTTTCTCATACAATCTTGGGAGTGTTACGAAATTGTATTTTGCAGAGAGGAAGGTGACATTGATATATACGTGTCTATTTATGGTAATATCTGCTGCGCCTCTAATATTATTACGAGAGCTCAATTTTTTTCAGGCAGCAGCAATCTAAGTGGAGAATATATAGTAATATTATGGAGAACAGCCATAAGTGAGCTGTTTTAATTAAACATTTCTGTTTTCTTAAGTTGCTACAGTAGCCACAGTTACAGACAATTCTATCTATAGGAGGTTCTTTGAGTATATTCTGAGGTAACTGCATAAGCAAGTAAGTTTAACCCAGCATCAACAGCCTCACTTTCTAATATGTAGCTGACGTTTGAACTGATAGCAAAGTTTTTGTTTCTATATCTCATATTTATTTTCACTAGGGGATTTTATAATTTAATAATTTTCATGTTTTCTTTTCTGAAATTTCGGCAAAATTGATAAACATATATTCGCGTTTTTTATATTATATTTACTGTGCATGTTTATACTAATTATGAAACGCATCCTAAAACGCTCCAGGTTGCTATGAATAAATTAATATTACGTTCTCGCAGTTGGTGGTTTCGGTCTCGACGACGTCACGTCACAGGTGAGGGATCGCAGCGATGGGGGCTCTCACGTGGGCTTTAAAAATGCATTTGCGGAGGAAACTGCATTGTCTTCACAATTTTTTTGCATCGAGCGCAGGTGTTTCACGTCACACTGATTGAGACCACGTGACGGCGGCCATGTTTGCGACTGCGCTTTCTAGTTATGTGACGTCACACGAAATTCCGGCTACGTGTAATTAAAACCGAAAGCAAATAACGTGATATAAAATTACTTAAAGCATTCTGACATATTCTGCGCTGTGTTTAGTACAAGATATAGCATTTCTGTTACCTAGAGGGAATATTTGCATTTCAAGAGACGTTGTCTTTACAACGTTGATGCCGTGCGCAAGGATTTTGGACCCCTCGCCTTCCCATTACGTGGTGTCTGCCGTAATTTTGTACAGCATAAACTTTCAGTTTCGTATAAGCTATACAAAAGGGAGAATATTTTACTGTTCTTGTAAACTCTGCACAATTGCATCAATTAGCTTCAGCAGGGCCGCTCCGCCAAAATACGCAACTCGCTCTAACAAGAGAAAAAGAGGCGATGCGCCACCGTAACAAAGTTGATTTGTTACAATATTTTTGGCAACATTTTCTATTCACTTTTTGTTGTCTACCTTACACTCTAAGAAATACCTGCACGTCTACTTACCCGCAAAAGGCTCGAAGAGCCAATCTTTGCGATCTACAAAATCAGCTCAGCGAATGATTAGGCAGATCATCCGTTTAAACCTCAAAATTAAGTCTGCGCTGTGGCATTACGCAATGCAAAGCGTCATGCTTGCATTGCGTAATGCCAAAGCGCAGATTTGTATTTTTAGGTCTAAACGGATGTTCCGCCTCATCATTCGCTGAGCTGATTTCCAAGATCACTGAAATTGGCTCTGATTTTTTCCGGGTAAGTAGACGCTGCAGGCTTTTCTTAGATGGTACTTAATTGCATATATCGACTCAAAATTGTTTTCGCTGAAGGAATAAAAGTAATAAAAAGATAAATATTTTTATTATATTTTTGCAAACTCCGAGAGCAAAAACAAAATCTTTCCTATTAACTGCGATTCGTGCGCTGCTCAAAAAGCTTACGTCGCAGGTGTCAAAGAGTAAAACGGCTTCCAAAATTGAGTTAAAATCCAACGCACGTTCATATCTATCTGTGCTTAGGCAGACAGGGTCCGTTAATCAATGTTTCAAAAGCAATGTACGGTCGTCTTGACCGAAGAATTGTACTAATCAAATCCCATGACTTATAAGAGGAGAGAAATATTTGTGGCAATTTACTTAACTGTATCGTAAAGGCTTAAACATATATTACATAAATTAAAACAGCTCTAGAGCATCCTGATACGTGAGATGCCGAAAGAGTTTTTTTATCCTAAGTTCTATACGTATAAAGGAGGAAACTCGAGTGAACGGCCAGAGCCCGCTAATTCGTTATGATGAGTTTTGTGAAAAGAAGTCAAAACAGTTTGAAAAATCGACCACGGTTAAACGGTAATGTATTGCACCATGTTAAAACTTTAAATCCACGAGCATCAGCGCGAAGAGGACACAGAGAAAATCTCAATAAAACAGAACCAAAATAACTCGAAAAGCAAGAGCCGGCAGAAGCGACCTATGATGGCCCAATGAACGAATAAAAAAAGAATACGGCTGAATTCTTTTGATACAATGTTGGCATGCGCCACCTAGCGAACGCTTCTAGTCTCGACAATTAGCTAATATCAGATTAGATTTGGAATTATTGAAGGGTAACAAAATAACGTCTTCCAAGTAAGCATGACGCCAAGAGGCTTGCGCACATACTATATGGATGCATAAGATTGAACTCTGAATCGGAGTGTACTAGATTTCTTCACCAATCGGCTCCTTGGTGACAGACCAATCTACGTGCCTGCAGTCCGTACTTGTTTTTTTCGTAATCTTTATTTAAGAACAATTAGGCTCAAATTACTCTCCCGACTCATTTCCATTAGGTTGATTTATTTTCGTGAATCTTTTCACCCTCATATCAAGCGCCTTTATGCTTTCCGACAGTAGAATGACAATGTTTCCGTTGAAGCCATGCAGCTGAGTACGAACTCTCGGAATGTCGTCTTGTAAGGGGGCTGATGGACACGTCAGAAGACAGTGTGTGTTTTGCCGCAGCATCCTAGACACAATATAATAATAATAATAATATTAATTTATTCGGCTTGCTCTTTCATCAGCAACTAAGAGGCGGGTCACTTGAAGTCAGGGTCGGCTTGTGCGACAAGAGACCCCGTAGTGTTAAAACTGATTGTTCTCAGGCGCCAATACGAGACAGCTATACACAATTTAAAGTTGTTTCACAGGTTACACACAACTAAATGAGAACTTGGGCTTATATAGAGCATCGAGTGCATAACGACGCCTATAGACGTACATGCCTAGATCTACACGTAAATATACACTTAAATACATATATACACTTAAACATCATGGGGACATATCGGCTGATGGTCGAACAGTCACTCACATGCTAACAGTAACCAGCTTCCTGTCGGTTCTAGAGAGATTACAAGTCGCGTATATTTCAATAGGCTGCTACTAGCACAATTGTTTTATGCGTTTTTTTTAAGGCACGCTGAAAGTCGATTTGATCAAGAAAATCTGGTAATTTGTTAAATATGTGAGGAACAAATACGACCGAACACTTTTTTCATATTTAGTGTATACACGAGGAATTATAAAGTGTTCACTGTTTCTTATAGAGCGCTGGGCAGTTCGAGGTATTTTAAATTGACTGAGCCAATAATGTCTTAGGATAACACATCTATGAAAAAGGAGTAGCAAACGCGGCAAGCCCACATAAGAGAACATATGATCGTCCTGGTTTAGATTCGGATTATATGCAACGTTTTTCGCGATGTTTCGCAGGATGGCGTTAATTTTCGTTCACCAGAGGGTTGAGCAAATGGCAAAGATATTAATTCCATAGCGAAGAACTCCGTACGCAAGAGCATTCACGACTGTCTTTCTGACGGAGATTGGGAGGAAATATTAATAATAATAATAATAATAATAATAAACTTGTAGTCAGGACACATTCATGAAAGCACACAAGAGTGCGGGGGCAATCAAAGCCAACAATACATTATGTAACGCCGCCCAAAAATTATAGAAAAACAAACTGACATGTCTACAAACAAAAGCAGTGTAAAGTTTGTCACACACACACATTAGTAGAACAAACTGAAAAAGTTTGGAATGTACAAAACTGGATGACTAATTATGCACATACTAACAAATAGGTACACGTTAGGCGACATCTCATCCGAGTAGGTGAAGTCTCAGCATTCTCTTCAGTTGATGCAGTTAATTTGCTTGTAGAATTTCAGAAGGCGTATTATGCAAGAGTTCAGGCACGTACATTTCGTGTGTATACCGTTCAGATATTGTTCGGGCGAAAGGTACCTCGAAACACTCTTGAAAACGAAGCGAACGTAGAGAAAATATTTTTCTTTTGAATTGATCTGTCCAGAATTAACGTAAGACAACAGTTTGAATAAAAAGTGTTCGGAGACAGGGAAATTTTAAATGTTGAAAGAGATCAGTACAGTCGGGAAGCTGCATGCCATAAGAAATACTTTTCAAAATATTTTTCAAAAGGCAGTCAAATTTCTCATGCCAGAAGCCGGATCGGCTTACAAACACCGTAACGCCATACCGTAAGACACTATATGCTAGAGCATGGGTGACTAGTCTGCAAACTGAGAGAGGCATAAGTGACTTTGTATTATATAGCATACAACATGTACTCCTCAATTGTTTGCAGAGGAACGTGAGTTGAGCATTCCAAGTTAAACCGCACTCTAACAAAATTCCTATAGGTACTTTACAGATTTGACATAAACTAAAGGAACACACTTGCAAGATACACAGTTTGAGTTATGTAAAAGGAAAGGGACATCAAGACACACATATTAAAGAGTATTGCAAACAATGACCCCGTGAGCTCGGCCCACGGGTCATCGCCCGTGGGCCGAGCTCACGCCGCTACCCGTCGTCACAGGAGTTTCGGCCAAGGCTGTCGGCAGACGGACGTCCGCTATGAAGAAGGGACGCCGACTTTCAGAGCCAGGGGAAACGCTAGCATTGAGTCATCGCCGGTCGGACGAGCTCACGCCACGGCTCGACTCGTCGACCGGAGTCCAATCCAGGACTCCTCGACCAGACGCCCACCCAATCGGAGTTGGGAAGGCCCGACTGTTTTTCGCGATCTCGCTGGTCTCCCGAAAAAGGGAGACGCGCGGAGGAATGCGAGAGTGTTGGCCAACATGGTGGCGTACTCTCCCCGACACGATACGGAGCGACCACCTCGAAGCCAGATTACTTCGCCGGGAACATCCGCGGCTTACGCCTTCTCGGGCGCGGGAAACCAGCGGTTCCCAAAATCTAGGGTGCTGCGGGTCGAAGGACCACAAGATTTTGCAAAATTGAATGATAATTTTTTTATTTCCATATTTGTTGCGTAAAATAGTTAGGACCCAATACGATCGCGAAATCGGTCAGTTACGCGTTTGAAGAACGCCCGCCGACGAAGAATTGCATTCATTTTGGGCCAGTTTCATGCGCGCGACTCTCAAAATGTAACGTCGCTCGCCATTAGATTTATTTTGAGAAGTAGGCCTAATTGCCCACCCCTCCTTCCAATTCTTCTTTATCTTCAATATTTCTGGGGAAAGTTAATATCAAAGTTAGTTTTCACAACCGCGGAAGAGTGCCGTTCCACATCTATGGTAATATTACTACGCGATCTTTTCCTGTAATTTTGAAATATCATCGCAGTTCGTGCAGAAGAATTATTGTCCTGTATATTGTCCTTTCTCGAGCAGTTCTGGCATGTGTATCCTTTTGAATATGTAGAATGCAACTGTGAATGCTTGCTTAGAATTTATATTTGTACATTTATCAAAGTTTGCAGAAACATCTGTTAGCCCCTTGAAAATGACGTTATTGCCATTTCAAATTATTCGAAAATAAACGAAGACTCGCTCAAAATATGAGTTTATTCTTGATAATTTCACTCAGTGGATTAAAAGAAGTTAATTAGCCTATGTTACCATAGTCACTGCCGGGTTAAAAGTAAGCTGGGCGCTCCTCCCATTTCTTTCCCCTTGGACAGAGCGAACACTAGAAAGAAGGCGACCTCCTCTCCAGCATTCGCTCTGCTCAAGGGGAAAGAGGTGGGAGGAGCTTCCCTGAACTCTTAACCTGACACCGACTATAGGCTCTTTCGAATGTGTTATTATGCCCCATGTGGGCACAAGAACATGATCTTGTTTGCACACGAATTGTATTTCAGAACTTAGGGAAAACAAGCTATATCAAAACTGACACCAGGATTCTAAAAAGGTGATCAAGCAAAATAAACTGCAAAATTGCATTCATTTATTGCGTATAATGAAAAGAAACAAAAGGTTTCCCCTCGCCACGTTGCCCCGGGCGCATGTCACTTTACGCTTCATTCCGCCGAACGTAAATTGAGATTTTGCCGATGTTTGAATAGTGCTCAAGTATCGCAAGAAATATTTTTAGAAGGTTAATTACCCTCAGGTTTTAAAGAACAAAGAGCGGGAGGGTAAAAATACAAGAGTCAAAATCTGTGATCAATTAAAAATGGATTCAAAATATATGAAAATGAAAAGTACAATAATCAAAAACTTAAAAAAACTGTCCTCTCGATCCCTGTCCCTAAGTTTTTTCTATTCTTTCTTTATTTTTGTCTTGTATCCTCCAGTTTGGGCCATAGTTAGGATTTGAATTTGGGAAATGCAAACAAGGAGCAAGAAGCAAGTGAGATGGGGAAACTTGAGTAATTTTTGTAATAATTTGCTGGAAAGTGGATGCGGTACAACTCTGAGTAAACTAGACGATGATTGACGATCCATTACTCGACCATTATTTATCAGATGCAGCATAAAAATAAAGACCACCCTCTATTTATGTAACGTAAGTGGTTTTTATGCATTGTTTAAGGATTTGCCAAGCTTGAAAAAAGACTGCATCTTGATGAAGAGTAGGACATGTAGTTTTTTTTTTCAAATGCTGCGAAGCCTTTTTTGTGCCATAAATTGTTATCGCATCGATGAAAAGTTCCATCAATTTTGCTGAATTATTTCTCATTTGAGTTGGTTTAAAATTTGATATTTTACTCATAGGGTTCTGCGTATGTTAACTAAAAGTGCTGGCAAAATCATCCAACGTAATAACCCGCTCGTTCTAAAAAGCAATATATATATATAGTAGTTTTTAACAAACCTCAAAATACTAAATTTCATTTTTTTTTTGCGAAACAGGCTTGAGTTGTTTGTTGGGGGGGGGGGGGGGGTTGTTTTATTCTTTATTTGAATGCTCACACTCGAAAAGCGAACAAAACTGCGTCGGGATAGTGTTTTTACTAAGCGAATTTTGTTCTAACTCACTAAAGTGAACGTTCGGGGGTCTTGTGTTGCCGCAGGCTGCGCCATAACAACCTAATATCTATAAAAAAAAAAGGCACGGAAATAATTTAAGTTTAGTGCAATGTTACACATTTTGTCAAAATGCGCATAGCTTCTTCAATACTGAGTTTTTCATTGCCACATAAAGAGGGAAAAGATGTTCAGGTTTTTTCAACCTTCTCCCTTCCGCCTTCCGCCTTCCGCCTTATCGAACGGAGAGGAGGATAAAAAAACAAATTTTAAAGCCCGTTTTTTTTAAATATTTGTTTAGAGCACTGTGAAAGCCGCGCCTGCATTGCCGCATGGCGCGAAATAAAGTTCAAGCTCTGTGAAAAGAACTCAAAAGCGTTTTACTGTATTGGTTTATATATTTTAATATTACATTTGATAAGAATGGCACCGTTACCAACTGCCACAATTCCCTGCTCGAAGCGTAGCGGTGAGCCTGTAGCGGTTAACCTGCAACGTTAGCGTAAGCATGACAAGGTGTCGTTATCTCATCACCATCTTATGCATTCGACATATGTAAACGATGGACCTGAATAGCTGTGGTTTTGAAAAGTTGCACAGATTTCCATCTATGTGTTAACTATTTTAATTCTGTATTTTTTTCCTGTAGTTTTTGAGATTCTCTACGATATCTTCCAACATTGCAAGACTGTCTGAAATCTGGGTCTAAAATTGTATGCGCTATTAAATACGCTTAACCATCTATTAATTTTCCTAGATCGTTCTCGTTCTTTTTACTAATCTTGTATCTTATGAAACCGCGGGCGACAATGCTTCAATATCATAAAGCAAGCGTGTGCCCAGGAAAAAAAAACACAACAACGAATCATGCATTGCGGCATTGCATTCAAGCATCTATCGCATAGAAGCGCGCATTCTCCACGGAAAACAACAACAACAACAAAAAACTGGTCCTGATTTTCTTGTTTGAACACCTGCTCTGAGCGCGCGAAAACTAACACCCCACCCTCCTGAGGATCGGCAGACAAGCAAGAACCGTCTACAGCTACCATCATCTACCGTCGTTGTCGCCTTATAGATTCTGTGAACGAGGCTCGGGGGGGGGGGGGGGGCGCTAAACAAGCACACAGAAACACGTAAGAGCGAAGTAACACACACACAGGCGCATAACCTCTACGAATGCGCACACACACACACGCCGAGTCCCCTTCCGATGACAGCGAAGCGGGCGCGTGTCTCGCATGAGCATCGTGCTGGAGCTAGAGCTAGACCTCCAGCGCAGCCGCCGGTAGGGTGAAAAAGGTTTTGGTTCCTCGGCTCTTCCGCCTCAAAGACCGTCGTCGACGCGGGTGGAAGGATCCCGAGAAACGGGGGAAAGGCGGAGATGGGCGGCATCTAGATGCTGCAACTGTCGCGCTTTTATTTTTCGGCGGGGCATCGCGACAGAAGCTCTCCCTGCGAGAGATGCCATACCGTTCGCGTTTTGAGGTGGACCGTGGCGAAGGCACGTAATCGCATAAGAGACGCTCGCTGGGGAAGGTTGAAGCCTTATTTGAACTTTTCAGCGGTTCGTTAGGATGGAGATGGTGGTGGTATGGTACTTGCCGGACAGTTCCATCGCTAATCGAACCCACCGAACGAGGAACACTAATGAACCATGAGTTAGCTCATCTGACGTGCAGTCCCCCAGCCGTGGTCCATCTTAGCAAGCAAGGAGTACTTTCTTCTTCTGCGACACCCCGCTTTCCCTTTCCTTTCACGCTTTTGCGTACGGTTATCTTTTTCGTTATTTTTTCTTCTTCCGTAGTATGTGCGCGTACTTATGCTCGGTCGCTCGCTTTAGGTTGGTGGTACTAGACGACGGCGACGCGATGTGCGTAAAGACGCTGTCGAAAGGTTGGCACCGTCGTGTCGAGCTTGCTTTCGCTGGAGCATCTGTTTGGTTTACCGCGTTGGGTTTTTCCATCCTGTTGAAGCTTGTGTAGCGTGCGCACGTATGTTATCGTTCGGTCAGGCTGTTTTCTCTCCGATCGGTGCTTTGGGGCGTCCGCGGGATGCGGCTGTTGCTGTGGATCGGTTCTTGGATTCGAGGGTTGCTGCCGAGATTTCAGAGAAGCGACCGAGTGCGCGCAATATCCGTACACGATCGCCCGCAACTACGACCCGGAAGTGGACAAAGCGGAAGACTAAATGCGAAAAACTGCGAAGGGCAGGCAAGATTTTCTGTTTTTAGCTTTTCTTATTTCTTGTTTTATCTGCCTTTGTGCTTTGTTTTGTTCATTTTTCTTTGTGACTCAGAGACCCCTCCAACTGCAATTGTCTTAAAGCGGTGGAATATATCTAACGTTTTGCGTAATGTCTAGAGTTTTAGGAAACGTATAAAAAGAAACTATACAACCACAAACAGACAAAACACAATTCTTCTGCCGTTGCCTGTCATGTCCTGACGAGCTGGTGGTCTTTGTCTTTGTTTCCTCGGCCGTTTATCCCCTTCACTAAGTTTTACCAAGTGGCCAATTCGCTAGCTCAATAAAATTTATAAACCACTGGCATGTTGCTGGGCGGATTGAAAATGAAGGAAAGCGATCGTTTTCCTCAACTGGTTTATTGTGAAAACATAACTATGAAATCAAGACACAAATGACTAAAGGAACTTTCAAGGCATCCTGTATTTAGCCGGTGTTTCACCAAACATCAGAAATAATCCTTCAGGAAAAACTATCCGCCGTGCAGAACAACACGGTTTACACCATAGTGGTGATTGCCGAGGGGTCAAGGATTTATATACTTAACGTTTAAGATAATAATCTGTTCAATGCTTTCGCATATTTAATTTTATTAGTAAAAGTCAACACGTGGTTCCAGTAGAAACTTGCTCAGCGTCATCAAAACCACTGAATCTATAAATTTAGGAAAGACTTGGAGCGTGTGGGAAGAACCGTGTCATGCAGAAGTAACCGCATCGGCAGCAAACGCGAGGATGGCGGGTGAAAAGACGCTTCATGGAAAAGGGAAAAAATGCCTGAGTGTCTCGAATGAGAACACCATGTTCGGAACGCAGATAAACAGTGCTCGCGATCCACGTATTCCTAGATTTGTTGGGATTTAGGATGTTCAATGTTGTTTCGCAAGCTTTTCAGCGAAAGTATGTGTTTTTGTGTAACTTAAAACTGTATTTGAACGAAAACTAGCTAAAACGTGATTATCCTGAACGACGTGTGGCCTCATGACCACGCTCCTAATACGGTAGCAATTTTATTTCTTTGGTATGCGTAGTATTCAAACCATACATTTTTGTCCGATGCTCAGTAAAATATCCTGTATAATCAGTTGGAACACACTGAACAGTTGCAGTTAGTCTACATTTCTGCAAATACCCAAGATAACCTTTCGCTGCAAAAATCAAATTACAATCTAAAAAGGATAAAAAGAAACTTTATTTAAAAGAAGTCTCTGATCTGACACCGCAATGACGTCTTATACGTTTACGCCCACATTGAGATAGAAGTGCGTACTGAAGTCTTCTTCCCAATTGAAGTTTTATCACACCTTCGGAGAAACACGAATAAAGTCAGAGTTATGCTAATTCTGATCAAAATGTATAAAATAATACTAGCTCTAACATTTACTTCCAAAGTGATACCTAATTGCTGATATTGTGCTTGAGTAGAAGGACGCATGTAATCAAAATGGGAAAGATTAGGGAACAAATAATCTATGGTTGAACAAATGGATTGATGGCGGTGGCTTAACCCTTTGGTCGCGCTTATGGTCAAGAGGTCCAACGAGTCAAGAGGTCCAATAGCCACGTGACAGCCGAGTCAAGTGGTCCAACGAGTCATAAGGTCCAATTCGAGTCAAGAGGTCCAACGCGTCAAGAGGTCCAACGAGTCAAAAGGTCCAATTTGTGTCAAGAGGTCCAACGCGTCAAGAGGTCCAACGAGTCAAGAGGTCCAACGAGTCAAGAGGTCCAACGCGTCAAGAGGTCCAACGCGTCAAGAGGTCCATCGAGCCTTATTTTTATCTTGTCTGCTTATAATTATATTGCTATTAATGGCTGCTTGTGACGGTTACCGACTTTGACCTATTTGAATGATTTTGGACAACACAGCTACTACATTCAGGCACTTAGCCCGGGAAGAGGAGGCCAGGCCCCCCCCCCCCCCGAAATCTTCCAATTTGCTGGGACCTCCTCTCCCCCTCCCCCTCATACAGCATTTTGTCATGAATGGGCTCCCCCGAAACAAAATCCTTGCTAAATGCCTGACTACATAGCTATTGGCGACAAAATTGATACTGTTTTCCACAATGTATAGGTATTTGAGTGTATAATGAATAGTGCCTGACGACATATTTTGAACTTGTAGAACTTAGTACCTGTGTTCCCGTGTCTCTGTTCTAGGACACATTTATGCCATTTCTGCGGAAGCGTCTCTCAAGTTCCCGAAATATAAAATACAAATGTACCTCAGCATCTAGCGTTTAGCCTTCCCTATCATGTACCTCAGTATTTGTAATCGCATATACGGCCTGGGTAACTTTGTCTAGTCCCGGGTTCTCGTATGTTCTATTAAAAATATGATGCGCTACTATTTTATGCTTTAGTTTTTATTCACTGAGTTCACCGAATCACTAAAGATATCAATAACACAACATGGGAACAAGCTCAAATATCCTTGGAGGGCGTCTTTAAACGAGCCCAAATTACGCCACTTGGCGTCAAATAAAGTGTTGCAAATGAATGCGAGCATTGTCTCATTGAGACGTTATGACCACTGCAAGCTAGCGGGTTAATCTGGGCCGTTGGCATACTCAAAAGCACGGAGCAGCCACAAATACTTATGCTAGCGATATGTAACTCCTTTACTGCGCTTTATTTTTGAGAATGCTGTAAAATAAACCATGAAACGGAACGTTTCATGATTAAGCATTCTTGACACGAATTACTGAACACTTGTCTGTCGATATCATTTATTTTTAGTTGAAATTACGCGATGTGTTAGTCGGGTGGAATTGTAAGATGGTGGGTTAGATGCTCAATCATTTTTAGAAAATTGGGTCATAGAGACTGAAGTCAATTGAAGAACTGTTCGTGTCGGAAAGCACGCCGACCTCTGAAGCCGATAGATCTAGTGTGTCCAGTGCTAGGCCATGGTGAATGAAAAAATGACTATTTTGACGGGACGTGAACAAATTTAAACAATTACCACAACTTTTAAAAATGATCTCACAGAAATTTAAAAAAAAAAACTATCTTCAGTTATTCTGATGTCGAACGCCGTAATAGTGCTTTATTGTGGTACGTGGTAGATGTCGAAATGACAAATAACTATGGACATATCTTTCGTATGTGACGAAAGATGTGTTCAAAGTAGTTTTACAATACTTTTGAACCCGGATGTCGAAGTAGTCACTACCTAAACAAAAAAGGCATCTCAAATCGTGGAATGTTAAGACCTTTCCGGAGACGTGTTCGATATTCGCGGGGAGAGCAACACGGGAGATGCAGATTTACGACTTTGATGTCAGGGTAGAAAAGCTAAGGCACACAGCCCTGCAGGGCTGCAGGTCCCCAACAAACCAATGTTGCTATAAGCTTGACAGTTTATAACAACAATGATTTCCGGTGTTTACAAATCCAGTGCCCAGCATGCGATCCCCACAGCCCAGCGCGCGTATCTGTCGCTTCAGAAACCGAGCAAATCACGGGTCATACGCACGAACACTGGTTACATCACCAGCCAGAAACGATGTATCAAAGCCGTGTTCGTGAGATCCCCCTGCCGTGGGGAAGTTTTCACAGCTTAACTTTTTGATCTTTTTACGATATTTTTCTTCTCCGCCTAATTTTGTTAGCATCTCTTTTGTCTGTTTTTTTAATGCGGGAGCATTACCTGGCTCAGTCAGCGAAAAAGCCGTCGGCAAAATCCGTCGTCAAAATCTGTGACTTGTCCAACACCCTCCAACACAATTTAAAAAAAAACAAAAAAACTGGTCATGAGAGAGGTCACGTGATCAGTTTTTTCCGGTTTGGTCACGTGACCACAGATATATTTTTACTGGTCACGTGACCAGATAGGTCACGTGACCGGAGAGATCACGTGACCAGAGAGATCACGTGACCTAGATTTTTTTTTGCCTGTACTTTTTTTACACTTTTTGCCTGTACATATTTCACACCAAGAGATGCGACGAGTCGAGATATCCAATTTGGACCTCTTGACGCGTTGGACCTCTTGACACATCGAGGCACGAGTCAAGAGATCCAATATGGGTCAAGAGGTCCAACGCGTCAAGAGGTCCAACGAGTCAAGAGATCCACGGCGAGTCAAGAGGTCCAACGCGTCAGGAGGTCCAACGCGTCAAGAGGTCCAATATTGGACCTCTTGACTCGTTGGACCTCTTGACGCGTTGGACCTCTTGACTCGGAATCTTGTATCGGAGGGCAGCTTACACCACCTAGCCTACGAAGAAAGCGACGTTGTAAATCAGAAGCTTTCCGCAGGCTTGTGTTGATTCGACCGTTACATCAGACAAACCGCTGAACAAATGATTGGTCGATTTCAATACATGGGGACCGTGGTTCCTCTACGCAACATGACGGCGATCATCACGGTGTGCCATGAGCGCGTTTCTCAACGGTCTGTCCATTTTCCTGCAGTTCACGGGTGTAATTCGCCCAAGGTGCGGTCGATTTCCTCGAGGTATTGCATGCTTGGGATTCCGCTGACGCTTTGGGTGCTGCTTGGTGCCAGACTTTGTGCGAGGGTTGCTGTTTGCCAGAGCCTGAGCAAGAAGCCGTTAATCGTAAAAGAGATGGGAGACAAAGCCATAAAAAGGTGAGCAGGCGTCTGCTTTTCTGGGGGACAGGCAGAGATTCCATCCTCAATGCGAAAGAAGGCATAGGGGTCGCGCCGAGTAAGTCTTGAACCAAAATCTGTGCGTTGAAGCCTGAGCGCATAACGTCTGAACGACCGATTTTATAGAAGTTGTAGACTGTATTATTGCAAAAAAGGCGATACAAATTAAACGTTCTTCTCTGTTTCTTTCTCTTCGATTTTTAGTAGTATTCAAGGAATCGTAAATCAGCTGCATGCTAAGGATTTTGGTATTTTTTATCCTTAACATGCTCATTCTCCATGCGAGGATCACATATTCGTATAAAAATCTCTTCCACAAGCAACATTTTTTGAAATTTTGTCAATATGCTTTTTAGTTTTGAAACGGGAGCGAAAACTATTCAACTGAAAACTAATTCGCTATAGGGAATTGCATGAACACTCTTGTGTTTGTTAAAAGTATCTAGTTTCAAATGGTTGCGTTGTTTTTATCAAACAGGTTTTCATCCCTCGTGAGCCAGACATTGCCGCGAAAGTGATTAAACTTACTGTCTCTTCCTTTTCGTACGTTCTCCAGTAACTCTCAAGTTTGTCAGCAATAAAGATGATTTGGGAAGAATTTCGCGACATGATAGCAATATTTCTATGCGAAGGCTTTGGAATTTCCCGCTATATACCGATCAACCACGAAAAATAAGTCTCATACCATTTTCATGAAACTTTTATCACAAACCGAAAAATTCCCGGTTCAAAGAACTTCTCTGATAAGTACGACTCATGCTTCACTGTAAAAAATTTTAATCTACAGCTTTATTTTATTTTGAAGCCGTAGACAACCCGAACTGAACTGTTTGCGAGATTGCGTTTTGTTTCGGAAAGATCACCCTTTGTCTTGTTTGTGTATCTTATTGGTATCGGAACGTTTTCCACGAATTTCGGTCTGGTGCCTGCTCCATAGAGTATAGGGAACCTCACGGCCGTGTTTTTCTTTCTACAAACCAAGACCCAATAAATTCAAATTGTTCATCTAATATGGCAAATAAAAACCGGAAATCACCGAATAAATAAGAAAATAACGCATGAAACTTAAACAAAAATAAAATATGTGGGAATGCAAATAAACCCCGATGAAAATGAAACCCTTTTGTTGGTTTCAAAGAGTGTAGCATGAGACCTTTTTGTGTGCTTTCTCTTAGATTCATTCATTGAAAAACTGTTGGTTCATTAAGTGTTTTGGATTGACGATGTCATCAGGCTTCATTTTGAGGCTCTTTTCCTTCTTTCACCAACTTTAATGAAAGGTAAAAATAAAAAAAGAATATAATTAGATTAATATACACAAACTTGCTTCGAGCGTTCTTTTTTATAAAAAAATATAGAAAGCTTAATACATCAAAAAGGATATCCAACATTGCCCAAGAGATTTGTGTTAAGCTTTCTATGGGTCAAAAAACATAAAAACATAGAACAATTGATCGAAGTCTCGCAACTTATGTTCAGACTCTCTGTGCGAATTGATACGCTCTGGCAGATTCGACAGTGCTTTCGGCTTCCTGTGATTAACTGAGACGTAATGACCTTCTTTTTAGATAGATATCGGACAGATGTCTGACAAATATCTCATTTTACTAAAGCTGTTTTCTAAATTAAACCAAAGTTGTTGTTTTTAAGTGGATTTATGAGAATGTGTAGTGTGCATGAGTGTTAATGTATCGGAAATTAGAGTACGTTCGTAAAATAGCTGGAAACAAGCTTAATTGTTTGACGCTTGTCACATCCTCTCTTAAATAAACTTGAGGTCAATATCCGTATTCACGTAAAGCCATAACAACCTTACTATAGTCCGTTGCAACTCAAGAACGAAGGGCGAGGGTAAGACGGGCCGGGGAAGAGAAAGCAGACGGAAAGCTGAAGAAGAGAGGGGAAACCTCCTCCTCTCTTTAGCGTTCCGTCTGCTCCTCCTCCCGGCCTGTCTTACCTCGCTCGTTCTTGAGTTGCAACGGACTATAGGTGCGTGTAAACAAAGCCGTTCTTCCAGCCTCTTCTACAGCAAGGTACCTCAAATCATCGAGTTTCACGTAAAACTTGTACTGACTAACACTGCTTCTACTTTTTCCCTGACGTCAGAGCGTATAGTCATAGGCTAAAGATTCAAAAATTAAATGCACGAAGCCACGGCACGTTCACTGCACACGATTAGCCGAGCCGGTAGAAATCTACGACGACGATGAAAGTAGTGACATTTCTTCTTCTTTTTTTCTACTTTCATTTGCCTGAATGAGTCCCAGCGTTGGTTGCTCTCTTGCCTAGAGTAAGATGAAGATTAGAAGAAAACAAAACGCCTCGAAAATGCAATTTGCTAGTATGGTCACTAATGTCTAAAAAAAAGAAAGGGCGTAGCGACTCTCGGGACATCTTACATCTCCCTCCGCAGCCAGCGATACTGCTGCATTAGCCAATAAGGACCCCGATTAACCAATCACGAAGCAAGAAGCTTGAGCATATCTAACCACACCCTGGGCTCCGTAGCTCGATTGTGACGCAGCATTTCCGCGAAGTACGTTATCTCGGTCCCCTAAGTAGCTGTATAGCCTCCTCTATACTTACAGAGCCTGGCAGTTCGACGACGGTGCCATAGAGTGCCCGGTCGCAGATTCGGTGCGCGAGGATCTGGTAGCACAGAGCATCAACGAGCGGTTTCTCGAGGAACCTGGACGTCAGCGCACAGCTTTTGCAGAAACGAGGAACCCGAAACACACTTGTTCCCTCGGGAGAAGTGTGTTTTGAGCGTCTCGCCGCAGCGGGGCGCCAGTCGCTTGCCTCTCCTCTCATTCGTTGTCTGCCGCTCCGCCGCTTCTCGTGGTGATCTGCCAGGCTTTGTCAGTATATAGGAGGCTATGGTAGTCGGGCCCCTTCTTTCGATCGCGATGTCTGGCTATTGGAATGCTCTGTGGATAAGGGAATTTAGAGTCTTCGCTCATGGGCGCCGCAACGTTTATTATTTGAGCAAATACTGAAACTTTTGACGGAGACAGACAGAAAAAGAAGACATTGCAGACGACCACACCGTGTGCTGCGACTGACAGCGGCAGCTGTTGGGTTGTTGAACGATGAGATTTAGGATATTTGCTTTAGGAGTTTTTCTTTTAGTACAATACTTGTGAGAGTTGTGCTAGACACGCCGGAGAACTTTCCAAAACCCCGAAGCGGCGGCGGCGGTGGCCGCGGCTTCGGTTTCAGAGTTTGTGCTGCGTTGGCAACGGGTAGGGGAGAGGGGTTGGGGGAGGGAGGGGGGGGAAGGCGGTGAGCGTGAGCAACAACCCGTCTTGCCAAAGATCGTCTGGCTCTGCAAGGGGCGACGCCAATCGTGCAAGAGGGATAGCACGGCGGTAAGGATCATGTGGGGTTTTGCGTATAGACGCCTTAGAATTTCGACGGAGAGGAGCACTGACAGATGCCTCTGTTAATGTAGGAATATAAAAGGCGTATTTAAACTCCTTGTGCCAAGAATATTTTCACCGTAGTCAGCGAGAACACCTCACCAGAGTCTAAGGGTAACGTGTTCGATACGGTAATTCCAGAAACAATATTCGTTGCAGAAGATATACAGCTTTTTTTTCTCCTTTTCTTTTAAGGCAAATAATATTCAAAACAATAAGAACACTGGAAATAAAGAAATTATTCTTTCAGAGTAGCGTTATCAACTGCGGAGGACGGTAGCTAGAGCAGGAGTATAAAGCAACAATTAGTCCCTTAATGAATTAAAAAGCTGCTAATTACTTTTATATCTATGTTCTTAGCTGGCGTATTTCAGTTGGAGTTATGTCGGTCCGTCGTTGATATAGACGAGATGAGTTGCTGGATTGTTTTAGAAGAAAACTTCTTTTCTGGTCACGTCTCGAACTTTCGTCATTTGCAACGTGATAACTCGGAGAATGTTTGTCTTCGAATAACTTATTTCTTTGAATAATGTATTTCTCCGAATAAATACATATAACTTATTTTACCTGAATTGACCAAGGGTTGTAAATCACCAATTAAAATGTGGCAGTTCAAAAATATGAGTTAAAATATAGTTAGTTAATTTTAGTTAATTAATTCACTTATTGTTTTGTATCCTCGTGCTCTAGCGTTCGGCGCAGTGAATAACGTTATTCTGCAGGAATAGTTCACGTATTTCCAACGTTCCTTTTCTTTTATAATATTAAGCGCTTAGGAAGAAAAATAACAACCTCCCCGTGTAATATTTCTACTGTGCTAATCATTACGTTTTAAATTAATCTAAGGTGAGTGGTAGAAAGAAACGAAATTCTACGCCTCTAGCATAAAGCCGTGGAGATACAGCGCTCAGTTACTGATGTTTGCGGATGACAGCAAGTTTTTATGAGAGTAAATTATCTGGTCGACTGTCATGTTCTGCAGCATAACGTGTCACGTATTGTTCAGTAGTGTTCGGCGAACAGCTTGTCGTTGAATCCCTGAAAACGATTGTTTTATATTTCTGCGGGCGTCGCCGTAATGTCTGCAACAATTATATTATAGAAGTAGTGGCAATCAAACATTCGTCTGTTATAAAAGCTCTTGGGTTGTATCTTGATAACTTGATAATGTATTCAAGTATTACTGCTGTCGTGTGGTTATATTTTTGGTAGAGGGGTAAGAATGTTGGGCATTACTCAGCAGTTTAGGAACACGACCCTCTTTTTTTGTTTATTTCGTGTTCTAGTTTGGTCTAGGCTCAATTTCGGTTCTTTGGCGTCGAATTCGTTATCGAAAGCGCAGGCAATGACAATTGAAAATGTGCAACAGAGGCTGATGCGTATTGTTTACGATCGCTACTAATAATTCGTTTTTATTTTGACTATACTTTTCTTCGGAATACAGTTTCGCGTATTCCTTTGTGCGAGAGAAGAGCTGAGCGTTCTTTAGTTTTTCTGTACAAGATTTTAAATGTCACATTACACAGTGGTTCTTTTTTGCGTAATGTGAATGATTATGTCCCCCCCCCCCCCCCCGGTTCCGCTAGAAATCGCAGTACTTTCAACGTTCACACTGTCTGTAATCTCTCTCCTTTTCACGGACACAATCTCTATGTACAGTAGTGAAAATGCCGAAATAATGTATTTAGTGTCATTATGATATTCGTGAAGCATCTGAAAGTGGTTGTTGACCAATTGTAGATTTTGTGTGCTTTATGTCGCTTTCTGTTTGAAATATGTATTTTGTTCTTTGGTTTGTTTTGCTCCTAATTGACTCTGTGCACGAACGAGGAGGTCTGCTGGTCGTTTTTGGGCACGCAAAAATAAAGATTATATAATATTACATGATAAATGCGGGTTTAGTTGAAGCCCCACGTATGCTTTGTAGGTTTAACTGCACCTGTAAGCTCAATATTTCTCAGAACGTTTTGAATTATATCTGTAATGCATCCAGCGGTTCATATTTGCGTCATCTGCACTATTATTTATCCCTACATCAAATTTAAACAATTGATGGTTGCAACTCCCCCCCCCCCCCTCGGCCAGAAGACGGGAGTGTTTTCCTTTATTGCTGAATATTTTCACATCGACTGAACAGGAATTACCCTAAACATATACTGCCTGCATTTGTAAAGCATTCCACTCTGTCAAAATAAAAAAATTGCAATTGTTTCTCTAAAAAGTTTTGTTTCTCGATTTCATTGAATGCATTCATTATCTTCGTGAAGTTTCAGGTAATAAAGCTGAACAGTAGAACATATTTTGTGAAATATTAGTTCTTGTAAACAGGATAATTACCTAGAGCCTAAACATCATGTTGTACAAGGCTATACATGAACATCGCCAAAGAATATATTTACAAACACTATTTTTTTTCCTTTTTTATAATTGGCCATATGAACTTTACCGCGTTCCGCACCTGAGGAACAGTTTGGGCATGTGATGGATAGGACAGGCACGCTCAAGCTTCTCATTTCCGCGTGGGAAAAGTGTAAGCCGAAGTACGCGTGTTTCTGTATGTATACCTTCAGTTTTCTAGAAGCCCTTGGCTTTAGGCAGTTTGCAAGGAACGCCGGAAATTGCTTCGATAATCCAGAAATTCGCACAAAAGCTCCACCGCACAATTCCGGCAGCTGCCGCTAGCTCTCAGCGTCTCTGGACGTGGGTCGTTCATCTTTCAAAATATCACGAGTTGCCTTATATTTTTTTTCTTACGCAAAGTAAAGTTTAGCAGGTTTTTAAGTGATTACGATAACGTTTACTTTTGAAGCATTTTTAAAGAACGGCGCGCCTTTTTAGAAGAGGTGCTTATTTTGGAAGCAGCGCAGCCAAAATTGGGTGAAAGGAATCCTAACTGGGCTTTAGCTGGATCTTCTTGGTTCTTGTATCCTGCTGTCGCGAGTTCTATTCATGTGTGAGCGTTTAGTATCTACGCCTTTGGGAATTTTGTGTGTGTGTTTGTGTTTTTGTGGCTTTGTTCAATTCCAGGTCTTGTGTATTATTTCTATAAATATTATGATTTTGTTAATCGTGTATCTAAAATGTTCACAGTGGCAAACATTAGAAACACAAAGGCAAATGCGGTCTAGGGCGGGTCCATCAGCAGCATTTCTATCATTCGCCTACCAAGAATAGCACTTGGTGCCCTTTTTTAGTCGGGGGAAGGAACGAAATATTTCGCAAGTGCCATTATCGATTGTAACTGTATATCATTAAATATTAGTACTCTGTTTCATTTCTCATCGTTGACGCTGGTGAGCAAATGTCAGAAAGTTTAGTAATACAATCATCAATACAATTGTATTTCAGGTTCATGTACTTTTTGTATTGGTATTGATTTATTCTATTTGCTTACTTTAGAAGTCTGGGAGACGACGCATTTTCCCTCTTTTCGCCTTCATGCGCCCAACAATTGTTTTTATTGAGCTTTTATATCGCAAATTTTATTATCAAGCATATTGTGCACGACCCAAGCTAGCTTCAAGTAAAAACATGAATGTTGATGGACGAATTTTGCCCAACTCACTGAAGAAAATCGCGTTATGGATTAGTCTCATGTAAAAATATTTTATGCGCACTACAATTTGGAAAGAACAATGTTTGTACTCTCATCTTATGATATGTATTCCATTATCTAAAGTATACTAAGTTTTAGTTCATTTATCTATTCATGACTTGAAATCACATACAGATAGAGAAAACCAAAAGCGGAGATGTACTTTTCATGCTATATCAACTTTCATCATATGTTCAGCAAAATTCTATAAATTATTCAAGCCTGTCTTTGTGTTTTCTGAACCACTTTTATTGCTTGAAAATTTTTCGTACGTTAATGTGGTGCATTTGCTCGGGCGGTTAAGTTTTATTCACAAAGCAACTGTAAACTAACCGGTTTGCTTGAACATGTCTTGAAATTTTGTTCTCGATTGATTGAGAAGAAAATCAACGGTGGACGCCATGCAACAAATGCAAAATAATAATAATAAAAATATATTTGCCTAAATGTAACAATATATTTTTTTGTGCGTTCAAGGTTGTTAAGATACTGAAGCTATAGGAAGAAGAGTCGCGGAAGCTCCACCCGGATGCGATGTCATCCTTCGCAGCGTATCACCGCTAGCGGATAAAAACCACGTTATTATAGACAAGGCACCTTCACTTTTTTCTCTCTCCTCTTTAGGTTTTCTGTATGCCGCACTCTAGAACTCTCAACAGCGCGAAAAACAAATAACGCAAAGCGGAATTTCGTTGTTTTTCTTTTAAACAATTCAATTAGCAGCCGCGGCATAGTATGACGACGGTCAACAATCATCAAACTACATTTCACTTAAACTTCGATCGCAGCCGATGCTACAATCCGATACAGCCAATCGAGCAGTCCCCAAAATGGGTCGTCAAGGCGCTCGTCGCTTTTGTGCATTCTGCCCTCGCCAACTAAAGCAATCGCGCACAACAAATGCGCCGTCATACAGAATTACATTGTTTGTTTTTCCCCGTTTTGGAGCACTCTCAGAAATAAGGGGTGTGTAGGAGTACACCCCTTGTCCCATATGGAACTCCCCAAAACTGCATTTCGACGTTCAGTCTACTGATGTCGAGCTGGCGATACCAACTTTTATGAGCCGCTTGATAGCTGTTGGATATAACGTACTAAATAGCTCTATGTGTTTCGAAGACCACAAAAACCAAAAACAAAAAACACTGAGGTTTGGCAGCAGTGTGAAAAAAACCTTAATTGTCTCACTGTAACCTTAAATGCGTACATTAGTTATTTTAATAAGTTGTATCGCTCGACTATCATGCCGCTCGTGAAAGTTAGTATCGTCGTTTCGACGTCGGTGGAGCGAACGTCGAATGTTTGTTTTGGGGTGTTGCATATAGGACAAAGGGTGTACCTCTACAACCCCTATTTCTAAGGGGGGGGAGGGGGGGGTTGCAAAGTTGGGAGGTCGATGTCACGAAAACTTGGTCACAGAAGTGACGTCGTAGAGATAACACCGTAGCGCCGTACGAACTGCATCTACCGCACTCCCCGAGGACGTTCGCTCCCTGACGGCGCGCCGGCTGTTGCCGAGAGCCGGGCAGTGCGCACGCGCGTCTTTTCGCATCTGCTGGCTTGCTCGTTCGCTCGCTTCAACGCGACGCGCTCAGGTCTCATTGAAACGGCGATAGACGCCGCTCCGGCAGCCGTGATTTCGCAGTCTTCGCGCTCATCGCTCTGGACAGCGGCCGAGCGGCCGAGTGTTCGCGACTCTCTCGCGCGACTCGGCGAAGCGTTAAATACAACCTTAGGAGATGGCGGCGCGGGGGCTGCGCATTTATTTCTACCGGACTCCGAGCGACGGGCGTTCGCATCTTGAGCACCCGACATCGTCATGCTGCAGAGGCCCGGGGATGTTACTTCAGCCGTGGTCATAGTTCTACCGAATTTCGTTCAGCATAGGAAACCTTTGTTGTTTTTTAAAGGCAGTGAGTAGAGTTTACGCCATTTCTTTACTAATGATCTCTTTGCACTCCATTCCTGACTTCCGAATCGGGAATAACGTTATCCAAAAGGAATCATTTTTAGTGCATATTTTTTTAATTATTCATAGTCGCTCGTTGAACACCTGTATATTTCATTTTGCTTAATGAAGTTAGTAACTTCATCTTCTGGCTCTCTATTTTCCAGCACTATTGCTATTTATATTTTATTCCTCTCAAATCTGATGTTGTTTATTAACTCCATTCTAGTTATTCTGTTTGCCACTTCTCAAGCTCTTGTGAATGTAGCTATATAGCTTTGCTCTGGAGCCTCGATTTTGTTCTTCCAGAACCTCCAAGAAATATAGAACAAATATCATTTCCAGCAACCTGAGTTGCGAACCTTGCTATGCCGCGTGTAGCTAAAACAAAACAAAAAAAAATTCGGGTTACGCTAATTGCTAAACTCTGTTTTCGTGGACAGCTTTAGTATCATCTACGAAAGTTGTAGTATTGGCGGTTGTGCTCCATTCCCCCATTGCAATACTCTGTATAATATCTCCGGTGCAGAGCCGCATTCCACCAGCGCAGTCAGTCAGGCCATCGAGACGTTTTAAAATTTCATCCCGCACTATTCAGTTGAATACACGGCGGGGTAAAACAGCTGCTCTCGTAGCACAGGTGGACGGCTAGCAGCCCATCGAAAATAACATCAAGATGCAGTCGCCGATTCCCAACTCGCGCGGGGCCGCGTTCTGTACCGCGAAACTACTCATCCAGAGCAGGATTAGTTCCGATTCAAATCATCTGGTAGGCTAGTTGACTATACATGTGGCTAAGTTTGCGGCTTGGACAAGTTGGTACGACATACTTAAAAGATAAAAGCAGCACAAAAAGACGACGGACAGAATGAATGAAGGCACGGACAGCGTTCTGGCCTGTGTCTTCCTTCATCCAGTCCGTCGTCTTTTAAGGCTGTTTTTATCCTTTAAGTATGACTATAGATCTTGGTAAAATTAGCGCAAAGACAAGGGACGTCTCTTGTATGTAGCGCTCTATCATGTCTCCACTTTCTTCCGCCCTTGTGTGTGCGCTAATTTGACCAAGATTAGGTGCAATGTCGTAGCTTTCCGTTTTCTCTCTTACCACCTACAACCACTGATGATGCAATGGCATATTCTTAAAAAATATACTGTTCTTTAGTCACTGACACCATGAGAACGGCATGGCGTCTTTTTCTACCCGTAAACGCATTTGCACTGATCATATGAAACAACACGCAATTAAATCCGACTCGCTCAAAAATGTCACCACAAATGGCGAGACGTAGATGTTTGGGGTACGATCTGGAAACAAGGACAATCGATCCACTGAAAAACTCCCAGGTCACGGCAGTTCAAAAAGGCAAGGCAAGAACTTAGCACCAGGTAGATTAGATGGGTTCACACATGTTCACTGGCACTGCTGTATCGGACACCTAAACAATTATATGCAAAGTCGTTCAGATATGGGAAAGGCGTATATTGAAGAGAATTCGAGTAAAATTGTAAGATTGTAGTCATAAATCGCCCCTTTAACACCGCTTTCTTTATTAGAGCGCAGCTCTTGGGCGCTTGTTCCCGGTTTGGGCGGCGACGCCGTCGCCATCGCCGTCGCCGTCGGCGTAACCGCGCGTTGCATTATGGGATGTTTCCCATAATGAAGTCACGTGTGACGTCACAAGCTCGAAATTTGCTCGCTAAATTTGGCGGAAAATTTGTAAGCTAAATTTTGCGGCGAATGCTTACGCTAAATTTAGCGCGAAATATTTTTTGCAAAGTTAAGCGAGGAAATATTTGCCCTAAATCAAGCGGGAACATTTTTTCCGCTATATTTAGCGGGAAACGTTTACCCTCGTGACGTAACACGTGACGCCACTCAACCTGGGAAATTGTTTCCGCTAAATTTTACGGGAAAACTTTTACGCTAAATATAGTGGGAATTTTTACCGCTAAGTTTAGAGGAGAAATTTTATCCTGGTGACGTCACACGTGATGTCAGGTGTGACGTCAGATGTTACTTCAATCGTGACGTCACGAGGGTAAAATTTCCTTGCTAAACTTGCGAGAAATTTTTCCGCAAAATTTTGTCAAAAAGTTTCCCGCTAAATTTAGTGGCAAAAGTTCCCGTCAAATTTAGCGGGGAAATTTTTACACTAAACTTAGCGGAGAAAATTTTCCGCTAAATTTGAGGAAAATTTGATTAAAAAAAGGGGGAAAATTACGAGACAAAAAGACGGAGAAGCACACAGGGCAAACGCTAACTGGCAACTAAAGTTTATTGAACGCTTCCAACTTTGCTATCGCCGTGCACGCGCGTAATTTCATCGCAAGAGGAACCCGACATAAAGCCAAATCAGTAGACATAGCCCGCCCACCGCCTGTTCAAAAAGTTAACAAAAGAGCTACATCATCCCGCCAGGCAACCGGAACGAGGAAAGAAAAACGCGCCGTGTTAATATTTACAAGCTAGATAGTGTGAATGAAGATGTACTGTTTGAGTTGCATATACACCGATGCAACGCTAATGCAAACGTCTTTGTCGGGAGCATGTATTTTTGCCGCCTCCAGAAACTCTCTTTCTAACCTCTGCATTAGCGTTGCATCGGTGTATATGCAACCTAAAGAGTACAGCTTCATTAACACTATCCAGCTTGTAAATATTAACACGGCGCGTTTTCCATTCCACGCTCGGGTTGTGCGGCGGTGTGATGTAGCTGTTTTGCAAATTTTTGAACAGGCGGTGGGCAGGCTATGTCTACTGAGTTGGCGGTACGCCGGGTTTCTGTTGAGATGAGATTACGCGCTTGCACAGCGATAGCAAAGTTGAAGCGTTCAATAAACTTTAGTTGCCAGTTAGCGCTTGTCCTGTGTGCTTCTTCGTCTTTTAGTACCGTCTTTTCTGCGCTTTTTTAATATCAATGACAATTACCAACTTGCCCAGCAGACCAAGCTTTTACATATAATTATGGAAATATTTTCCCGCTAAATTTAGCGGGAAAATTCGCCGCTAAATTTAGCGGAGCAAGTTTCCCGATAAATTTAGCCGCAAAATTGTACCCCCGTGACGTCACACCTGACACTCCCCTCCGTACCCTCCCTCCTCCTCCTCGAGAGCTGCGTTCTAATTCGGCAATACAGAGGATTGTAAATGCCTTTCATTTTTAGTTGACACTACTTGTGTGTTTTATATTTCGTTTTTTATTGCCTCTTCAGGTCCCGATGGGGCATTACAGAGAGCGGGGCATAATAGAAAACACACGCATAATTGTACACGTACTATCAAAACAAAAATTTAAAAAATGAACATTTGAATGACAATAATTAAGTATGGACAAAATCGAACAAAAAATCTAGTCATAATCACCCACGCAGCGACCTAAAAATATCACAAGTTCTGCTTCTAAGCGAGCGATAGATATATGTTTACAAGTGGTGATGTCACTAAGAATCACGCAACAGTGACTTGAAGATGTCGTTCTCTCTGTTAAAAACTATTTCACTTGTCAGATAATTCCACTCAGTCGTGACAAAGACGAATGGGGAAAATTTGAACAAATTTATCTTGCCAAAGGGAAAAATAAGTATTTACTAGCAGCAATAAAAAATGACGTCAGTGGAAGTCAGGGGTTCACTCCTTGGATTGTAGAATGTGTTCCCAACTTATTACAAGCCGTTTAATGGTGCCACATGAATGCTTTGGAAGATCGTTTCATCACCCGTGCAGCAGCAGGAAACACATGCTCGGCATAGTCCATTTTTAGACTGCACGCTCAACCTGCAAGCCTGCCTTCCCTGGACTTGACGGCACTGGAAAGCGTGGGTATATTCGAATGTTGGTTTTGACATACTTTTCACTTGATGATTTCACAATAACTACTTAAATTTTGCTACTATCATATTCCGATTCGGATTCCGAAAATAGTTAGCTGGGGTAGCTCAAACAATCGCCGGTGCACTTGACTAGCGCAGTCAATACCACAACGACAGCCCGAGTCGCTGCTTTAAAGGGTAACTGCAAGAAAAAATGTTTTTTTAAACGCCTAGTTGGACAAGCATGTCACAAAGAAATCTTCCGCGAAAAACAAATTTTTCTAGCAATATACGCCACAGGACGTAATTTAGTCGGCGTCCCAGCCTCTCCGCATTTGAAACCCCGCTCTTCGACGCCATGCGGTAAACGTCATTCCGTGACGATGCAGCTACTCTGCGTAAATAGCAACTTGTGGCGCGCGATTCAAACGGTGAAATAGCGAACTAAATCAGTCCTGCGCAATAAATATTGCTGTAAAAAATTTTGTTTTTGGCGGAAAAATTGTTTTGTGACATGCTTGTCTAATTAGCTGTTTAAAAATACACTTTTTTCTTGCAGTTACCCTTTAAAGCGTTCTTGCGTGTTAATGCATGTCCCAAATCCAGGAGCGCGTTCATGCTCGCTCTTGTAGCTTTGGCTACAGGCTCAGCATAAGGGTGACCGGAATATGGGGTGATCACGACGAGTTAAACTGCGCATTGGTGGTAGGATGTTAGCTTGACAAAATTCGGATTAGCTATAAAATATTTTATGGAAATGGGACATCCTCGTGATGTACCTGCTGTGATTGATCGGCGATACACCAATTAAAATTTTAAGGTGTGTGGCTCTTGCAGGTAAGTATATTTTTAGTATGAACCAAGTTGCCCTGTTTTGTATTGGTTCGAGACTACCGATGAACTATTTTTGATATCGATATCTGTTGATTTCTGCAGAACTTCTCTGAGTCTTCTCAGAGCAGTTACCACAGCGTATGGTTATCAACGTCACTTTGTAGCGCAAACACTTCTGACAATGCTTTTTGAATATTCCGTCAACGACACCGTGACTAACACATTATTTTGAGTGCGTACTTTCAAATGCTTTCTAGAGCCCCGTCCTCGGCGGGGAGTACGCAATCCATAAACACCTCCTTTGCTTCGCTTCTTTCCAAGTATGCACGGTGAAAACAACGCGGCAAGTATACATAACTAAATGATACAATTTATTTCGTCAGTGGAGTGCTTTGGAACATGTAAACCGCACGTGCATTGCCCGACCGCTCTTTCAAAGTCGGCGGAAAAGTGCTCACGTTCAGAAGCGATCTCGCTTCGTTCCCTCCTGCCAAAACCTTAAACTCCGCCGCTCCAAAAGCCGACCGCATCCATAAACACAGCCACGCACACGCGCGCTGAGGCACACACAAACACGCAAACACACACATGAGGCTCCTAACCTCGCGCTCGGCTGCGCACCATCGGTACACGTGTCTGTGTGCCCGCTGCACCCCCCTCCCCCAAGAGATCCACGGTACGCATGACGCGCGCATCAAAACTTGGGCTCCCCCGTGACAGCGCGTCGCATGGGCGTTGTCGCGACCGCGTGTGCCAAGTCCAACGCACGTTCACCGTATATCCCCGCCGCCGGCGTCATTGTCAGAGCGAGCTCGGTCCCCTCATCTCGCTCGTCGGTGTCTCCCGTCCGCGGATATCAGCGACTGATACGACGGGCCGCTTCATTAGAAAGCCGGCGTTCGCTCGAGCGACGGGCCCGTGTGACGCCTTTCGGGGTCGCGCCTGCACTTTACGAGGTGCGCTTGCCCCCCTCGCGTCGGCGCCGTCGCCGGAGCTGTTTGACTAATTGGCACCTGCGTTAATGCTCGGCGCAATTAGCCGATGGATCTGCGCCTATTAGGGAGGGAGCGAGGTTCCTGCGCTGGTGGAAATTTTATAGTGCTCCTCGCTTCGGCTTCCCGAGACAGAGCGCGGGGCCGGGACGACGACCACGCTCCGGACGCTGCTTCCTCGCAGCCACCCCACCCGCGTACCCCCGTCCCTCTCTCGGCACCTCAGCTCTGTCCTTCGCGGTTCCCCCGAGAAGTGCCGAGTAAGCGAGGCTTGCCCGGAAATGAAGTGGGAGTTGAGCGGAGGGCGAGGTGCCGGAAAAAGCGGCAGCGGTTCCTGCTTTTCTGTAATATTTTTTTTTCTATTTTATCTTGTATCACGTTTAGCACTATTTTTTTTTCTTATGTCAGCGTTGAATAAATGGTGTTCTACGAGCTGATGAACCAAACGCGTTTAAACTAGTAAAAATAAATGTTTGCTTCAAATATTTTGTGCGTGTTTTTTTTTATTTTTTTTTTTTTTACGGATTTGGGAAATCATTGTTCTTCCCTGTGTAGATTCAAGTGAGTTCTTCTGCTCGGGGTTCTACCAGTTTGTGGTCGAGGATAAAAGGAAAGGGTTATTCCTCAGCCACAGTTTACCTCAAGTTCGATGTGTTGTAATATGGTCCGAGAATTCTTTGAAAAGGTGACGTGTGTTGCGTGTGTGCTACCTGAGGCTGGGGATGGCCATCAAGACGGAGGAAAGCTCCGCTGTGGTAGTACCACGTCTTAGGTGTTTCAGTTATTCCCTATAAAGTTCGACATTTGACGTGACGCTCTAAAGGGAATAAGCTGAGCTAGTTCGTTCTGATACATCTTGGGTGAAACCAGCTGAACAAAGGAAGGAAGGTGACAGGGGAAAGGATGACAGGAGTCGGTTCGCCATTCTTTTCTCCTGTCATCTTCCTTCCTCTGTTCAGCTGGTTTCACCCAAGACACTCTAAAGTTTGGACGGTCATGCCGTCCGCTAGAAGCCCGGCAAGTCATCTGCGTTTCGGAGGGTCGAATACCTGACGTGTGATTTTATGTCGGCAGCATCCCTCGAAAGGCTGATCTAGCGACTATCTGGCGAAGAAACGAAAAACTTCGACCGGCGGCGCGTTCACTTTGCGCGTACAGCCGCAGCCACTCCTTTGATATTACGCGCAGAGCGAACGCCACAGGGCCAAATTCGCCGCTTCTTTCGCTCCATGTTGTTCAGCCTTTAGAGAAAAACTAACGTCCAACGAAGACCCTATCACGGGTAGGTGTGGTTTCTACATCCTCGTTGATAACGGAGTGATTTCCCACAAAAACGGGAGAGAGTTCAAGGTGTAAACAGAAGCTGTAAACGAGCTTGACAAAACGTGTTCTTTGCTCGTAGAGCTATGGCAGTGAATCGCGAACTACTGTTAGGATCGAGGTATACTGAAAATACGCCGAGAGTTTGAGGCAGAAGCGTCGCGCTTTCATCCGGATCCTACGACGGAGAATCATTAGATTCTCGAACCGGGTCGTGGCGATGTAGCATAACCGCCGTGGTTAGGTTACCCTAGTCTTAGCGCATCTTTACTGATACTCCAGATAGGTAAGGCATTGGTTATTGGCTTGGGGTCTCATGATAAGTGATCGCCCCCGTTATGTCGTAAAATGGTTTCTAAGTTATTAATGAAAAATACTCTATCTCAAACTCAAACCCCAAGAACATTTAGGAGTTGACTTAGTTTGATTCCATTCTGCTCTTTTTATTTAGGAATTTTGAAGACAACTTTATGAAATAAATATACGCACAAAAGCTGAAACACTAAACTTGCTGGCGAAGATTTATTTTTGTGATAGCTACTTTTGACTTCTAAGTCCTAATCATGTGTACTAAGGTCGTTTCATATGACGGCAGGAATATGTATATATGCATGCATCTTTACCCGAATATATACGATACATTATCTCTACCGTCAAAAATAGACATTTATTTGATGTCATAATATATTGACGACATTACATCTGGTTTTCAACACGGGCATAATTCTGAATCCTACGATTGCTGAGCTTCGCCATATTTTGTTAACGACAAGTATTGCTCTTTTAGAGCGCAGCTCTTAGGCGCCCATTTCCGGCTTGAGCAGCGTCGGCGTCGCCGTCGCCGTTGGCGTCGCCGCGCTGTGATATGTAGGAAATCTCCCATAATTCACCGCGCGGGGAGGAGGGGGAGGAGGACGAGGGGAGGGGACGAGGAAGGGAAGGAGGAGGAGGGGAGGGAGGGGAAGAAGAGGAGGAGGGGGAGGAGGGAGAAGGAGGAGAGGAGGGAAGGAGCTTGAAGGAGGAGGGGTGCATGAGGAGGGAGGAGGAGGGAAGAGGGGCATATCCTCCCCTCAGTACCTTTCCCTCCTTCTCCTCAAGAGCTGCGCTCCAGTTCGTGATTACAGCGTGCTGAAAACGTCTTTCATTTTTTTTTGTGCCTCAACAAGAAAAGTGCAAAACTTTTCCCGAAAAAAAAAAAACCTAATTCTAAATTTTTTTTAATGCAAAAGTAAGGAGCAAATTGACTTGAATATTTTATTTATTTCCTTTAACTACTCTAGTCAACCCAAATGCTAGCTTTCAAAAACTCGCTGCCTCTGCAATACAACAAATAAAAAAAAATCCGACGTTTTCTGCAACATTCTACAAATAACACATAATGTGGGTTTGAAACTCTCGAAGCAGTTAAACTGGTACTCAAAAAAAGTTTATATCGAAAAAAATGGCTCCTTCTAAGCGCGCCTCGGCACTAACTGTCAGCGTGATAACTCGAAGAAGAAAATATAGACGTGGCGTTCAGACACAGCACGATCGATATGTACCATCCTGTAGATATCATTCACGGTTGAACACGTACGCAGGAACGCCGCGACACCGCATGCATGACCGAGTTCACATAATCGAAAGCAAAAAGGTTAGGTTCTTCCTCTCTTTCTCACTCCCACTCACTTTCTTTCTTCCTCACTCTGCCACCCAAAATAGGGAAGTGAAGTCGTATTTCAATTGCGCATAAGCTCTACGTCTTAGATATTGTCATTTGAAACGTTTGTGAATTCTTTTGCTTAGTTTTCAGTTTCGGTGTCATGCATTATCGTGGGTCTCTTGCATATGTAGGTTCGCCACGTTTGCCTGTTTTCGTGTTTCTTGGAGGTGACGGCGTGTGCGCACACGTGTGCACATTTTCGATGCGCACGTGTGTGCGTTTACGTATGCGAACGTTATCGGGTTCAGGTCCTTGCGTTCGCTAAATAGCGCCTGTGGGAAGGATATTTTTCTATATTTGGACATACCTTAACTCCCGTAAATAAGTCAATAAAAAGTAAACTTATGGAGGGCAACGCCAAGTTTTTCAAGTTGTAAATGTATTGATTCTTGTAGTTGAATGCGTCAACTTCAATCTCTTTTTGAGTGATACTTGCAAAGGGTGAGGTCAACATTGTGCCGCCTTGATAATTTGTTACGTAATAAAGCAAGTTTGTAGTAATGCAGTCGGGTGTCTCTTGACTTCTTGCAATATAGAGTCACAGGACGTTTTGTCGACCAGTAGTGAAAGTATCTAGACATGTGGAAAATTTAAATTAAAACTAGCGTGTAAAGCACTATAACAAATCAAGTTTGATTATATAATTGTGTATCGAATAAACTGATAACTAACCATTGTTGTGCCAAAGTAACTATGCTTATATATTTGTTCGTTAATGCAAAAAAGACTGAATATGGACCATTTGCAGCGAGCAAAGGAGAACTTGAATAGAGTCGCGTCGCTCAGTACTTTCAATTACAAACGTTGCATTACAAATTTAATAATCATTAAATTTAATTAATGTAGAAATTATGATAGTAGACTATTGCTTCCCACGCTACATTTATGTGCAACTGAGAGCTTTGATAGAAAGATTAAATAATGTTAGTTTCATTAAATCAGAGATAATAAAACGACACTATTTGTATTGAAGGGGATCAGGTTAAACGTTTTCTATGACGAATCGTGCCTGGCTTAAACAAGAGCTATTCTATGGGATTGCAACATCATTTAAGAAAGAATGTTCCGACATTGTTCTTATACACTGGTTGCTAAAACTAATTTTGAAGTAGCTAGTACCTCTTGTTTTTATCACAAATAAAACAAAAAGCGTGTTGGACAATGTGAATGTTAGAATGACGAAAGATCACTCCATACTTATAATTAGCGATGCTAGTGGAACAGATGTAGGGGAAACAAAACAATGGAGTTAGCGTAGTAGCACTTTTAAGATGGACTGTCTATCTTATGTCACGCCGTAGCGATTACACCATCCAATGACGTGGTGCGATGCTCATCTACAGGGTGCTTAGGAGAAACATAACTGTGCCTTTCTCCAGGCAAAAATACACTACGCATTGCTAAACGCTCACTCTCCTTCCAAATGCAGCTATAGTGGTTGAAACAAGACGTAAACACCTAGAACTAATTTTTACCTAATTTAAAAGATGCGAGCGATTTTCTAGAATGCTTGATTTAAAAAGGGTGACCTACGCAGCCCGCAAATACTTGAATATTGTTGGCCTCTGATAAAAGAAGCGTGCCACATTTTCTTATACAAAAGATTTGAAAATCACTTATAGCTCTTGTATTAGGTAACGGCAGGTTCTACACATTTTGTATATAGTTGCAGTTACAAAAGCTTTGTTTGGGTAGATAAATCACGTTTCACGATGCGTAGTTTTTTTGCTTGTTTGTTTGTTTGTACTTTTTTGCAGGGAGAAAAACACGCTGTCTTTTTTGGTCTCGCGAGCACCTGAAAAATTGAAGTGTCTAGGGGCGCGAACCTAAACTGGAATCCTCGCGTTCAACAGCGCGCGCTTTCGCTTTGCGTTCACCGAAAATCAGAAACGTTAAGCTACCATATATGGACACCCGTTAGAATACCTAGGCTAATATTACACTGATATGAATTTTGTCTCTGATGTCGAAGATGAGAAATATATAAGGAAAGATGCTGATTAAGTTATGCGACCTCGCTCAGCTTCACAGCGCCGGACTCATAAAGCATGTAGATTAAACAGATGAGTGGTGGTGGTGACAACATCTAGAAAGAGTGAATATATTAAATTTGGAGGAAATACATAGCTTGAAATGTAACACTAGAATCAATAAATAAATTACGCTTCTGATATAGAAGCTCCATTCGCCTAGTGTTTTGTGGGCGTCTACATTTGTTTTTCCTAGTGCAAAGAAATAGCAAGAAACGGCAAGAGTGGCGATTCTAAAATAGGATTTTCCAAGCTCTACGGCGTAAAAACGCTAAGGCGGTGTTGATTTTTATTTTATCGATGACTCTTGCAAGGTTTTTAGAGGCCTGTGAAACGTTTTGGGCGATTAAACAAAAGCTTTAGGTGACTGGTGGCAATGATTTTTAACGAAAATACGGTTTAAGTGTACTTTGCAGTACACTAAGGCGTAGGTTGTTTAGTGGATGTAGTTAACACGAATATCGGAACAGTTTAGGCGTAGGCGCGCATGTCGGAAGACATTTTACAACACTCGCTCGACAGAGTCGTAAAGTTGGCGGATTTCCTGACATTAAAAAAAATAGAATCATGGAAATTTGTTTGGTTATTTAAACAGTCTTTTACGGTCTTCCGGATAAACGAGGTATGCAAAATTTATATAGGGGGTCGAAAGCGACATCTGCCACTGAAAAGGGGTGAAGCCTGAGTTGCACTAATCTTAAAGTCTGACTGCAAAACAGATGAATGCAATCTTATACGAGGGAGTACGGGAGAAACCAAAACAAACCAGAATTTCTGTTTACAAAATGTTGTACTTATTTTTACACATTCGAAATTCAGTTACCTTTAAAGTACTTCCAGCATGATGCAATACACTTAGCCAGATGTTACTTCCAATGCTCAAATAGCATTTAAACTCGTCGATGTTGATGCCTTTTCGTGCTTCTGCTTTTTTTCACTTTTTCCGCGTCTGAAAACTGTTTCCCTTTTTAAAATTGTTTTCATCTGGGGAAAAAAAAGTCATACGGTTCCAGGTCGGATAACTAGGGTGGTTGGGGTACCGAGGTCATTCAGTTTTTTGTCTCAAGACCTATTAAACACTTAACATAGGTGCGGTCATGTTCAACGAACCCTTCTGTTGTCCTACAAGTCGGGAAGTTTATTTTGCAAATCGTGGCGCAACCTTTTCAAATTCTTTTGGATACAAGTTTCGATTGCCCGTTCCACCGCAGGAACAAGTTCCAAGCGCACAAACCTTCTCACGTCAAAAACAAACGAAAAAAAAAACAAAAAAACCAGATGATCACTTCAGAAACAAATACAGTATAACGTTTCGCTATCTTGATTATGGAACTGGAAACCTATCTGGATTCTATTCAAATTTCAGTTTCTCATCACTTATTAATTTGTCTGCAATCTGGATTTCAGGTTTTCAAAAACAATTCCAGTTATATTTCCAGTTTCATAATCCAGAGTGTAAAAATATACGCTACGCTTTTAGGTATGGCACTGTTTTATATAGGGCATCCATTACATATTTTGATGGGACATGGGGAATAGAAAGTTTTTCAATTGCTGGATTGCTGTTTTGTTTCGGGGTCGTAGCCGCAGCGCAAAACTCATCTCCGGTTATGACTTATAAAAAAAATCAGGGTTATTTTGCCTGGTTTTTCAAAGCACGGCAGGCACAAGCGATTGCAGTTTTGTTCCGGTGCGAGTAAGTGCGGTATACATTTTTGCTGCCACTCCTTTTATGTGGAAATCCCGCGTTAAAATTCGCTGGCGCCAAATTCCACTACACTCTAGTCAAATCCAAAAGTTGATCAATTGTCCGACGGCGGTTATCGAAGATGTCTTGGTAAATTCTAACCATATTCTCTTCACTTTGGTTGGTCGAAAGACGCCCGTAACAAGGTTGATCGACATTTGACATTTCACATCGTTTAAAACGTGAAAATAATTCGTAAACTAGTTTTATTAAGAGCAAATTTTTGTTAGCCGTCGGTAAGATAACAACCGCTTTCGCCGTATTTCTCTTCAACAGGAAATACTTTTTTTTTTGCTGCCGCACATTGTTCCTATGAATCAGCCGCCAGAAAATAGGCAAACGCGCTGACAAAGTGCCCTGAAACAATCCATTGAAGTCAAACGCAATGTTTCGCAGCAACGCCGATTGCTACACTAATGCAGTCGGGTCTCTAGTGGGGGACACTAGTACTAAAAGAAGCCCGTCCTCCGAAAAACAAATTCCGTTTACCTTTGGGTCTTTCTCGTATATGCTCTGCCGTCGGTCGTTTTATCGGATACCTTTTTGAACCGGATAAACCTCCACAGCGACCGCGCTCGCCTGAGTTTTTTATGTGTTCCTCCCACACGAACTGACGACCAACCACATTCAGTTAATAGGCGTACCGGTTGCTCATAAAAAACACGTCTTTACTCCAGCGACTGCTCATTTGTCCCCTATGCTCTCAAACGAAGTTTCCGGAGAGAAACAAAAAATACATATGAAAACGTGTTTGAAACCAAAATTTACCTTTGTGCCTTGACCACCTAAAAATTGAAAATTCGGTCCTTTATAAACAAATGATGAATTCGGCTCCGCTGTTGGATGAGAGCTCATAAGGCATGAGCTTCAAAAGTTACAAGTGACACATGTTGGAAACTTGAAATTTTCTCCGGTTTGAAGGAAGAAATATAGTCGTAGGAGATATTTCTTTCTTTCTCGTCAGGGTGAATGCGACAACCATGCCCTTCAATGTCTCGACGATTGTCGCGCACTCATTAGTAGGTCGCCTGGATTGCATCTCCGACTGGTTTGTTTTCCGAGTCCCCATCTCTGGTCTCCGCGTTCAGGCCTGCATGATGACGTCACATTTGTTTCAAGCTGTCGCCTCCAGCGATCCTGGAGGTGGCACAGCCGCGAAGATTTAGGCTGCACACGCCTGCTGCGTTGCAGGTTGTACTGCAGCCAGACTGACGGCGGAAGCTAAGGCAGACACAAGCTGGGACTTTATGACGACATTGACTCCTATTGCCACTCAACTTTTTTGCCAGAATTTCTGTGACCAATCGCGAGGAACGCGACGTCGGACAGCACAACATGCCTGTTCCCGCGAAGTAATTAATGGCTACTTCGGAAACATTTTCCATCAGGGTGAATAAAAATATTTTCTTTTTTTACGAACAAAAAATGAATCAAATTATTTCATTTAAACCTGGTTTATTTTATATAATTCAGATTTTTCCGATTGAAATCATAATAACAGCATTTAAATCACCCCTTCTGGGAGTGTTGTTTTTTTCTTACTACATTTTGAGACACTACCCGCTGATTGATCATTCAGTCAACCCAATAAAAAGAGCAGCCTGAAAGATAAATTGACTGTCAAGATAATTACATCGCAAGGTACAGTTTCCTTTAAAACTTTTTATTCTCGATATAAACAACAGCGTACTAGAACAAAAGGGGCTTGATTTTTTTTGTTAAGGAAAAAGTTTTTTATTGCTGTAATAATTGAGCAAATTGAAACAGTGTGAAAACAACTTCGGCTACATTTCTTTTTTCGTCCTTTGAGAGACAAATTATAGACAAGGGTAAGTGAGAAAATTATCTTGGAATATTTCTGCGGGGAAACCTTGATTTATATCATCATAGTAAGTCGATATGCTTCAAATCATAACCTGAATCATGTTTTAAATAACGATTTAAGTTATATAAATTTCTTTACTCTCCACCCTGCACGTTTCTTTAATGTATGGGGTGTATAGAACGTTAAGTACACCATACTAAGTAAATGCATAGCATGGCGAATCCCGGCCTTCTGACAATGGGTCCCCGGCCAATGAAGTTGCAGCATCGGAAGGTAGGAAGCACCAATCACGAGGCAGGAAGCGTGCACGCAAGAAGTCCCACCCTGGGTCTCTTGAGCTGTCAGTCACTCCAGTCGAAGAGACGATTCAGACGCCGTAACCTCAGTGACCAGTGATCATGCTGGAGAATAAGGTGAGCGCACCAGTCCCACCCACTGTGGTACCAGCGAGAAGGCTAAATGTCATACAGCAGGCAATTTCTTGTGCTCCTTGCGCGCCTCGCCGATCGCGCGTCCCTTACGCGCTCACTATGTTCGCCTTTAATTGACGTGCTCTTCTTTGCGTTCCGATGCCCCCAGAAGACGCATCTTGGAAGACTTGTTCGCTGTACTATTATAGCTGAGAATGTTGAAGAAGCCCAGGTCAACCTTGTGATGTCTAGCGGGGCACTGAGCGTATATGAATCAACATACTCAGTATGGGAGCGCACAGATCGCGTGTTTGGTTCGAGGCTTTTTTCGCTCCTCGTCAATCTGTGGTGCAGGTCCTTTGGCGGCGTGCCTCGTGGATGTGGCCGGTAGAATTCGCGATTAGTGATCAGATTTTTAGAAAGGCAATCGTGGAGGTACCAGCAGAGTTTCGGATTAAACCTGAGAGCTCGGTGTCTCGGATATTAGTTAAATAAAAAAAAACTTTAAAAACTTATGAAATTTGGACGAAACGTTGGCACTATTTGTTCGTTTATGACCGATGTGTGTTGTATTTTTTGGTCGGCCAGATTAACCTGAATGCTAATAAGCTCATATCCTCGCCATGAATGATGCCCAACGCAACCACGGTTCGTCACACTAAGCATTTGTGGAGTAATATTTCTGAAAATTCATTGTTGATAGAAAACCTGACAGGCAGTTTTAGATTTGTAAATTTCTGCTTACCTCGTTTAATATTTCCTTTCGGGCTGTGAGACATTGATCTAGTACGTCCGCAGAAACAGAGAAATATGAACTGAGCGAAAACTTTCTGACTAAAATTCCGTTTTCCAAACTCAAAGCAAGAAATTATTGATATCTAAACATGGGCTAGGTGCACGTTGGGCCTACCGGGAGGCCTCTGCGTTACCAGTATTATGAGGAAAAGAGTGGATAATGTATAATGTAGATTTTGTTCCGTCCGAGTGCTGTATTATCGAATTTTAAGCAAAGATGCGTGCACACTTACTGAGTATAACCTGATGATTGGGAAATGTAGCATATGGGGATGATATACTAATAAACACTTAATACACCAAATCTTCTCCCGTTTCTCTCCCCCCCCCCTCCCCCGTTTTACGTTGCTAAATATTCTGCTATATTACATTATAGTAGACAGAATATTAAACATATATATTATCTGCTAAACTGATGCCGCTCGAGATTACTCGCTTTTATGATGTTGGCCGCAGGATTTTTGTCCTCTTTCTTAACAAATAAATTGTGTACGCGGATGCAGCAATGCATCATGAACGCAGTAAGGGATATATAAAGAAAGCAATACTATGCATATATTCGGGCATACGTGTGTTTATCTTACATGTGGTGTTCGATCAGTATGCGCGTATGATGGAACGCGTGAGCAGCTCCGTAATCGTTCACATCGCGAAGAGAAACTCAGATACCAAAAATGCCTATATAAATACCGTCCGCGGGTTAAGAGCTTCTAGATTATCGCGTAGATATGCTTCGGCTTTCAGTAATGTCTCTATCGCTACGAATGTAACTGGTACGCGACCATACATAAAGGAATACCACATGCAGCAAATTACACGTCACCATACTTCACACTTTGGCGCCTCTTAAGCAGCAAACGGTTCCCGCTCCTGCCGCGCTTTTTTCGAGTTTAGTTTTGATTTGTCGCGGCCGTGATTGCCAAATTTCGGCACGCAATTATTTGAAGCAGTTTATTTTTTTTAATCTTACGGCAGGTTTCAGATCTTTAATTAAATCATGCTAGATAAAAGAAAAGTTATTAATGACATTTGTTAATTAAGCAAGAAGAAACGTTTTACATTTCTGTTCTTACGTCTGCCGCCGTGGACAACTTAATCTCGAAGGAATTGTGATTTTATTAAAAGTTCTCTTTTTTTAATAGTCAGTCTTACGTTCATCGTCGAGAGAAGTTGGCTAATTAACTAAAATTTGTTAATTCACTTGTTATATTTTGGTCTTAGGGATCGTGTTGCAATTGTAGTATAGGCAGCAATTACTATTGCATACAGAACGAATTAAATTAATTTGGGGAAAATATAATAGTCTAGGCAAGCTTTTCACGTATTTAAACCTATTTACAAATGGCGTTAAAATGCGCATAATGAGTGACGTAGTTGCTTCGCCGTGTCGTCACTTGTGTCGTCGACACACCCACCGAGCACGCGCTGCCGATGCATGATGGAAACGCCTCCTTCACTTTCCCAAGTCTCTTGCGCGAAATTTTTAAATCGGGCTAAGAAACCTGAAAGTTGATAAATTAATCAATTAATAAAACAATAAACTATTAAATGTGTGCAAAATATCTTAGTTGAGATGGACTTCAATAACAATTGCCGTCACGTCTGCAATTAAAATATGCTCCCTAAAACCGAGAAATAGTAAAATTTAATCATTGGATTTCAGCTGGTTAGAGAATTTACCATGACGATTGACCCCTCGTCTCATGTCCGCCATTCAACTGAAATTAAAATAAGACGCGTGGTGAAAACAGCAACAACGGACGGTTTATTCTCCGAGGTTTTGGCCGGCGTCCGGCTTTCGTCAGGAAGAACTTTTACCAAAAATTGTGTTCCTTGTATGTTTAGACAGCCTTGATGTTGGTACGCCTCAACGGGTGACCCGTCTCTTAGCTGTAGATGAGAAATTTAGCCAGTGCAGTACAACCGCAAACCTGAGGTTTTTGACGTGTACCACGCGGTAGTGATTAATCGAACGCGTGCCAGTATGAAACTCATCCAGATCGAAACGGGCAGTAAGTGCGGACCGAGGAACTTTTACGGATGAACGCGGGTGGTATTTGTACAATGCTACGGTCGAGTCCAAGTTTCAAAAACGGCAGGATGACGGTTGGAGTTTTCTTAGAAGCGTAGGGAGAGTTATAGCCTAGTTACACGGCCTGTTTTAACTGTGGTTAGGCAAACGGCAGTTAGCGGCCACTAAACGTCCAAGTAGCACAGGTTTGGCCCATCATTGGCCAATGGCTGACAATGGTCCTTTGGCCAGTGGCCAGACAGTGGCCTGCCATTTTCCGATGACTGGCCTTTCTCTGGCCATTGGTCATCAGGAATCGGCCAAGCATTAGCACATGAATGTCCACTCTTTGGTCATTGGCCAAAATACCATCTCTAGTCATTGGCCAATGCATGGTCAAAATCCGTGCTGCTTGGGAGTGGTTTGACCAAACTGCACTAAGACGGTGTTACACGGCCATTTTGCTTGCAGTTGAAGGTTGAAAGCCAAAATGAAACCAATTGCAATGTCGTGTGTTCAGATCAAGGACACGTTTTTTACATTTAATTAAACGGTTTAAACCGAGTAATTCGGCCGATATTGTTATTTGTGGTGCGTAACAAATGATTATCAAGACCCCTAAAAGAAATGCAAACATGGATGACATGAGGGAAGGTGCATTGCCATCGACCAGAATCAATGGCAGCGCCCGAGGAGTGCAGGCTTCGCCCCGTGCCATGACATGGCGTAATTGCTTTTGCTGCATATGTGTCTTCGAGATATGTTTCTGTCCGCGACATTCGTCTCCACGGTTCTTTATAGGTGTGTCCCCTGTCATTCCGAAATAGTTAGTGCATCGATAGCCGGCAATGCTGCGGTCGTCGCCATCTTTAGATCAGGTAGCGAGCCCAAACTGAGATCGCGGAGCACTGTATGCACTGGAGGAAGGCGCCTTGAACGTTGCCCTAGAAAAGATTTGCGGAAGCACAGAGTAGCTTCATACACGTGTCGAGGAATGGACGTACCGCTTTGTGTCCCGAAATTTAGAAAATCATCACTGAGTGCGTGCCGGCATGTTCAAAACTGCAGCTGTAGACTGCGTGGCTCCTACACGGTGTGAAAACTGACTCACAGTTACGTCGAACTTGTAAATAAATGTACTGACTTCGGAAAATGTGCCATCGGTGTTTTTTGTGTTTCTTTATGGGTTCTGCGCGCGCGTTTTTATATTACCGAGGTGCACAAAATGTACAGTCACCCGTCGGCGATCAGCAAGATGCGAGGATAACCAAACCCGGCACATATTTCCGGAAGATTTATGTACAAGATTAGAATGGTGTGAGAATTTATCATTCAATCGTAATAGGCTGCATAATAAGTAGCCACCCTCGTTTACTTTGAACCGTTCTATATAGAAACAAATTTTTGATATTTTGGACGGCCATTTGATTTGTATATACTTGTTACTCATTGTTTCGTAGTGTGCTTATGTGGTTTCTCTCTTATTTCAGATTTTCAATTTCAATGATTATTAAAAGTTCGCCTACTTTACGTTCCTTTTTGAAAATATCGACAAAAATAGAAACCTATTTTCGAAATCGTAGAGTCGCACAATGCCGGTAACGTTGCTGTATTATAGTCAAATCAGCATACACTTCACGCGATTATGGCTCAAATACAGACATACAACCATAATAATGCATTTCTAGGTTGTTGTTTCTTGTAGTCGACTATTTTATCGAAACGAATATAAAAAATGAAAATTTACAAATATGGGTTTTTTGAGAAAAGCGACTTCAAACTTTCAACATATGTTATTTTTCTCAACGTTTAAGTGAAGGTAGCGGAGCGGCAAGTCAACGAGATGCATAATGATGTTTATTACCATCTGATAATGGGTGAGCTTAGCTTTTGGGCTTTATATATAACTAAATAAATAAAATTTACTTTAAGTGCACACAAAGTAATGACTTGTCAAATTTGACCGAAAACCGACCGGAGGGACGAGTTTGATATTTTTTTTTAGAAAACATCAAAATTCCTAAATTATTTGAATACGTCAAGGAATCTTTGCATTACCTATTAAATTAGGGTAAAATGTTACAAGGGTGGAGGAAAACAACTAGCGCCAGCAGAGGGTGTCATACATGCGACCTGCGACGGCAGGCAAAAATACTTGTTTCTGCCACTGCGGCTTCTACGCTTCGTAACTCGAGAGCAAAAAATGTGGGGAACATGCGGTTTGCGCCCTACTTCATTTGAGAAATGCCCCCAAAACATATATTTGTTTCGTAAAACTAAAAATATATACCCTTTTAACCTGCCCGATTTGAGACGAAACCACCCATATACTATATACAGGTTCTTTTTTTTTATTCTTTACGGATTTGTTGAAAAAAAAAAGACGCCATGAAAGCTGCACTTATGCGGTTTGTGCGAGTGAGTTATACGCCCAGGGGGACATTCTGTGGACGGCTTATCTTTGCGATAAGTGGGCTAATTAATTAAAATTCTTTAATTAACCTTTTAATTGGTGAAGATGGACATATGGTTGCGATTATAAACTTGCTGAGCGTTATCAAAACCCTCTAAATCAGTCACTTTCAGAAAGACTTCCAGAGCGTGAGAAACGTAGTAGTGCACTAAAGTTACCACTCGTGGAGCAGGTACTATAGGCTAGCGGTTCCGGTAAGGCACCCGTGCAATTTTTATGCCTCTTATCTAGCCCCAGCCTTGTACCTGCTCCAAGAATGGTAACTTTAGCGCACTACTGCGCTTCTCATGCGCTCAAAGTCTTTCTAAAATTACTGATTTAGGAGTTTCGGACGACGCTCAGCAACTTTGTAATTGGAACCATCAGACTATTTTCACTAATTAAGAAGCTAAGAAATATGACCTGATTATCCTAATTATCCGACTTATCGCAAAGATTAGCCACCCACATAATGTCCCCCTGGCCGTATCACTCGGTCGCACGAACAGCATCAGTGTAGCTTTCATAACTTTTTTTAAACAAATCTGTAAAAAAAGGAAACCCTGTATATTACATATACTGTTTGAACTATTCCGGGTTGTTCCCAGAGGCTTCAATTTATTCTTAGCGACTGATCCGCGCATTGTATGCGAAATGTGGTGAATGCAATCAGATGATTAGGGAGAAGGAGTGTGACGTCAAAGACACGGGGATCCATGTGAGTTGCTTGATTTATTAATACTATATATGTAAGTTATTTGCTTTTAATCAACCTGCTTGATTTATTCTTAAGATTATTGAAATTATATGTTATTAATCACAACATGACATGAATAAGGATGTGGCACAAACGACTTAAATATTCTAACATATGTCGATTCCTATATCGTCACTGCATGTCTCTCAAAATAAAAAAAACTCAACATACGAAAAAAAAGGAGGGGGGGGGGGGGGGCAGCGCGCAGTGGATGATCTTCGACAGGTAGGCTTAAATCGCCAAAAAAAAATACAGCTTTTGAGTTGGAAATATTTGTCCTCGGCAGTTTTCTCTTTGAAGGTCGTAATTCAGCAAACTCCTTGAAATGCACGAATACTTCGTCGGATTCTCTGAAGTGAGACACGGGTGTCTCCAAGTTATAACATTTTTGTGATGTTTGCCTGGTACAGCATTTGTTCTCATGACATCAACATCCTAATCATAATAATTTGTGTGCTCACCTAGAAGTAAAAAAAAAAATCTTCACTGAGGTTCTTGTTTTAAAATCAAGTTTTCTGTTATAATAGAATCCACCCGAGAAACAAAGGTGGAAACAGGGCGCCAATCATGGCGGATCTTTTCTAGGTGCGTGTTGATCAGAACACTGTAATTATTGCACGTAAATATTGTCCTAACAATAAAAAACACGTCATGTTATGCACTGTGTATGTTTGGAAATAATGCGTAAGCAAATGTCATCTCCCACAGCACAAAGAGAACGGAATAATCACAAACAAAATCAAAAAAAAAAAGAATCGCTACAGGACGTTTTATGGAATCCCGATCTTTCGACACAGGAGGGAGCATGTCCGGATTGAATTATTTCCGTGCTGTTTCTTTCTTACTTTTAATATTATTATTATTTTTATCTTTCTCGGTATCGAGAACCAACACTCTTTTCTGGTTTAGGCCTCCTTTCAACTCGCGTTTGTGTCACGAAGGAAATTGATTTATGTCAGCGCGGGTCCGGAAACCTGGAGCAGTGGCCGGGTCAAATGGGGTCTCATTTATTATGCATGGGTGAGGCGCGCCTTTTTTGAAGTTATGCATTCCTATGTAATACGCTATATCTGCATATACTTCTTTCTTCCACATTAAAGGATTGCTTCTGATACCAGGGGCCACGACCTGCCTGGTTTTATGGGACTTCAAGCTGCACGAAAAAGGAATGTTTAGTTTGAACCTCGAAGCCCTGGTAAGAAATTGCTTTCCAGATGTTCGGTGCGTTCGTGGCTGCGTTGCACGCGATACCACTTTTCTTTTTGTTTTTCTAGGCGGTTGAGGGATAAAATAAAAATAAGCAGAGCTGTAAGGCTCATTAACATGAAGACACGAAGAAGCTTGTGCGGGATCTCTGGCTGAATTAAGTGACAAGAGGCTTTGGCCAGCCTTTATTCTGCTTACTAAGCACCGTAGAGGGGCTGCCGCCCTGCGAGCTTGCTGCTTCTTCTAGCGGATTCCGAGGAGATTTACGATGGGGTGTGGATCTTTTTTTTTTTTCTTGCCTATTGTGAAAGATATGAGACCGGCAGCACTAATTATGCCCCATGGGGAAAGAATACCCCCTCGTTGATAATTTTTTATTTGGTTATGCAATTCAATTTTTCTCCTTTTGATTCGGTAGTTTCATCAGCGCAGCTTTTATTTCATTATCCGTTGCTTCTCAATTTTTATTATCAATCTTGCTGAGGCATACTTAGCGTTTCCTTACTATAAATGCCTACATAATAATGAGAAGCTCAGAAAAATCAAGACAGATGCGGGAAACGTCGTTAAAACCGGGGAATCTTGGGCTTGTATTTGTTGTATTTATTTTAGTGCGTACCGCATAAGTATATTCATAATACAGGCATCTACGCCGTTACTAAATGACAGGGACTTTGCATGGTTGAGTGGCGTTGTGCTATTATTGCGCAATATTTAGTTTCGCTGCGCACTCTGCGTTTTTATTTTGTAGGCAGGGTATCCAAATTAAGGGAGTTATATTATATGTATTTATATTATAGGTACACTTCAGCTGTGACAAGAGACATTTTACTTAAACAAACTCCCTCACATTTCTATTTGGCCAGAGCCTTTGAGAAATATATCTCCAGCAACGTTTATTGCTCGTAAAGGTACCGGAAGCATAATCGACCCACGCACGAATTTTACGTTGCATTTATTTCGCGACATGTTTCCTATCAGCTTATAGCCTACTGTCTTAAACCGTGAAAGAAGAGCGTGCTATTTTTATACCTGTGTTCAAAGAAATTATTTTAAATGAAACAACAGAGCTTCAGCAACCTTAGTTTTTTTATGGCCTGGGCCGTTGTTTTTATTGTTGTTTTATGTTGAAAATGTGATGCTACTTATAATTTGTCTTCCCGTTACCAGCATGAACATTATATCGTTATATAGCTTATGGTTGTAGCTACGCACTGATTATCGTTTTAAGGCGCAACTCTTCGGAGCCCGTTTCCAGGTTGAGCGGTGTTGGCGTCGGCGTCGGCGCAACTATGCGCGTTGCATTACGTGACGTCACAGTTTCCCCGCTAACTTTAGCGGGGAAATACTCCCGCTAAATTTAGCGCAAACATTTCCCCGCTCAATTTAGCGAGAAAAGGTTCGCTAAATTTCCCGCTACATTTAGCGGGAAAACTTAGCCCACTAAATTTAGCGCGGATATTTTCGTAAATTTCTTGCTCATTATAGCGGGAACATTTTTCCTAAATTTCCCGTCAAATTTAGCGGGAAAATGTTTTGCTAAATTTCCTTCTAAAGTTAACGGGAAAATTAGCGTAAATTTCCTGCTAAATGGGAGGCGACGAGGAGAGAAGAGAAGAAAGTACGGAGGGGAAAAGAGGAATGCCCTCCCCTCCGTACACTTCCCTAATCCTCCTCAAAAGCTGCACTCTAATTTCGCAATACAGAGAATTCTAAACGTCTTTAATATTTTTATAGTAGCTTTTAAGGATTCCATTTCTATAACACTTTGAATAGAAGACAACGTTACCCTGGGATGCAAGTTTCCTATATTAAAAGAAATAAGCCCAGTTCTAAAAAATAGGCTGTTAATTTATTTATTTTTTAGAATTTCCTTTTATTGATTTGTTTTTTTTAATAAATATATAAGCAGTATGCATGATGTGAATAGGTTGTCAAGAGCGGCCAAAGTCAGGAATAAATCGAAACGAGTATTTATATATTCAGGAACGTTGCAATACAGAGCTCCTCCTACTATCAAATTCCACTATTCTTATTTTTGGAAATACAATTTTACTCATCGCAAAACAAAAGCTATTACGTATTAAAAAAAGAGGATCTTTACCAATTTTGTTTTTCGCCCTCTGCCCCCCGGACAAATTTGGTGGAATTTCAATTAAGCCAACAGATAGAAACTTTGACGAAGAAGACAACTCAGCAACTAGCGCGAGGTATGCCCCAGCTGTGGACTATCTAGAGTACACATACTTTCAGCCAAAATCTGCTCCTGTACGTTATACATAGTGTTCCGGGTTTTCGGTAAATTTTGTTAAACTCCAAAATTAACCCCGAGACGACGGAGTTAAACTCCAAAATTAACCCCGAGATCATTACAGTCTGCAAAACTGAAAAAACCCCAAGTGGGACGGGAAGAATATTGTTATCTTAGTAATTTTTATATTGATCTGGGACGCTTATTTTCTTTTTTGAACGTCCTGCTCTTTCGGAAGCAGCAGACGACCATGACCTTTCGCGGTCTTTGTTTGAGAAAAGACAGCGGGTGACAGTGAATCCTGCAGAGAACTCTGCGTTACGGGGAGTTGTGACATGCGCGAACATTGCGTTGATGCAACATACCATAACGACCCCCACCCCCTTCTCCCCTTCCCTCCTCCTCCATCCAGGTAGGCGATGAAACGGTGATTGGCGATATTGGCGGAAAATAACAGTCTTGACGGCAAAAACAACATATCCGAGGCGGCACCCGTGTACGTGCAAAACGTTGGCAGATGTTTAGCTAAGCACACGAGCACCTACCCCCTATTCTACCGCGTAGAGAGGGGAGGTGCGTGTGGAGTCAGGAAAGAAGCCGCCACCGCCGCATGTGTTTAGTTGTGGAAGCGTGTACATTTGTGACGTGCTTGAGAGAAGGCTAATCAGGGCCCGGAATTGAACCCCAGTGTTTCACTCCATGAGGAAATCCCAATGCGCCACGCGGAACACGACTCCACTAATCTCTCTATTGGGCGATTTATTTCTTCGGAATCGTTTACCTCATCTCCTTTCGTACCGATATCGGGACGTTTTCTGCTCATTCGGGTTACGCATATATTCCCTGAAGCTTGGGAAATCCCTGCCCGTGTAGAATATTCATCAACCTAAGCCCCTATAAACCAGGAGTTTCCTCCCAAATTTGAAAGATTATACTGAAAAACACCGGAGCTGTTGGGAGGGTAGGAAACCCCCAAATAGATTCTGCGAACTCAAAGGAAGAAAAAAACCCTCGAAAACAAGGAACCCTAATGATGCACTTAGTCCGGAATCCAGAATATACCCTGTCTGACTGCTTTGTCGCTCCTAAAAATGCCCATGTATATCCTTTCCCGCAGGGCACTAAAAGAGCCAATCACTACAATCTAATAAGAGGAGTTTGGCCAATGACGGGGACGAAAATATTTTTCTTGCTAAATATTCAAGCAACAATTTTTCAATGAGCATGACATAATCCCGTAACATGTAACGCTCGTTCCACCTCAGAATAATATTTTAGGTATAAACATCATTTCGGCTTCGCCATTCGCTTAACTACGTCCGCAGATCGAATTTAATCTGTCCGAGTGATTTGCGGTAAAATAGAGGATCGGGAGTTTTAAATATTGCGCCTAAGCTTCTTGATAGAACGTATTCGTATGCCATCTCAAGCAGTAATGCGATCGGAACTTGGCCTCATATGTTTTCTGTTGTTTATGTCCAGTAGGTACACACTTATTAGTCAAACGAATCGTTCCTACGGTGTATCGTTCGCTTTGATCGCACGTCGTTTGAAGGATGCAGATTTTATATAGCCATTACGTTATAGTTAGAAGTAAGTATTCTGTTGCTTGCCTTTAGACGCTCAAGTGAAGTTCGGTGGATGCGAGGTTCTGAATAGCATCTGGGAGAATTCCCATGGACCGTAGTGATGTGTATGAGCCTGCACTCACGACAATACTCAAGTAGAGCATGTTGACTTTGACATGGGAAAACGCGATCCTAAAATAGTAAATAAAATAATAAAAAGCTTTGTTTTATATATTTACCTTTCCTGACTGTTGCTGGTATTAATTACACCTTTGAACCACAGGAAAAGAAATCATCGTATGAGACAGCTTTTTCCCTGCCAAATCTACTTTTTGTAGACCGCAACTCCAAGGCTCCCGTTTCCGGCTTGAGCGGTGTCGCCGTCGGCGTCGGCATCGGCGTCGGCGTAACTACGCGGTGCATAATGGGAAACGGCCCGTAATAAAACGCGCATGTATCAATGGTGACCCGCGCGTTGCATTATGGGCCATTTCCCATAATGACGTCACACGTGAAGCCATGATGGTCCCGCGCTTTGCATTATGGGAAACGTCCCATGATGCGAATTGCGGATCTCACTCGTTACTTGCGCGTTGCATTATGGGACGTTTCTCATAATGACGTCACACGTGACATCCCGAGTGACGTCACGAGGGTCAGGAGTGACATCACGGGGATCCCGCGCGTTGCATGATGGGAAACGTCCCGTGATGCAACGCGCCCTCCTCCTCCCTCACCTCCTCCCTCCTCCGCCTGCTTCTACTCCTCCACCACCTCCCTCCTCCTCCTCCTCCTCCCCTCCTCATGTGCCATCTTGGGGGAGCACGCTCAAGACTAATGCTGAGGAAATCGGAAATCAAAAACGCCGAGCAGTCTTCGACAGAGCCGACAACAAGTATGATGGCATCGAGAGTATCACGTGCTTCGTCAAAGTGTTGACTTTGACGCTGTCTCGTTCTCCCGCCTTGATCCTGCACCCCCTTCCTGGCACCGTCAGAACTTAGACAGAGTGGAGCTTCCAGATCTGAGAACTACATTTCCTTTCTTCGGACAAGCGGTGAGAGAGAATATTAAAATATATATTTACATTTGTCTTTCTCAGGTTGTTTCGCAAGGCAAATCGAAAAATCGAAATACCTCAAGAGAAGAGCAGGAGGAGGAGGAAAGGAGGGAAGGAGGAGGGGCAGAGGACGAGTGGAGGAGAGGAGTAGAGGGTACGAATGAGGATGAGGGGCATACCATCCCTTAGTACCCTCCCCGCCTCCTCCTCAAGAGCTGCGCTCTAATTCAGCATTACAGGAAGTTGTAAACGCATTTTATTTTTTAAGGTTGCACTCCTTAAGCTTATTCGGGTCTCTAGAAAAGCCCTTCGTACTTTCAAGTAAAGGCAATACAAACGGTTCTTCTACCCAAGTCACAAGGGACCCCTCTAACGTGGGCATTCCTAAAACCTTTGAACCGAGGACTGTTAAAATAAAATAAGCGAAGCAGCTCTAATTAAGTGAAACGCTCAGGTTCGAAATAGTGAGCGAATTCGCCCATCGCCCAAAAGGTATTTCTCTAAACGTTGTTTAAAGTATGCCTTTGGCAGAGGGTATTAGGTTTAGTATCTGAATAGTTTTTCCTTACCCGATATTTTCTTTTGAGAATCTAAAATCAGTTTTCAATGAGAGTAATGCCTGCATCAGTCTACAGAGAACAATATTGGTAGTTCCTGCCAAGTAATGTCTTTCAGTTTTCTTTTTGTACCTATAATGGAGCGAGTAACTTATCCGCATAAACATCTTAGAATTATGAAGAGAAACCTCTGTTCCCAATAATCTGGTGGCCTGAATACCGGTTGTGCGTACAAAACACAAGTGAGCACTGTTTATTTCTTTTTTATTATCTGTCGTGGTAGAAGGCGTTGCAGCTAAAGCTGCAAGTGAGCTGTGAAATGGTTATCAGTGGCAGCAATTCAGGACGTGAGATTTGGTGTACGTCACTACCAAGTATCAACAAAATTTAAAACAAATCGTAGATGTGAGGTTTGCGCCAACTGTGCCACGCACAGTACACCTGCCGGACAAGTTTGTTAGAAACAAACAGATAGACTTGGGATTACCTGACCTTCCATTCAGTAAAACATTAAAGATGTACATTTTAGTTCCAGCCCTTGCAACCCGCTTTGTTTGGTAACTTGTCGAAGCAAACGATTTTGTTTTATTTATTATTTATATTTGAGAGTAATAAGAAATTGTACTTATAAAGCTGATTTAGAGGACACGAGAGAAATTTTTTACGTGTACTCCACAAATAACCTTGCGAGAGGCGGCTTTATTTTTTCGTGTACCTTAGAAAGTGAGATTCCAAGTTACTTCGTAATAAAAGCGGCCGACAACCGGGGCAGGACACCGGACTCGTTTAGAGTCTCCCTTGTCGCTTTGTCGTTTCCGGAAATGTGTCATCAAGAACGAGCTCGAAATAGAGCTAATAACGACTCAGGAAATTGTAAAAGAGAATTGCTCCCGATCGGATGTTTTTAAAGCGTCCCCCTTTTCTTTTTTGCTTAAGGCGACTCCCAGAAACGACCATCCAATTAAATAAATTGCCGAAGCTTTCACGGCCTCCGTTTTTCGCACTTTCTGCGCGGTTAAACCCGAGGCGAACAAAGATATAAAACCCAGTGTTTGAGTGTGTTTGTGTGTGTGCTTTGTTTTTTTCTTCCTCGTGTTTCTACTTCAGCGACTCCGTTACGGCGTTCAATTTGTAAAACTTCCAGAGAGGCACCCCAGAGCCTCGTCCCAGGCACATATGCGTACAGACACACAGGCAGACACACAAACACTTGGGAACACTAAGCTCGCGCGCACAATCTGACTCGCGGACGCATTCCGAGATTTTCGCCGAGCGTGGGATGAGGCAGTCAAATGTGCTCGACCGAAGCGAGATGCCCCGGCGGTTCCGCGCAGCCGACGCTCTCGATCAGACCTAGGAAATTTCCTCGTTTTCCGAATGATCACTTTGATCTGGTCTTATTTCTTGCCCAAGTCATATCTTCGGGAGGACTCAAAGATTGCCGTGTCGAGCTTTTTCCATATCTTTTTTTTTGTGGCTGTTGTTGTTGTTGTTTTGTAACTTGAGCGGTTTCCGGATTTGAGTAGCTCTAGTCGCCTCCAGCTCATTCCTTTCGCTTGTTAGTTTCGGATACGCGTTTCAATTCCCGTAAACTTCCGCAGATTCCTCTCTTTCCCTCTTTCTCTTTCTTTTTTTCTTTTTTGCATGGTGTATACGTTTTTTCGAGCGGATTGGGATTTCATTGTTCCACCCATTCCACCTCTCGAGGCTATATCTCGCGACCCTGGACTCTACGTAAAAAAAACACAAAGAAGAAAGCGAAACGTTCGAACAAAGCACGAATCTAAGAATGGAAAAGATCAGACCTGTCGCACACTCATCTACAGAAACACAGAGCAGCGCAAATGTGTACAGATAGAAAACGATAAAAGAGGAGACCAACATCTGCCGGCTGGGAGGATCGGGTTCCCTCTTTTAAAGATGACTCGTTTTCAATCTTCCTTTCTTGTCCAGCTTATGTGTTTTGGGGAGGCCTAAAAGAGGGAGGGGAGGGGGCGCCTTACCCACCCCCGTGCTTGTGTTGCGGTTCACGTTCGATCTGGTTCTGATGTTGGGCCTTATTTCTTTAGCGTTGTCGTCTGCGTCGTGCGTGGTAGTGGGTTTGTGTATGTGTCCGGGTGCGTTTGTCGATGTCTGCGTGAGGCGGAAGGCCGTAATCTGGGAAGCAATTTTGGGGGCGGCATGCCAACTTGCACTGTTTTTGTTTAGTTTTTTTTTTCTTTTGCTCGCTATAGACCAATTCCTGACTCCTCTCTGCTGCTGGCCTAAAGGCTTATCGAAATAACCTCGGTTGCATTCGCTATTTCTTTGCTTTTTTGGCGCATTTGTTTTGGGTTCTTTTGCAAGAACTTTCAAATAAAAAGAGGCATACGCGGCCTCCTTTCAAAATTTACCTTCGAATATCGCCCGAGGCGCCTTCACGCGCGCCTTTTCAGAGCGGGAGCTTTCGGGGACGCTCCGGCAGCTTTTATCGAGAAACTCCGCTGCCACGTTTCTCTTTAAGGGATTCCTTATGCGAAGACCCGTGTTTTGCCGGGTTTGGAGTGGCGTGAGCGGAGAATCGATCATCCGTTGTTCTACTCTAGTTACCCGTTGACAGGGAATACTAATAATCATCATTAAAATATTTTTTCGCCGTAATTAAGGTGTATTGATTCTTCACTAAAGACCAGCGATTTTTCGACTTGTCAATATTTAATAAAAATCTCAGTTGCGGCCCGTAATCTGAAGCATCCCTTCTACATACAAACATGGCTTTAATCCAGTATGCCTTGTTTTCAGAAACAGCAATTTCTTGGTGGCTTCACCACGCAAAGAAATAAAATAAGTGTGGTTTTCTTTATGTTTAGTTGTCAGCGCCTTTCCAGATAATAGATAACGTTACGTAACATCCACTGAAGAAGCTTGCGCTGCATATTGCTCGTGGAACTCGATACAAGTAAATATATGCTCATCATCAATTTTTTTTTTTTATGACGATAACTATTAACAAAAACTTACACTATACTGATACTAAAGGGTTCTTTTTCCCTCATAAAGTAAACATTATGTAATTATCTGAACATGACTAAACTATTATTTTGTGATCCTGTCAGAACCAGGTATCTGGTTTTGACGGATGTTACGCCATGGCTTTAAATGACATTTCAATCGGTAACCTTGCTGAAATCTGTGGAATATACTCTTTTTTTTATTAACTTCGGCGGTGAAATTTGTCGAGCAATTTGAGATAGCTGTGTTGAGTATCCTATTTCAAGAGTTGAACGACTATAAAATGCAAGAACTATCACAAATTTAGCTCGCACCATTCCCGTCAGCTCCCATTTATTCACTGTATGATGAAGATAAGAAAAAATCGTGATATTGCCCACGTCCAATGAGACTCTGCAATCTGAAACATACCACAAAAGGCTAGGACTAAATGTATCACGATGAAATGTATAACGTATGAATGGTAGAACGAATTGTTTCTTTCTGAAACTTACTAAAGTCAGTGTACGCTTAGTTAGGAGTCACATATATCACACAGCGCATTTCTATCCTAGCGTGAGAAAGCAATCAAAGATTATTGCTTCGAAAGTGTTTTACGAATGAATAGGTTCATGTATCCCACACGTAGGCAGTCCTTTATGTTATCTCAATTAACAAAGCAGACGCTAACAAAACCCCAGTGTGGACTGCGTGACACAGGGAGTTTTAGTGTTGCGTATAGGAGGAAGCGCAAGCACTGTGCGCTTGCTTGCACCACACTGAGCATGCTTCATGCGGACACAAATTCTGCGAGCTTTAGGTACACACGCATCCTATCGATTTTTGCCTGCGTATGCAGCGGCTATCTGTATTCCCATCTCGTTGCTCTCGTTGCTTTCGTTGACAGCGCGAGGCTCAAATTGGCTTGACCGAATACCGGCGATTGCTTGGATCAGTTTGCAAGGGCATACATGTACATGGCGCAGCAACTGCTTGCTTATGCGTTTGCTCGGAGACCCTTCCACACACACATTTCTTCGGTGACATCTTGTTTCAAAACGCCTCCAATGAATTCGTTGTCTGTGTGTTGACATGTGACGATGATAGAGTCTTGCAATAAAGGCGCATCGCGGCGGAATGCCTTTCTGATGATAAAGGCGTTGCCATAAGTAATATTCATAGGGTGGGAAACAAGCTTGTAACTTCGGCTCATTGAATACAATGTACATTAAGGAGCCTCGCCTCCTTGTGTAATGCTGTTCCTAGGAGTTGGTACACGGCAAGCTGTATTCGCGAAGATTTAATTTGTTCTCACGCATCCTGCATTCTGATCTCCGCAGGGAGGTCATGGAATGAGCACACTCAGATACGTCCAAGTTGAAACAAAATTATCTTCTCCGGAAATTATTGCTGTCTGGTTAATGCGCAGAGAGCCAGCAATTTTATTCAGAAGCTTTACTCTGATTTTGACCCCCACCGATGACTTTCAATTAGCCGAAGTACTTGATTAATTAGCGTGTGTACAACTGAAGACATTATCGATAGAAATATCTCTCGTGCTATATACCTTCTCAATAAAACCGCCTTAAACAAAAGCGAAAATACACACTGTAAAAACATTTAAAAAATTTCCTAGAATTTCAATTCTGACTATGGTATTCATTTCCTTGTTTCGACATCTGCGGATGACTCTGCAAGAGCAGTAAACGCAGCACTCAATTTAGGCGCACTGAAAAGATCAATAAGTAAATATCAGACTTCATTAATTCGCACTGTGTATACTTTCTATTCTGGTTTCGAAGTTCTAACGAGCTTTAAAATATGCGCTCTTAAAGGCGTTAGCATCCACCTGGAAGCATATATATCTTCACTTTCTCCATGTACTGTATTTTACAAGCTATAAGTTGCAAAGCCATTTGATAGAATGCCGTTTAAAAAAGAAGCCTGTTAGAAGTCGTGTTTTTATATAAATCACAATTTTGGTATGATCGCCGACATCATTACAGCCGCGAACCCATTCCGCGACCCATATACCCTATTGTGAACAGTCGGAAGGACAGGCCGTTTGCGGGTGCTCTGCCGTCCCTCCAACGTCTTATATGAATATGCGGGCCATATTATGCACCCTTAAGGTCCTTACGCACAAAACAAAAACCCGTATAGTTCGCACCTTTCTGTAAGACGAGGCAAAATATTTTTGGTAAGAAGCCACGGCCTTTGCACCGGAAAATGCGGTATGTCTCCCCGAATAACCACTAAAATAAAACTACACTGCCAACACTGTCCTTCAACTTACCTACCTCCCGTTCCTCGTTGGCCTCCGTGTGGGCGCCGAGTGTTATTTCACGAGGGCGTTGCTGCAGAAAATGGACCGGGCCTCCAGAGTGCCTCGCAAGTGCACACAATGCAATTTGGCCGGGCCATCCCGAGCCCCGACTGCTGGCTAGGGCAGCCTAATCAACGACTTCCGAGAGTCCGTGTTCTCCAGCGCCAATCCACCCCGGCTAACCTTCTGCTGGGCTCCGAGGAAACGCCAGAAATGGGGGCGTGGGCTGAGAAATTGCCTTGTCTCTTGTTTTTCTGTTTCTTTTTTTTTCTTTTTTGAGAGTCAAGCTTTGAGGCAGGTTCTACTGTTTCTCGCGTTTTTTCTTCTTTTTCCGGTTTTCGGCATCTCGAGCGTGATAATGGATGTTAAACGGAAGATGTGAACCTTCTTACAGGACACCTAATAACCCGGCAGAAAGAGCAATGTAGATGTAATGACATAATATAGAGGGACTCACACACCATATCATCAGGTTAACGTGTACTGTGCTTTGATGCTGTTTTTTTATTATTATACAGCATGTAAACTAGCGCTTCTAAGTCAATTTAGACGGCCAGGAAAAATCGATATCTTAACGTATCGCGCTGCGATTTACCAAAGAGGTGCGGCTAGGTGCTGGAAGTAGTATGGACTCTTATTAAAATAAAGAAAGCATTTATACTGGACGTGGAAGTCCCTGTACATCGTACGCTATGTTGGCATTGTCGTCTTCTCCTCTTCAGGGGTGGCGCCCGTGCGCACCTCGTTCCAGTACACCACACTCCTTCCTCACTCACATGAAGTCTGGAAGATATCATGGACACGTCTTGGCACGCTCGGAACGTCTTAATTGTGTTGAAATAAATGCATGTCTATTTAGAACAGAAGTTACGATTCCGCCACTTAAAATACTTGGTTCTCCCGATGTTGCATCCACTCTTTGAAGTTGACGTGTTTCGGCTGAACGTTGCAACGGTGTCGTCGGAGTGGTTAAGGCTTCTGGCTCGGGTGACATTTGAGGTGAAATCTGCCGCTCAGGCATGTTGTTTAGTCCTGAATTCTGCCGAAAAGAAGGTATAAAAGCAGGTAGTTACGGTGATGAGCCGAATTCAGCAACACCGGATCCACCTCTGGTAGCTCAAGTACGAGAGCGTAGTAGCTGGTCTATGTGGCGACGCCAAAAACGTACTTGATTTGTTTTGCAGAATGCAAAATTTAGGACCTGTAACAACTTTTATACTGCCAGGTATTCAAGTAGGCTTTGATGCAAAATTTCGGGAATACACCTCGTAACTTGGGTTATCCGCTCCTCAATTTTTAACAGAGGACTGGTTCCTGTAAGAATCGTCACCTCGTGCGTTGAGATCAGCGTTCAGGTTTGGGCGCAGTCGGTGCAACGCAGTGAAATTTCGGCCCATGAGAAGCTCTCGCAGAAGTTTTTCCGGTTGCAGAGTGAGCTAACTGGAGTATCGTATTTCCTCTCCCTGCTCCGATGGATTGGTGAACAGCATTGCATACCGGAGTGACAAGGTGGTATAAGAGATGTGCAAGACCTGACATCAGAACCGACGAACGACAAAGCCTCTGAAGGAGTGATGTTATTTCGACGGATAGCAAAGCCTCCGAAGAAATGATGTCAGTTTCGATAAATGGCGCTGGAGAAAAGTGATGCCAGCGTTCGGAGATTTTTTCTATGTACTTTCTTTTGGGGCGGGGGGGGGGAGTTGTAAGCGGCGCCGTATGCGCTGCTGTTTAAGGATTGTCTTCTCTGGAAAAGGGGTTCTTGTGTGGAGCTATGTGGGCAGACCTCACCTCGAGTAGGCGCGGAGAGGGTCTGCGGGGCGTCCTGAAAGTTCCCTTCCTGCTTCGCGAAAGTTGCTGTATCGTAATTCCCTGTATATAAAGTATACTTACTCCGTACCAAACCTCACCGAGCCTTCTCGCTGATGACAGCAGAAGTCCGTTGCGCATGGAGAAGAACAAAAAACCATCTACTCCACCGCTGTAATTATAACGCATCCAACCAAAGTAGATCGAATGTCATTGATCGTCGGAAGCGGGTAAGTCTCAGCAATCACAAACGGGTTGATAATGCTACGGTTGGCACCGCAGAGACGCAGCTTGGCATTTTTCTTGATGATTTGCAGGACTTGTATAGCCCACCTGCTGTCTGACAGGTTCCAGTATTTCCGGTTTCACGAGATGTTCACGTTCCGCTTTAATGGCAGGCCTAAAAGTGAAAGTAACGGGCCGACTCTTGAGGAACCTCGGCGTAGCGTTCGTTGCCAAGGGAAATGATAGGGCCTCACCACTGTGTGCTCCTAAGGCTCAGACGAAACCGTCGGGAAAAAGATCCAACAGCTGGGAGTTGCGTAAAGAGTTGACTCTTGTGTCATCGATGCCTAGGGTACCACACCACGCACGTCCAAGAAGGTTAGCCTGACCTTCGCTGGCAACAAACAAGGAAAGTAAAGCGGTGTTGCCCTCTAAATCCTACGTCAAACTCTATCCTCCCCAGTACGCTTAGGTACTGCTGTGTCCATGTTTAAGCAAGTAGTTATCTTTCGTCAACGGGGAGGGGGGGGGGGGTATCCCTGCTCCAAGGATCTTGTAAGTGGCTTCAGTGACACGGCACATCCACAGTCCACTTCCGTGTCTAGATGAACTCCGTTGAGAGTCATCATTACCATATACGGAGGCACAGTTTTTATTTTTCACCGCATACACATCAAGTCATAGTGAGTTGCCAACTTGACCTTCCTGCACCACGTGTGTTGCGTGAGACCCGTTCGACCTTGTTTGTTGATGTCGTTGTTGGTCTCTTTCTTCAGCCATGCAGACCTTCTCGATGTAGCCACTACGTGTTAACAGTAGCGACAAAAGACGCTTTCTGAAATCAACATTTGGATGGTCAGTGCTGACCTCCATAGCGAAAACAAAAGCTTGAGTAGGTCCTTCGGAGACTTAAAAACAGCGCGAAAAGACGAGGACCTCAGACAAAGAAGTGAGACGTCCGTGTCAGCTTCTTCGTCTGGTCCTCGTCTTTCGCGCTGTTTTTAATTCCGAAGTATGTGCCAACTCGCCCAAGCCTCAACTTCAGCATTAAGTAGGTCTTCGAGTAGGGCTGCGCCGGACAGCATTGACGATCGAAGAGTCTAAACCTGGTGTTTCAGCATTTGGGTTTCTGCAAGGCTGACCTCTGGGAAGCGACGATCATGGTTGCAGCTCTAGCGTGCCTTGCGAGGCAGCTTTGGCAGCGGTACCCAGTTTCTGAGCAGTTTGCTGATTCATGTATTCCGTAGCCAAAAGTGTTTGTTGTACTTTGGTGTCTTTCACAACACAGACAATCTTGTCGCAGATCTCGTTGTACATAGCGCCATACTCGTAGGTTTCGCCCAACCGACGGAGTGCGATGACGTAAATAGAGAAGGCCTTGTACTCTTGCTGTTCCCGCTTGTGGAAACGAACTCGCCTAGTTAGCTCTACCGCCGACAGATTTCGGAAGCGTCGAGCGCGCCGGCACCGGCTTGGCAGTCAATCTTCGGGAACGGTTCACTCTGCCGGGGCGCGTCTCTCTGATGTTAAATTTTAATCGTGTGATAATCTATGCATTAAAATATTGAACTTCATAAGAAAACAGGGATTGACATCCCTCATGGCTTTTTATTTGTGTTACGAGGATGCTCGATCGAGGCTCTGCATTGCTATCGTGTCTCACGTGGCGCCACCTTTCAGCTGCACATACAACTAGGCGAGCTCGGTCATGACGTTGCCTGCGAATGCCGCTACGAAAAGCACGCAACAATTTTTTTAATATTTTTAAACAAGGTAAGTTTATTCGTCCACATATTCACACCATGCTTGCAATACCTAGCCACACCTCTGTAGTAAATGACACCGCGATATGTTGAGAACAGATTTTTAGCGCACTGTCTAAAGGGAATTCGAAGCATTAATTTACATTCTGCATGTTATATAATCACAGACAGCCTAAGAAATGAGGGGCGTGGCTTACTATGATAGCACGTAGTGCTTCAAGACTGTTACTTTTGTATTTTCCCTTATCAGCGAATGCCGTAATTTTATTGGTTGCAGAGGGATAATTATATGCAAGAGACTATCTTACCTTGCGTTTCTCAAGTTGTCAGTGCACACTAAATGATCAAGAGAGTCTGCTACCCTGCAATGTTCTTCGGAGAGCCTATCCCTGCAATCTGCGGAGAGAGGTCGCCGAATGGACGAGCTAATAACATCCATAAAGCTGAAAAAAAGTCTGCGCGGGTGTATTGATCAGGCTGATACTCTATGCTCAATGCCACAGCGCATACTTTTTTTTTGGGGGTGGGGGAGGGGGGGGTTGAGCATTTTATTAGTTCTGCTGTTTGCCGACTCTCGACCGTACATTGCCGCGATTGGCTATCCCCGTGTTTTGCGGGAGAGCCGATGCTCCAGTTTATTTTTTAATGCCATTATATATGAAACAAAAAAAGAAAATGTAGTGCTGGCTTGATTTTTTTTTATAGGAACATTTTGCTGCTCTCCAGAGGTCTTGTTTGCAGCGCAAGGTACATAAAAAGAAACAAACGCGCCCCTGTTAAACACAATCAACACTCTGATATTTCCCGGACACTTTATTACGCCCCGATGAACGGGAAGCACAGGTAATTTCTTTTCAGACTTAAGCTGAGCTAGTTGGTTAATACTTCAGGTATGGACAGCTGAACTAGAATGAACATACACGCAATTTCTTACGAGTTACATCAACGAGAATTTAAATCAGAATCATGATATTGTGTTTATTTTTTTTTAATTGCCACGCAGTCTTAGCAGGAACAAAACCAAAGAAACTTTCTTCTCTTTTTGGTACAGCTGGTTAATCGACGACAAATGATGGTGCACTGTCGTGCAGTTTGCCCGCATGAAAGTTTGAAGGCGTAGACAATGCTTATGCACTCAAATATTCGCGCCATCCTTCCACAGCCGATCGTGAGTACGAATTTGACGTACGTGCCCTTGCGTCACTCATTGTGTGTCACTCGTATTCAGTCACTGCGTCAGTAGGCTTGTCGTTATGGGTTGACTTTCTTAAGATGAGTAAGCGAGCAAGCTTTGGGCAAAATAATCAAAGTATTTCTCCGCAGATGACGCGCAGGAACAATACCTACAAACAACGAATCGAAAAGCCGATATAAAGTCCTGAATAAAGCAAAAATGATTTGTGCGCGGACACTGAGGGTTACTCCGTCAATTATATCCTGAGAAAAAATTATACTCCTCAGAAATATTCACTCCCGCTATAATACATATAAAAATTGCTAACCAGGGAAGAGTCAGGTATGGCCGCATGCTTCACATCACCAATCGTGTTTTTATTTCTTCTCCATAAGTTGTTCAGCGCGAATAAGGTGTTAGGTGCTGGCCCCGCTTTGCAGTTCTTAATTACTATCAACAATATTAATTTTATAGAGGCTACTTCTTCATTAAAGTAGGGGCGAGTTATTTTGACGACGACACGAGAGGAAACTTTGGCTAAGCAAAACGTCAGTCCATAGTAAATGTGCCCTGAAAACCCTATTAGATAATTGGTTCATCTTGGATTAGGTTTGTGCAAGAATTATATAAATTTAAACTATAGTACGGCAGATAAAAAAATTAAGAAACATAGGGTTGACGGTCACATACAACGAAATGCACATTTGGTTTAGTAACCCTTCAGGGCATCTATTAGGATGAACAAATTTGGTAAAACTAAGGGATATGCGTTACAACGCAATACTGAATTCTTTCTTCTTTGAATATAATGAAATTCAAAGCGAACATAAGCCAATAAGTGTTGTGCGTGGGACGCGAATAATCAAAGGGTCTTCTTATACATAAAAAAAAACTTCAGGAATTAAAAAAAACAAAAACGTTATAACCGGAGCTTACTTTTACAATGGATACAGTCTACACGCCCTGAATAGTTGCAATTAGTAGAACGAGGTGTATAAAATATATTTCTATGAACTGACGTTCGGAGTTCGCTCTACACGTATACATGAAGGAAGTTAAGGCACCGGTCGCCACTGCTTTTCTAACGGCCTTCAACCGACGCACACAGGCAATACAGTCCGTTAGTGCACACGGTGTTGGAGAGATCACTACTTTAGATTTATTTCACCTTTTTTTTACTCATTTATTTATGTTTGCTTAGCTCTCATTGTTGTTGTCTGCGACACCACAACATATTTAGGTGCAACACTCTGCACTTCCTCCTCTTTCTTGGATCCTGCATAACACATCTTATTATGCATTCCATATTAATTAATGCATCCCCTAAGCCGTAATATTACGCATCGGTGGAGACTCTGCCTCATCTTGCAGGGTCGCGGTGCGCAAGATCAGAGAGGTTTTCTGCCATTACGTCACAGCACGGATTAGCGGCTGCATTAAGCTTGAATACTGATGCGCCGGGCAAAAACTTTATTTTCTTCTTTGAAGCAACGACAAAAATATTCGCAGGTGTACCATGAGTTAGAGTTATACTGATGGCAGTCTCTCATATGTTAGAACGGAGCCTGAACACAAGTAGCGTCTATGAACTGTGTCGGAGAAAGCATCGTGAGGAGGCCCCAAGCAGTCCATATCGTAGGGTCTTTCGTTGTTGATTATTTCTTATAACGATATCAATACTTTCGTTTTTCTGAGAACAGATTGTATTCCTAGTTTTGCGTACATACACTCTGTTTTATCACTTCCCCCTTTCATGAACAATATATTTAATTACCCTTTCTAGAATCTTTTCTACTTTCAGTTGTAGATTTGGGGCATGCTGCTCGTAAACTGTTATCCCGCAGTAGAGTGCCATTTTCCCTATTTAGATTTATGTTATTCGAAATGCGGAACAACAAAACAGATCTTAAATACAATACACAAGAACAATTTAGATTTTTATTTTATGTTTTATTGCAAAGGCGTACTACATGATTGTTCCATATAAGATTGTGTTCGATATGCATATTCGAATTGTTCCTATTTCCAACGCATTTCAGAGGAGAAAATGTTGACTAAACGTTTGCCCGTAAATTGTTTTGCAGGAAAGTGTAATGACAAAAACAAACCGGTTAAAGTTAGGTATATTAATACCCGAGACGAAAGACACAACGAGAAACACTTACAACATGTCTCAAATGATAGATACAACGATGAACGCGGGACAATGATGCTATTGTGAATGATGATCGAAGAAACAATGTTTGGCAAATGATATGCTCAAAGTTTGACTTACTAACACCAATGTAGTAGAAATAAAAGAGATATGACACATACCTGACCGGTGCGTCCCTTTTTTTATCTCGGATTTAGCGCATCTTTTTGCTGGTGCTCCGCCAATTCTCTCTGAATTTTGAACTCGATTTAATATTTCCAGTGAGAAAGCCGCTAAAAACGGGAGAAATGCCATTTGTATGATACACTTTTTTTTAAGTATTCAGCTAAATGGTCGTGATAAACGCACCAAATCAATATAAAGGCCAAAATTTGCTAGGAGTTAACTATGAGCACAGGACTAGAGAGTGGACCTTGCGTCTAGCACTGCTTACTTTCTTCCGGTTACGTTGCTTCGATAGTCTCACATAATTCGCAAACACCCGTATCACTCGAAGGCGTACGTCAAATAATGCAACCTACACTTAAAAAATATATATATATTATATATATATATATATATGTTTACATTTTTGCTGAACACGGGTACTGGCAATTGCGGAGAAAAATATAAGGATTCCATCCAATGCTGCAGCTCAGAATACGATTATATCTAAAAAGAAAGAAAAAAGACTATATGCGCAGTGACAACTGTGAGCCAGAAAAGCGCCATGATCATTGTTTCAGCGCCCATCATATTATTCAGATATAATCGTATCCCCAGCTTCATCAATCGCTGGGCAACTTATTTTGTTTGCCGTAACTGATTGTCTCCGCGTAATGTAGGAAAGCGAACTCATATACCTTTTTTTTAACGTACGCCATCTTGCGTATCCATGAGACCTTGCTACATCCGTGAGATATTTGATGGAGCAGGCCACTTTAAGCTTCAGTCTGTGGTATACATCATTTTTGAACACAAAATACGAATTGCGAGTCTAATCCAAATTAATCGAGCTTCCAATACTGCCAAATCATCTACGCATTATCATCTATGAGTGCGAACCCCGCTTAATGCTCCCCCCCCCCCCCCATACACACACACACGGGAATTGAGAAAGTCTGACGGCGGGGAATCGGATCGGGGAGCACTATTTGGCGTCGCCGCTTTGTAAATACGGATCAACGGATCGAGAGGCCCACGCCCTCTCGGTATCGATTTCGAAACCTACCGGAACGATGCGCTTGGGCTTGAGTCCACCTTTTCCCTGGGGCCTGTTTTTTGGTCAGTGTTTAGTGGCTAGGTTCGAGAAATCGTCGGTCCCGCGAACTCTTATTATAGATCTCATCTAAACAAACAAAACAATTACATCCTCGAAATAGCCAAGGTAGTCATTTGTTACAAAAGATTAATGGAATTGAGGCAAGTAGATATATCTAGGCGTACCCTCCTTTATCAAAAAAAAAGAAAGAAAAGAAAAGCTCGCCTAATAACGCGATTCGTAGCACTAGCATGGAATGGAATGGAAAATTGGCAGGGTCGAACGCAACAAGAGTGAACTGTTCAAGGTCGATATTCTACCTGCTCTCTTTATTTATTTTTACTCCTTCTCCTTTCCATTTTTAGCAAAATATTAGAAGAAAAAAAAACGCCACCGTTTCTGCAATTTTTGGCTCATGTCAAAATTGCAGAATCGCAGAAACAAGGCCCTTTCCGCCGTGATTGTCGCAAAGGCAGTGGAAAGACGGACAGTGACGGCGTCACAGTCCGTCTTTCCACTGCCTTACGTCTTTCCCAGCATTGTTGCGCACACACAGATCATAATCTGTGTGTGCACAACAACGCGGGAGGCCATCTCGCTGACCATTGTAGGCGATGTGGGTGTAAACCTGACCTGACTGCTACAAAGTTTTTAAGAAAGGCAAAATAAAAAATGAAAAGAGATTATAGAGGCATTCTACATCAAAAAAGAAAGAAAACAATTTCTTCAGCGCTCCGTCTTTGTATTTGCTTCAGAGCGAGATGGTGTTTCTGGAAGGTCGGCTCTGATTGTGGCGATTGAATCTGATGTGGTTTGGGCAATGTGTGTATATATATATATAGGTGACAATAGTGTTAATAAAAACCAGTTGAGAGTGAAGCGCCTGTCCTGTCGTCCGTGTTTCTTCATTGTCCCCGTTTGTTCGCGCTTTTTAACCTTTTATTCAGTAATGGACCAACTAGCCCAAACCCAAGTTTTAATGCAGTGGTTAACATTCCAACGCCGGTGTGTATGCATCTTTAGTGCGCGTGCTAGAAGTAAAGCACGTCACTGGCGTCTCTGTATGTTTGGTATCGTGGTGTGACCCGAGATAGCAAGTCGAATATTTTGGATCCAGACGCGGTTCTGGCACTCGCGGCCCATCAGTGAGGTATTTTGGCTCGGCCGGCTCTCGTCACTGGAGCGAGAACCAGAAAATGTAGGTGACACTTAGATAACATATCATGTCATAGAAAAAATGGTAACGTGGCAGTTGTGATATTCGTTGCCATTTGTTCCGGTCTCTCGCTTTACACCGATATTGAATCACAGATCTCATTAGCCCTATTACTAAAGCTCTTTTTCAACGAAAGCACCCGATGTAAAATTTATTTCGACTTGCGCTAGGTATAGACTAGGAATTCAGTTATCCGCGGATCTATCCAAGTTGTCGGCATGCAGTATTTGAGACTCGATGCAGTCGAGTAGTGCACTCTTAGAAAAAATGGTATTGATAGTCCTGCCTAAGGGGACGAACGGTCTTGTAACCTATGTTCCTTTAGAAAGGGAGAAAACTTTCGTCCCTGAAGCAGGGAGCAAAGTTCCTCCGTCGCTTGCATGTCATTATGGGTGTACATGTGGTAGGCGATTTGCAACCGTTAACAATCGCAAATCGCAAATGGCAGACGTCATCTCCGGTGTACCGCAGGGATCGGTGATCGGGCCTCTCCCATTATTGGTTTTTACTAACGACCTTAATGTAAGTCACCCCTCGATGTAATGTCGCTTCTTCGCGGACGACACGTCTTGTTTTCAAAAAGTCATATGTCACGCCGACCAAACCAACTTGAACGATTGCTCTTCGCAAGTGCCAACGTGGTGTGCGAAAAGGAAAATGGTGCTCAACGCTTCAAATTGTCTCCACACGACCGTCACCAATAGGAAACAACCGCTTCCCTTCACCTACCCTATCCTGGATATCTGTTTAGAAACAGTCACAATATACAAATACCTCGGCGTCACACTAAATTTAAATCTCTCCTGGAATTTGCAAATCAGCGACCTTGATAAGAAAGCAACAGGGAAGTTGTGGTTTCTGAGAAAGAATCTACGCTACTGCACCTCTGGGACTAAATTAGACTGTTATAAAAGCCCCATTCACTCCGTTCTAGAATACTCAGACGTAGTATGGGACCCATAGTTGCAAACAAGCATTAATGCTCTAGAGTCAGTGTTCAAACGAAAGCCCTGCGGTTCATCTACAATTTCTACGACAGACGGTTTTCGATAACGGAACTATACCAGCAGTCAGGCTTGCCGCACCTTACTATACGAAGGAAAGCTAACAGGCTAAAAATGTATTTCTAGATTTTAAACTGCATGAATGGTCGAGATGTTACCGACATCGGTACAATCAACACAAGTCGTCTAACCAGGGCGAATCACAATAAAACAAAGGAGAGTCTTTTGCCAGAAAAATGTGTTCAAGATCGTCTTTTTTTACGGACAATCCCGGAGTGGAACAGACTTTCTGCCAGCGCCCGTTGTTCTAGACTCCCTTGCAACATACACTGTCGGCGTGCTATCACTCCTATCGAATGACGTCTGCAACATAGAACTAACAACTGACCCCTCTGTATTCATCTCGCTCTGCCAGAAAGCACTCATGTATTCCACTCCTGCTTTATTTAATATTTGTTTAATTCTTATATTCATGTCACACGTGTGTTATCTCATTGTAATGATGACTTATCACGATGTTTAATTTATGATGTTTCGTTCTTTTGGCTGAACTACATTATGTGACGGTGTACTTATGAATCTGTTCAACTCATAATGTTTCGTTTTTGTTGTACCACCACTATCCGAATGGCATTTTGGCCTCTGTACAGGCGGCCGCAAGTCCTTAAATACATAAATATGAAAATCTTGAGGAATACCGCTTTTACAGATATCAAAAGAGAAACTAATGATTGCAGTGTGTCTGCCTACCAACTACTAAAATATATTTCTGAATTCCGTAATAATAATATTGCGGTCAATTAGCTGAAATGTATTCACGACGTAAGCCATAAGTTAAGTTTCGAAGCGCTGTAGGGTTGCGGGTAAGACGGCCGGTTTCTCGATCAGGCCGGGCGACGGTCCTCTTGTCTGGCGGCGTGTAGGCCGCCTCCCTCCCGGTCGTTTTGTGGTGTTTCGTTTATCTAACGAGGGACCGGGTACGCCGTTCCGCCGACGCGTCCTCCTTGGAAAGCGTCTTCCTGTGTCTCCCCCATCGGGATGACCCCTCGGGAAGGGATGTTGTTTTTCTTTTGAATCTGGAGGCTTGCGTGATTCTGCGGGGCTTCTTGGGTTTCAACCGGGGTGTTCCGGGGAAGCGCCGCTGTGTCTGCAACGGGATGCATGGACGAAGTTACGGAGCTGTCGGCTGTAGTCCGTTGGCAAGTTAACGAATGGGGGTCGACGCCCTTGCCAACTATTGGACGGTGGACGTCACGTGGCTCCAGAAAAAACTTTGAAATGATTGGTTGATCCTCACCTGAGAGTGAGGGGGTCAGCGTCCTCAAAAGCCCGTGACTGGGAGAGAGAGGGACTTTTTGCCGGGGACTTGTGCCGAGACTCATGACAAGTGAGGATCGGTTTTACTAGTTGGGACTTGTAACTTGGAGTTGGACAGATGTAAATAAATGCACATAGTTCTCTACAAGCAGCGAGTCGACCTGTTACTCAGCGACGTTCGTGCCACCACGCTCCAGACCATCGGAGCGGAACCTGTTTCCGACACCATCGGGAGGACCAACCAGCGTAACTCCATATATTGCCGATTACTTCACTACGTCAAAGTATTATTCATAGTGTGTATATTAGACTCAATTCATCATAGGGCTAAAAATTAGTGTGCTTTACTTTTTTTAAATTATTGATTAGGGCTCCTAATTTATAAAAAAAAATAAGGTTTACTTTAGAAAGTCGCGAAGATTAATTTCTATTCCCACCACGTTTGCCCTCATTGTCCTTATTTCTTCCACCTCGCTCGGAAAAGCAAAGTGAAACGAGAACACCCCCCCCCCCCCAAACCCTCCGAGGCGCCATACAACAATTGAACCGCTACAGCTCAATTATTGAATGGCGATTCGGGTGTGTTTTCTCGTGTCAATTTGCTTTTCCGAGCAAGGTGGAAGGAATAAGGCAATAAGGGCAAATGTAGTGTGAATAGGAATTTATATTGTCGACTTTCTAAAGTAAACATTTCTTATAATGTCGGGACCCTAATCAGTAATGTAACAGTAAAGTGCACGGTACCACCGCTAATACACACAAGCATATTCGGACGAATACCTTACTACTACACTCAACGACAGCCATAAAGGGACACTGACAGAGTAGTTACGCTGGCCGAGGTTATTATTTGAACATGAACTATGAGATTCTAACTACCCAGAACATCTTTGTGCGCTTCGAAAGTCATTTGTTGTTTTCGTTTGAAAACAACCGGCCGAGAACTGGCCGATTTCAGGCGCTCTCAATCTCTTTTCCATGGTCAGGTAGCGTTCAAACTATGCGAAACAAATATATTCAAAAGTCGTGGGTCATCTAAGGCACACATTCAATATTAAAATTAGAAAATAATACGAACCCCTTTTTTTTTTGTTTCTTCCAAAAACTGCAAAACGTTGATTGAAAAAAAAAAGTTGCACATATCACAGGAACTATTGTGTTCTACATCATTCTGAATATGGCGACGTACCGCGGGCTGGACGACGCGCTGGCGGCGCACGAGGGAGCAACGCTGCGACGGACGTGAGACCGCTACTTCGGTACTGTCGTTCGGTGGACACGCCAATCGATCTTCAAGCGCAGAACGTCAAGCGGAGGGGATGTAAGGGCAAAACAATCGCACGATAGACTGTGCACGCAAATTTGTCGTCGTCGTCGTCTGCATAACACGCCAAAAATGCGTAAAAAAAAGTGGTTGGGTGCAGTTATTTTTTGTCTCGTGCTCAGGTTTCGGTTTCGGTTTCAAAAAATTAAATTTTTTTTTTATGTAAAATGGATGTGGCTTTGCAGCAACAAAAATATATTGGGTAGTCTCCTAGCACCATATTAAATCGCATAACAAAAACAAAATGTAAAAATGGGGGATGTCATTATTCATTAAAGTTTTCAGTGCGTTTTATATATAAATATATATCTATATTAACCAGTACACTTGTGATAGGGAATGCGCAGCACTGAATACCATTTATTGAGCGTTTGCGACGACTCCCGGGACAATTCGCCCCCGCATCCGAAAGAAGAGAAAAGGAAGCTGGAAAGCCGCCGCTACTTGCGAGTTTGCGGCGAGTGCTGGCCCGCGACGCAGCAGGCTCGGAAGCGGCGAGAAGTTAAGCGGGACCGGGCCGAGAGGCGAGGCAGGCCAGAGTTGCGGCTTCGCTCTGTTCGAGAGCGGGCGGGCCGTGAGCAATTGGATCAACCGTTCCCGCAGGAAGACAAAAACAAGGGGCGCTGGGCGCTACGTAGGTGCGAAATGGAATTTCGGTCGGCTTAGAATGCCGAGGACGGCGGGGCGAAAGTTGGGCCGAGCACACAGGCGAGGTGTGCGTCGTCCGTGCGGCTACCTCTTATTGAGCGCCCGAAAAGCGCGATACCGGTAAAGAAAGCGGTGGACTGAAATGTTCGCCCATTTGGTCAATCGTTTTTTTTTTCTTTTTTATTTGCTTTTTTTTTGTTGGTCATCTTGTGTCCCTTCGTTTACTCTACTCGTATTGATTGCGGTGCCGTGGCGAGAACCCAATTGAGGTTTCGGATGGACAGTTGAATGGATGGCTGTCGCTTCAAAGCTGAGAGAAAAGTCAATGTTTTGAACGGAGATTTTCTCTCTGCTATGATATATTGCGTCCAAAATAAGAAACTAAAAGCAGAAATGAAACAAGTAGGCGTATCAAAAGACAAAGAGACCGTCTTTGAATCCAAGAAGTTGTTACAGCTAATAAAAAAAAAGAAAGAAGCAAAGCAAATAATACGAAATTGCAACGAGAGCAAATCCTACAAAAAAATACACGAAATAGAAAGCCAACGGCTGGTTTGTTTCAACAACTCAGTAACGAAGCGCATTTTTAATGTGAATCATCTTGTTACAGTGACGGTGTATACTTTATAAAATGTTTCTGCGTTAACTTTTTTTTGCAGAACACAAATACAGACAACTATGGTGAATACGCTCAAAATACAAGTAACGAAAGAAAAAATGCACTGTGTGCTGGGGCATTAGGAAGTTTTAGAATAACGTATGCAATTTTGGCGCATGTAGAGCTAAATTTAGCGCTTGCGTTAGCGGACACTACGCGAGAGTTAGAATAGCGTTTCTCCGCCGCGACGCAAAAGCCCGAGCATCTCACAAAATGCTGTACTTTGAAAAAAAATAAAAAAATAAACAAGTTTTTTGGTTTGCAGTAACATTTTAGATTTGTTTATACATGAAAATGTGACGCGAGCGGTCGATCGGTCGTGTGCGCTTGCGTCGCCTCGGCAAGAGAGGTCTCGTGTTTTGACCTTCGCACATGGTATACCTTCGACGAGAAATGTTCGCTCGTCGTCGCAAGCATCAAGTTGCCGGTGTTCGTTGCCAAACCGAGTGCAATGTATGTCGTCCCGTATTGAAAATCGCAGTCGCGAGGATGCCGACGACGTCGCACTCACGACGGCGCCAAAGCAGCCGCCGAAATGGTCCTGAAAGCCGCCATTTTTTAACTTTGCTCGTCTTGGCTTGAGCCAACTTCTCATCACGAATCCTTCTTGGAGGAGAGCAAAGACTCTTTGCGTACGCACGCAATTTCCGAAAAAAAGCGTACGCTAAAATAGCGCGCGCAAGGCGCCAAACGTGGTTAGCGTTCGGCGCATGCGCAGTGGCGACGACGCTATCCTTTGCGTACGGAAAGCTTTAGCGTGCGCTCTTCTAAAACTCCCTAGTGAGAATGACGTTTCACTCCCTCGTTGTCCCCACGCACATCATATTTTTAGTATCTGAAATGATATACCTTTTATAGAATGCAGTACAGTATGCACTAGTCCAGCAAACGAATAGTCTCGAGCCATTATCAGGAAAGTGCTTGATCTCGCATATACGAGCGTACACGCTTGGCTCCTGCTAGAATTGTTACAACGGAAATATTGGCTTTATGTGAGGTGAGTAAACCGTGACCGGGCAATGTGCGACGTCTCTAATAGGGTCGAATGTCCAACATGGGGGCTTGACAGATGCAACGGCTAATCACTTGTCGAAACACGAGAACTTTCGGTAGTTTAGAGCGTGTGCGAAGGCGATTTCAATGATTATGATAATTAACAGCGGTGTTTATATGATCGAGATTTGAGATTTTGGTTGCTGACATACTGCACAAAACGTACGGTATATTTTTAAACTGAAGGTACGCATTGGATGTGTTGTAGTAATTTGTCACCGTTCGATATTTATCGAACAGTGACAGTGTTCTATAATTAAGCTGCCACATATTTTATAGTTTTATGAATTATACTTCATATACAAGTATTATAACAAATTTATTTGCAGAAAATAACCGGGACGCTTATGTCGCGCGTATTTTCGCTTTTTTTTTCGACCCTAACTTTAAGTACAGTATAATTACTAAAAGAAAAAAATTCCAATTTTCTCACCATCATATTAATGACCGCGATACAATAAATATATACATTGAACAGCTTCAAGTTAAATATTTGATACGAAAGCTGTACTGATAAAATAGACCAAGCTTTAAAATGTTCATGTATTACTTTCGCGAAACAACTGAAGACTGATGTCTTGCATTCCAACTAAAACGTATCTGAGATAAAGTCATAAATGACATCCCTTTGCGCATAATATTACCGGGTAATTCCATTCTCCTTAGCGTCGTTTGTAAGGCAGGAGAGTAATTTAATGTATATGTTATGTTCAAACATCTGACCTCCAACAACCATAGCAATTTCTTAGCTACCACCGTCTTCTGACATTGTATAAAAACTAGATTTTCCGCGGGTTGTCCGCATGTCGAGGCCTCCGGAGACATCTCCGAAACTACCCAACGTGCTTAGCAAGATTTTTCAGCTTTTTTTATGGTTTCTGGATGTGTAGGTTTATGTTCCTCTGTGGGTGTATGTGCAAAACCGTACATCCTCTCACCTGGGGCTGCCACGTTACAGGACCACGAAGGCGCACTTTCATTAACACTGAGTGCACTCGGGCAATCCCCGGAGGTTACAACCCACTCCCTTTTTTGACGAGCTTAAAGGCGCTCAGAAACTTTATGGAGGCATCGTACCTACAGCGCCAGCCCTCTGGTCGTGCCTTATATATATATATATATATATATACAGTATCTTCTGATTTTCCAAATTAAAAAGTGACCTTCATACTACCTTAAAACGCCCCTAAAAAGAAAAAAAAATATTTTCTTTGTTAAGCAGTTTTGTCGGGACACGCGTGGTTAAAAAATAAATTTTACGCGAAAAAAAAATATTAAAGCAATATTGACGGCGAGAGATTTATTTGAAATTCTGCACATGAAGTCCATGACGTCACGGGTCATTCCGGAATGACCATCTCGGTCGTGAAAGCGAAGCCGATCCACGTTCCCTTCACGCGCCCGAAATGCCGAGAGGTGAAAACAAGTCGAAAGGAGGTGACTGCCGACTTAATCGCCTCTCGCGCCGTGAATTATGCGCTGTTTTTTGTGGGTTTTTTTTTCACGTAAAACTAATTTTTTGACACACGTGTTCCAACCAAATCCAAACCAGACTGTTAAAAAAAAACTTTTTTCGAGGGTTATTTAAGGTGATGTCAGCCTACAGCACCACCAGTCTCTTTTATTATTTTCATGACTCTAGCATTTTGTCGAGTACTTTTTGTGTGTATGTTTAGACAGCTAGAAGTTAGTCAACCCCAATGGGTGTCTGTTGTCTTCGATGTAGATGAGAAATTTATCCAGTGCAGTACCAGTGCTTGCCTGGAGTCTTTAAGGTGCATCAGGCAGTAGTACTACGTATCGATACACGACCGCATGCAGGTAAAGTGCTAATTCAGACCGAAACGAGCAGAGGTGGAGATTGAAGATCTCTGGGTTATGCATCACGAGCTTTCGAGCTGCGTGCTCCCAGCTCCAAAGTGCTGAAGCACTTCCCGATCGATTCCATACATTTGTTGTCGTGTGCATACATATTTCGATTGAATCGTCAGCTATTTGTTTTTTTCAATACTTAATTTATTCCTGATGACATTACACGCGCGTCATATCTTAAAGGATGTCGAGAATGCTACTTGTTTGGCCGAGTTTAAAGAAATAATTCAAAGAGTATCGGCGCAACGTTAGACGGTAGCATTTTGTGTTTCATTGCCGTGTCAATATAATGCTGAAAAAAATGAAAGCCGTTTACAGCTTCCTGTGACGCCGAATTAGAGCGCAGCTCTTGAGGAGGAGGGGAAGGCATGGGGGGGGGTCACGTGACCTTGGGGGTCAGATGACCTGGGGGTGGGGGAGGGGCGGGTCACGTGACCTCGAGGGGGTGAGGCGGAGGTCCCACCGCTTGACTTAGCGGCAAAATTTCACGCTAAACCTAGCGGAAAATACCCGCTGAATCTAGCGGAAAATTTTCCCGCTTAATTTAGCGGGAAATTTACCCATCATGCACCGCGAGGTTAAGCCGACGGCGACGGCGCTCCTGCCGGAAACGGGCGCCTAACAGCTGCGCTCTAAAACGCCGATGTCTAGTTCGTCCGGCATGCACTTCTGAGACTGGCGTGTTCAAATGTGCGAGTCCGTAAGTGTCCATGTGTGAATGCATTTTTTTGTGTGTGTGCGCTCGCGTACGCGTTTGTCTGTCGTGGCTCGATAATCCCGTGATTCTGCGGATTCTACTAGTATTTTTTCGCCCCTTTCCCGTGGCTGCAAACTCACCTCATTACCAAACTGGCTTGTTATCTGCAAAAAAAAGGTTGCGTAAGCTGCGCACCAACAAACAAAAAGAGTAAAAGGAAAATAGATGAGTCGGAGGTCACTGACAGTGGTAAGTCAAAATCGACGATTCTAGAAGAAAGGCTAGTGGTCGTCTTCTGCAACCATGGGATTAACTTCTTTGTTTGTATTTTTACGAGCTCGCTCATATCATTGTACTATAAGGCTCTTTTGCAACACCGCATTGTGTATTACTTGCTTTTGCCTATGATGCTTTTCCTAGTGATGAGCACACGTCTTGCGTAACAATGCGGCGAATATACACAAGTAGCTAACAGTGGGAGGGTATCGACATCCATTTTTAAACAGCAATACTTGACGTTCATTTTTTAATTGCTTATCTATAGTCTTTATGGGGCGTTGGCTCGTTTGTTAGACAATACGAAAGGTAAGTTTATTGAGATTCAACTGTCTTATTCTTTCAAAAACTTTGCTTATTGATTTTCTTCGGATCACTCGTCATGTTCAGTAATTCTCTTACCGAGTCTCAGGTGTATGAAAAACAAATATTTGTAATTAAAATACTTATGTAGTACTGACAGAATAAAAAAACACGATCACATTATCGAGCATCTCAATATTGTCCTCTAGTCAATGGGAGTGTTGCATTCGCCAGTAAAGAGCCCAAAGGACGAATCACAAGGCTTCAATATCATAAGCCGCGATCTTATTTTTTTACGCTCTCAGAAACCGTCGAAACACTAGCATAAGCGCGGTTTAGCACTGACGCTGGACAGGCGCTGTTTTGTTTTCGTTTTATAAGCGCAAAGGTGCGCCAGAGAAAAAAATAAAGCAACGGATGTAATGACTGAAATAGAAAACCCCGGGAGGTTTCAAAAATTATAGCAGGTAATAAAGTTCCCTGGAGTTTGGCGTTAAACGAGGGTGCCTGCAAGGCGCGTCGCGTACCTGGCTCAGAAATGCCGCCAGAACATTCCGCTGTGAAAGTGCCGAACGCGCGCGAACGTAATGAGAAAGTTGTCCCGGATTTGGGCAGTTATAAGCGCTCAACGCGGAGTGCTTGCACCTGCGAGATCGATTGTTGTGACAATTGTCTTGGATGCGAGAAACCACTCCGGTTTCCAGGGAAAATTAGTTTCAGAATGGGGCAAGCGCGCGCTTACCTGACAATGAGAGAAGAGTAGACATAACAATAACAAACATGGCAGGTGTCAAAGTGCTTTCAAAGGTTGTTTTATCAAAACAAAATTCCAAAATTATTAGCGTTTTTTTTTGTGCATTGCTTAATTAGTATTTAGAAAAACAGAAGTGTTCTTTTTGACAAAATACAATAGTGAAGTAACCTGGAATTCTGTCTGCAATACTCGTTTGGAACAATTATGCGTGAGGCTAGCTTCAACACGTAATATCGATCCAGTATCTAAACTTTGGAAAACGTTTCCATGTATTCATGTGTATTCTTTGTTAATGCGAATTATTTGTCAACGAATAACCACAGTGGTTTCTGTACCTACTGAAGTTTGAATGCTTTAAATCATAATATATTGTTCATTTTCTTTGGTTTCTCTTGAACGCAGAGCAATTGTTTAATAAATCAGATCACTTGATGAGTTTTATATTGCCCTGACTGTTCTTAATATGTGATTAGACTGACGGAACCATGGTATCTGAAAAAGGATAATCTTCACAGCTGAAACGAGTATAGTCAGCAGATACCATGTCACCCTTTAGAAGGCTGGAGGTTAAAGTTACTAATTGCTAAGTTTTAAATTAATTTGTGTGAAGGTTGGCTGCGTATTTGATATTTGGAAAGAGAAGTCTGCCGACGGGGAATTTTCTTCGACGCCACTCAGGCTGGCTTGTCTTTGCAGGGATCATGTTCTCTGTGCTTAGAGCCTCCTGCACACCTTGTCCGCGTCGGAAGCGCTCCTCGGGGCCGTCCTGTCAACCCCTCTTCCAAACATTCCTCCTCCTCGCCTAGCACCCATGTGCACCGCGAGACGGCGCCGCCTACGTTGGGAGGCTATCGACCAACGCACTGCTTACAAACACGCCCGCGTTTGCCCACGACGGGTGTGGGCACTGCGCGTGCGCAGAAATCAGATTGATCTCGAGGCAAAGCATCTGCGCGTGCGCAGTTCCGACAGCAGCGCCACCGCAGCGGCGTGACGTCAGAGGGTTGAGTTGTTCTATAGAAAGCCGATTGAAGAGAGGGACTGTCTCAAAACCATGGCATTCAATGACGGACGCAACCTGCGTGGACTAGTCGAAACTCGAAAGGGCACATACGCTGCGTTTCTTTTTGCATGGAGATCATGAAAGCCGGCGGAAAAGCGGAGACGTTTACAGACGATCAACAATTTCGGCGCATCGTTGCAGCCAGTTTTTCAAACACCGCCTATGAACCACGTGGTCTCGACGGAGCCGTTGGAGACTCTCTGTAGTGCAGACCTTCAGGAGGCTTCCTCCGCGACATTTGCGCGATGCGTCTTCTGCTCGTGCCCTACCCGTATTACAGAGCGTATCTAACTGCGCGCTCGGGGTCACGAGGTTTATTTGCCACATTTCGCAATACAAGGTTTAAGGTGATGGCGGAGGCCTCGATCGTCTGCGAATGTCTGCGTCTTTCCTCCTGCTTTCCTCCTTGGCACACTCGAAAACGCAGCGTATGAGCTACTTTCGAAGAACAGCCGCAGGAGCTGTCCACCATTAAATTGAAAACACTTTTTATGGCTGGATATGAGCCCTGTCTTCAATCTAGGCTCTCTATCATGACCCAACGAAGGTGGCGCCCCGCACCCTAAAGCAACGGCGGTGGGGCGCGACTTCTCGGACGGCGGTCCCCATTGCAGTTTCCTAGGTTCGACAGGCACAGAGTATACAGGAAGGTACGGTTTAGTCATAACCACCTCTACACCTTTCCAAGAAACACGCGGCCCTAGGGACAAGAGAACCTTTTTCAGCACGGTCACTGGGTTTGAGGCTAGTCTTTCACCGGTGCCGCTGATATCCATAACCCGGTGGATTGGGATCTCGATAGGCGCCGCCTGAATAGGCGCAATTTCAAACACTGCTGGCGGCTGAATTCTCGTATTTCCCCGATGTTTTTCTTTCATTTCATGGTGTATGTATTTTCTCGAGGACATTGAAAGCGCATTGTTTCACATGTTAAACAAACAAACAAAAGCTGTAAACTATTTTTGTTGCGTACGCGCGCGACAGAACGAATGCGAGTGGGACGTTTCTTTTATTTTACGACTCGTTTTGACGATCTCGCCCGCTTAGCCGCGCGTAAACATGCAAAGAGCTTAGCTGTCGAAAATAATTTACAACAGAAGGTAGCCGAAATGCGTTCATATTTCGCGCGCACAAATAACGTGTTTACTAATGTACAGGACTCGGACATAAAATTTAGCAACTTGGTTAACATTTGAACAATATATTGTACGTCACTACACTGTGATGCGTTAGACCGAAAAGAATTTGTTTGAGAAATATCTCAAATTGCTACAGCACTACTCTGTCGACGACAGTCACATTTGACGACCGGACGGAAGCCAAGAGGACTTGGTATTGGGGCACGTTTTGGAGAGAGCTCCTTATTTTTAAACATGCACCAAGGCAAAGGAACGGACGCTGAATGGCCTGTTCCCACCCCAACCTGTACAACTATTTTTTGCCATGACTGAGAAGGACTCTACCCGGATTATCTCTGGGAGGGAGAAGAACAGTTGTCATTCTTTGCAAAATCGCGTCAAAGGTCTGTTTGACGTCATTTTCCTCCTTCGTTTCGCGTGAAGTTTCGCGGGCAGAAACGCTGGAATGGCAGGCACTTACCAGCTCTTTTTCTCAGTGGAAGGTAACACAAAAAGGGAACGCAGCATGCATGCGAAAAATTAACTCGATACTTTCTAGGAGAGGCCAGATAAACTTTGAATGCAAACCCGCAAAACGTAAGTGGAGAATCGCGCTGAGCATTTTTCACAGTCCAAGAGAGTGGCAGAAAATTCCTAACTGATAGTTGGCGCGATACTCGTTCCAGCTGCATCATCATCAGCAACATGGCGGCGACCTAGATGCGTTTTTTGGAAAGGTATACACCGTTCCAGAGTAGGTCGATGCAGAAAGGGAAAAACAACTCTCGAACAAGAGCGCTGCCGCCTGCGTCGCACGGCGCTTTCCTCGAAAGCTCGTCTGCGTTTCACGGAGTGGACTGTTAGAAAGCACGTACGCAGTGTATGGAGGCAAGTTGTTTCGACAATGTTAGGCGCCGCTTTGATATTACAGGGTGTCTTTCGCGCGTCGAGCCGCTGGCATACGCAAAAAAATAAGCCCGATCGGGCAGCATTGTGCTGTAATAAATTGTACAAACAAATAAAAAAAAACGTAAAATAAACGCCGATTTAGTGTGCTGAGACTTCCACGCTGTCAAACAGGACTGAATGTGGGTGCGGCATGTTTATGCTGCACCGGTTCCCCCTCTGCTCCGGACCTACGACGCCCGTGGCTGGCGAACATAAACAGGGCGAGACTGCTTGCCATCGAGAGAGCAGCGTCGTGTGTGCTCCGACCATTTCTTGGACGGGCCGGCGAACTGCGGAGAACCTCGTGCCCGTTCCCCGCCTGCGAACGGCGCAACAAAAAAAATGGATTCGTCGCACTTGCCACCATTTGTACTCGATGTTTATATATCGATTTCATATTTAAATTCAGAGGTTTATACTATTTCAATTAAAACCAGACGCGTGGCAGCGCAGGTCTGAGCCGCTAACCTCGCGGATTAGTTCAAGTGTTCCCGGCCGCCCCTAGCTGCGACAACTCGAGTTTCAGCACAAATTTACATTCCGTAATTCGTGACATCCCGGGCTTCGTTCAATCCCTCAATTTCACTAGCGATCCTCAATTTCACTAGCGATCCCCAATTTCGCTTCGCTGATCGAAGAGAACGCCGGGAGTTCGGTTTGCAGGAGCGACGACTGCCCCCAGAACCGCGCTAAAATTACTACCCACAAAAAGGCGCCAGGAGAGGCCAGGACGTACTTTTCCCCATGCCTGACATACCAATTAGGATAGTGCTTTCCTCCATGAACGAAGACGATGGAGCCGAGGACGCTGAATACGGCAGCCGTGCCGGCAGAAGCAGCTGCGATCGGTGTGACTCGGTGAGTAGGGAAACAGTCCAGTAATGGCGGTCGGTCGCTCTGGCGGGTTCAGATTCTCCCAAATGCCCGGATGAGGTAGGCGGCGCTACACTCGCTAAATGGCGCCGGCTAGGAAGCTCAGCTTGGAACGGTGTATATAGAAGGAAAGACTTCGCATTCCGCACCAGATCCTGTCGCAGAACTGGCCGTGAGAGAACGACATAGGATGAGAAAAAGAAGGTATGAAAGCGAGGGCGTTCTAGGAATCCGCGGGCACTATGGTCTAGTGCAGTTTGTTGTTCATACGGTACGCATCGGACGAGAAGCTCGACCGCAGACACCGCCACGGAGCATCTGTGCTCCAGCTCTAAAACCCAGGTATAAGGCAGATTAATACCCGTGCCACGACTGGGCAATCTCACGAATGCTCGATTTACAACGATTGACATTTGAGCGGACGGCCAATCAGCGCGCGACACTCCGGGCGTAGTGCATTCCACGCGGGACAGATTGTGAGCTGATTCGCCGATCACACAAATGTCATTCGTTGTAAATGGCATTCAAGTTGCCCGTGTGGCACGGGTATTAGATGCTAGAGTGTGTATGTGTAGGCGTTGTAACTGGAGATGGGACGGGGGGGGGTCAACTGTGGGGCGCCACGCTTGTCCCCTGTGCCGCCTCACGATACGATTGGTCCAGCGTGGTACCATAGCAACGGGTCGAGCTGTCTTCCGTTTCCATAGCTACCGACAGAGCCCAACAAGGCCGACATTTACCGAAGTAGCATTCGAAGATTTCAGAGAACCGATCGCGTACCTGTCGTACTAACTTCTATTGTCGAGCGCTTCTTTGTGTTTTCAAGTAGTGCTAAGTTCAAATTGTCAGTGTGCGTGCCCGCGCGCGCTATGCTACATATGTCAGCATAAGATGAGCGAGGCGCCCATATTCTCACATGTTTCCGGGCTGGTATCCCAACCATGCTTTTACGTTGCTTTTACTCACTTTTACTGACTTTCACTACGTTTCACTGAACAGGTGGAGAAGTAAACCGCGCCATGCCAATAAAAAGAACCGCCTGGTACTTCTAGCAACACGGTTACCACGGTAACTCCACAACCCAAAATGGAGATCACTATGGCGCTTCTGCCGTCGTGCGTCTCAGTCTCGCTTGAGTCGTGTCGCTCATCTGGCAGCTAAAACTGACAGAGTAGCTTTATCGAGTACGTCAGCCCTCTCGTTGCGTGCAACTTTACACGTACGAATTCTGAGCGCGAAGTGATGGGACGGCGCAAAAACACAAGCATGACAACGCTGTTGTCAGTTAATCATCACCGTTTAACATTGAGGCATGGGTGTGAGTTGTCTAGACAAAAAGGAAGATCACTCGCGTGTCTACAAATTAAGCAGCGGGAGTGAGCCTAGGATATTCGACTTTGAGAGGAGGACCAAAGCAAACACTGGTCTGTCGGACGAAGGTTTCTTTTCATGTGACTTGGCGTAATAACAAAAGTGAGCAGACTGGTTTCTATATATCTGCCTAATCGCAAAGGGCTAATAAGGACCGAAGAATTATTCTATATTTCTTTCCGCAAATTTTGAGGAATCGTCATCATCGGTCATCACTATCTCGACTGCCCCTCCCTCTTAAGGTTTACTCTAAATATATACTAAAAACACGCCAAACTTGATATATAAGTTTACTTCAGTTACTAAGGTCAACGGAGCTTACAGGCTAAAACAGGCAAATAACGTTATTTTGGGGCGATGGACTTATGTAGGGCCGTATTTGTAAAAAGCGGTACATGATTCTGTTATGTAAAATCTAGATTATTTCTTTCGATTCAACAGCAAATGCTTCTCACAAATTTACGTATATATTGTCTGTTCTTAATATTTGTGTGGTTCAAGACGTACACCTCATTTCGCTTCTCGTTCGATGATGTGAGGTGGGATAGTCCGAACTCGTTTTAAGCTACTTATTTTTCTCGTTACCACCACTGTACAAGAAGCTCTGTTTGGGGATTCGGTGACCTCTGTCGTGGGTGTGGACACTTCACTCGGGGTCATCTGAGTGAGGCGCGTCTTTCCTGATAGCTCTCATGGACGCACCTACGGGGGATCCTGTATAAAATAGCTTGGGGGATTTGGGTATTATTTTAATCCTTGTCTTTAGATGTTCCGAAAGGTAATCATAAGACCATGTTTTCCGGCTGTCCCTGCCTGTAAGGTTGGGCTATAAAAGCGCTGGATATCGGCAGGATAGGCACAGTGTGAGTGGCCGTTTGCCCGGCACTCCGCTCGTCTGCCCGCTGCTCCCGTCGTGAGTTTTTAAATCTTTGTTTGTTAGGAGCTTCAAGACCCCAGTTGTGGCATTTTCGGCATTTCACCCTCAGTGGCGCGTGCTCTCCTTCGGGCGCGCTTTGCCTGTGGGCGTGTGTTTGCATTTGGGCGAGCTGTTGCCTTCGGGCGCGCCGTGGTCTTCGGAAGAAGTTTTGCATGCGGGCGGTGAGTATTTTCCCGTTTCGGGAGCGCGGTGTTGCGGCGGCCCACCGAGCAACGAGGCTACGACGATTTTCCAGACACGTCATCAACCCAGCATCAATAAGACTGCGAACGTTTTCCTCTGCTTTGGATCCAGTAGTTAAGATTTTTTTTCGAAACTTTATACAGCAGTTGTTGTTATGGGCACTTCTCATTACTAGAAATTACGTTCATTGTTCATGTTGTAGTTGTAGTTTTCGGCGATGTTGTAGTTGGCGTAGTAGGGCGTAGGGTGCCTGTCGTCGATGTTGCCAAATCCTGAAAAAAGATGGCCCGCCGGATGGGGAATTCGAACCTAGATCCGCTGCGTAACGAAGCGGAGGCGTTACCACAAAGCGACGCTACAGCATTAACAACCCGCTTAATAGATTACGCTACAGCTTGAACTACCCACCAAATACGATAACAAGATGCCGTTGTCGAACTCTCAATGCCAAGAGCTCGCGCCTTTAGACGCGTTTTCACGCTCTCTCAAACAAAACAGAATCAAAACCGTTCGGAACAAAATGGTCGCCTTTCTATTTTGTTCAGAATGTTTTTGCTCACGCACCCCAGGGTGCGTGAACGCGACGTCAATTTCCAACGATAACGCCGTGACGTGTTACAAGTTATCGCTGCGACTGTCCTGTGGGGTGAAATCGGGACCACTGAATTTATCGTTTGCGCCGGTGAACCCGAGTTCCCGACTGCATTTGTGCGCGAGATTCGTGTTGTTTCGCGTTGTTATGATTTTGTAGCGCTTGATTTTGCGGAGATACCTGCTGTGGACTCTTGCCACCACTGGAAATGACGCCGGTTGTTGAAGTTGTAGTCGTAGCAGTTGTTGGAGTTGGCGATGTAGGGTGTCCGTCGTCGATGTTGTCAAATCCTTAAAAAGGCCGCCAGCCTCCCACGGGAATCCAACCTTGGTGTACACGCTTTGCACCTGACGTCGTCCCGTCAGCTCTCCGGCCACCACCAGAGAAGAGGGGAAGGAGGAGCCCATCCTCTCAAGGGGACTCTTTTTTATGTGTTCCAATAGTACGCCAGACGTCGCTATTCTGGCTTTAGAAGATTAGAGAAGATTAACCCGTCACGCAAAATTCGTACAAAAGAAGCTTCCCCTCCCTCTCTTCCGTGGTGGTGCAAAATGGATGACGTGACGGCAGTGCACTGTGCGATGCGGAGACGTTACCAATAAGCTATGTCAAACCTTTTTCTTTTCTTTATGGCTGAGCTATGCAGCAGCATTAACAGCCTGCTTTAAACTTATTGGTTTTGTAGTACCCGATGCCCACGGCATGTGCACTCTGGAAAAACAGAAACTATACTCTGTTTCATACTTAGCGTGCAACGCTGTCAAAGCTACTGGCGCGAGCGTGGGCCTTGATCTCGTTGATCATTGGCACGCGTTCTCGCGCAAACAAAACCATAGATGAAACCACGCGCTCGTGCCAGTAGCTTTGACAGCGTTGCACGCTAAGTATGAAACAGAGTATGGCAGACAACAAAAGGCAGTCGGAACGCTGTCAATGCCAGGAGCTCGTACCGGAACACGCGGTTTCACGCGCTCCGCAACAAAAAAGAGACAGGTGCGTTCGGAACAAAATGAAAGAAAACAAAAGCGTTCGGAACAAAACAGATGCATAGTTCGTTCTGAACGCTTTTGTTCACGCACTCCACGGTGCGTGAACGCGAACCCAATGTCCAACGACTTCACCAAGACATGCCGCAGGTATTGCTGTGACTGTAGGGCGCATTAACACATGAAGGACTGCTCAAGTTTGGTTTGTTATTTGCTGTCGCGCAGGTCGAAGTTCCGTTGCGCCTGATTTCGTGCTAAATCGCGTGTACACATTTTCTTTGTTGAATTTGTCTGTGTCGACGCGCGCGGCTGTTTGTCGCCCTAATTAAATTTATGTTTTCTTTTGGCTTTTACCTATCCAAGTCATCGTCTTCTTCATTAGACTTCACACCGGTCGTGGACCCATCGCTTTTCACCGGCGGGAATCTAGCATTTTCCTTCTTTTCAGGTACTTTATTGTTTCTTTTATTTTCCTTACGGTGTTAGTATTTTATGTTTATTATTTTTCTTTCTCTTGGTCAGACTGCATCAAAAAGCTTTCTTTTTCTTGGGTCTGGATGATTTCATTATCAACCCGCATGTGTCACTGCTGCAACAGGCGGACTTTTTATGCTATGCCAGGAGTACGCCTAAATCACCATGTCAAACAATTTGGGGAAAAAAGAAAAGCAACGAAACTTTGTATGTTTGTTCTTAAAAAACGTTTCCGAAGCACACGTCAATGTTGATCTGATTAGGAATACCATGAATCACCATGTCTAAATACATTTTTGTTTAATTGATTACAGTATTATTAAATGGACAAACCAAAGGCATAAACATATCATAGTGTTTTTAGCTTGTGAAAACGTTCAAAATGTTGAATCGTTGTTGAATCGTTGTTGAATATTGTAAACTGGAGTGCAGTATGGATGTCACGAACACGAGAAGGCATATGTGAAAGTTTTATTTGTACGTTCACGTTAGCATGTTCATATTTAACGGTACGGATAACATGGCGTGAAAGAATGTAGAAAATATTTAAAAAAGTATATTTTCTCTTTCAGAGTTTTATACACTAAAGGTTTATTGTGTCCACTTTTATACAAATGTATGTGAACTACGATGTGTTAAAACGAGCATACAATAACTCATTGTTTCATTGTTCTTCTCTATGCGGGAACATAGTATGTAACATCATCCCTTTCTTAAGTTCTCTGTGAATATATGGTTCAATTAAAACATCCCGTTTTTTATATTCTTTTTGTCGGCAAATTTACCGTCTTGTCAATGTTTACCACGCCTTTTTTTTTTCTTGGAGACTCGATGTTTAGCATTGAAATGAACAAAAACGTAAAAAACGCCTACAGTCGAATCGGGAATGGTCACGGGATACAAAACTTACGGCGGCCATTCCACGCCAAACCTACGCTAAAAAACACACTGTGCGGCTATTCTCTAGGAATCCCGGAGAAAAGCTCACCGGAGATAAAGCTCACCGGAGAAAAGCTCACCGCAAAACCGGTGGATGCGGAGAAAAGCTCACCGGCCATTATGCGAATGCCAAGGAAAGCTCACCGTTTTTTTTCTTCTTCTTTTATCTGGAGGCTGTTGGATCATGCGTAACATATGTCAATTTGTTGTCATTAAAATTCGTCATCTTTGTAAAAAAGAAAATGCCCTTTTTTGTATTATTTGTTAAGCTTATTTGGAATACTACTCGCAAATTTGTAAGTGCGGGCCAGTGTTTTCTGGGGTAAACTCTCGAGGCAATGAAAGCCTAGCTGAAAAATTTATGAACTTGAAGAAAAGGCAAAGGTTCAAAAACTTAATAATGTCTGCCTGAAACCTTAAAATCAAAACTGTAAATTCTGAAAATCCGAAAGTGCATGCGCAACAATGCGGTGTTTGAAATTCTCTTTGAAGCTTCTGTTAACCTTTGAAAATAGGATAAAACAGTCAGTAGGATATCGAGGTTTCTTTCTTCCACGGTCAAGCACGTTTTCTAGCCGTTCGTGCTGGTGTTTCCACACGTTGCCTTTGTGTGGTAGTGCCCTTCCACGGCGAGCCACCCATGACCTGCAGAGCTGCACACTCTCACCGTTGTTACTCGTGACCTATATAGGAACTAGTATTCTGTAAGGTAGCGAATCGGGTGAGTTGGTAAATGTTATACATGATGAAAACCGCTCAAACGACGACGACGGAGTGAAGACAACAGACACGGCAGGACTAAGCTGCTCTTGCAACTAAAGTTTTGTTAGTGAAATTAACAAAAATAAAACAACGTAGCCACCACTGATTACATCAACAAACACATACTTATCTATCAGGCATTACATAACCTTTGGAGCTTAAGTGGTTCACACACCGCTATTCATATTAGCTCGCAAAGAACAAACCTCTTTATCTTTACAGAGCTACCGACGCGCACTGTCAGGTGTCAATAAATTGTTGCCTTTCTTACCGGTGTCCAATGTTCTGATTTTATACTTGCGGCTGCATTAATATACAGAATTTGTGATTACTAATTTCTGAGGCAATAGTAAATATGCCCAATAAACTTCAAGCATATTACAAAAAAAGTACATATTTTTAATGAAGTCACGAATTCGTATTGTGTTAAATTGTCAGGTGTAACGCAGAATCTGCTAAGCTCAGAAAAAAATTTTAAAAAAATCCGTGAGCTTTTTTTCGCATCTGCTCAAAGGCCGGTGAGCTTTTTTCCACATCTGCCGGTTTTGCGGTGAGCTTTTCTTCGGTGAGCTTTTTTTCCGGTGAGCTTTACTCCGATGAGCTTTTCTCCGGTGAGCTTTTCTCCGCCGCCCATTCTTTAGCAAGACTCCAAGTGTGTCGATACCTGACATCTTTGGGAAAACTCCGCGAATGACTAGAACAGTAGAATATTCACTCCTAAAAATGAAGTCCTCGAAGTGGCACACCGCACGAAGCTGGCCGATAAAACGTCGTCTGCAGTCTCACGTTGTTGACTTCAATTTATCGTGAAAACATTCGTCGAGATCTGTTGTCGACCAAGCTGTTTTCATAGATCGATCCGGCGGTCTATCGAAAAGAGAACCATTAATTGTCCGTTTCTTTAGGCCATACCGCACGAAAAGACGGTGAATAGTTCATTAAAGTTAGGCCGACGTAAAAAAAGCATACACTCAAAGCGAAGCGTGCTGCGTATTACATTACTAACAAACAAAAATTTCAAGATGTTTACGAGGACTAACGAACCACCTCCCGCCAAGAAGACACCGATATCTCTCGTTTCTATCTCGCATGGTTAAATAGATACGTAAGATAAAATGACGGGGCCTTCGCCCGGCCGACCCCCGATGTTAACGAGGGCGCAACATCGGCTCCAACAATCGCCGAAGACGGCGAATCCCCCGAGGAGGGCCCCGGTCTGGACTTACAAGTTACACACCCGGCCGAGAAATATCGTCGGGAGCATCGCCGTCAGGAGTACATGGTTCGGAAGAGGCCGACGTCTTCGTCGCGCGTCGCTCGCATCCGTCACGACGTGGGATGGAAACCTCCGATGCTCCGTCTCAGCTCACGATGGACCGCGGAGGATGTTACGTGCCGCGTCAGTGCCAGTGGAATGAGGGCCAAGTGTCTCTTGGTCTTCGGGAGCGGCGCCACTATACCCGTGGCGTGCGGTCACGTGGTATGTTTGCAGCGCTGGATTGGTTTGGAGAGCTGGTATAGCGTTCTTCACGGCGCACTGCAAGGTGAAACCTCCTGCGTGGCCTCGGGTTTTTATCTCGCGTCACGACGCCGCTAGGATTTTTCTAGCGCCCCGCTTCAAAAGACCCTTTCAGACTGCGGCGTTTCGCTAATGGCGGTTCCTTGCTTCTTTTGGGCTAATGGAAAACGAAACTAGCATCTCTTTTTTTCTCGTTCAAGCGAAGCGCTTTCCTCTCTTATAATAAATAACAAAAAAATAAATAAAACATGCTATTCTTTTTCTTTTTTTTAAAGTTCGGTATGTTAGGTTTTGTTTTACGCGCCATTACGAACGACGTTAAGGTGCGTGAAAAGACCTCTGACAAGAGTTAAGAAAGCGTTATGGAATTTTTACAGGTTTTTTTTACACGTGCTACAGTCTAAAAAATGCAGTACGTCTACTTTTTTGCTAAGCCCTTGGGATAGCGAACCCCTACAATATTATCGACCTCGTCGAATGACGTAACTGATAATATGCACTGTTTGTCTTCTTTCTTGTCCTTTTACCTGGCGGTTGTATTGTTGCAGAAAATGTGCTTAGACACAAAGAGACGGTCTTCGCTCTGACACTGAACATGAATGTCAGCTACTTTTGACAAAGTCAGTTTCAAAACGCGGACTTTTTTTAAAATAATGTATACATTATTTGATCAGAGTAATACGCCAAGACGCCCCCCCCCCCCCTCCATAAATTGGAGTGATTGGCTCTCCATAGTGCTCCGTCAGAAAGCAGAAGCACAAGGCTTTTTTTGGTTTCTTTACAGTTTACTACTCGCATTCTCGAACTCTAGCCTGGTTTATTCACTCGCGGTTCTATTTTACTTATACTTAGAAGTTGTTCTCGGTGAAGCGGTGTATGCGGGGCCCTTCAGTCCAGAGGTTAAACTGCGTTCTAAAATTATGATGGGAGTGCCGTTTCCTCTAAATATGAAAATGTCGGTGCGCATCCTTCTTGGAGACAACTTTGAGATCCATTCATTGTGTCCAACGGAGATGGCTCCACAATCGACGAGGGTGCAATTACGTTTTCATCTAAACTGACATCTGCGATATGACTACGAGCCTGTCGTTAGCGTGTTGGCGCTAGTAATCATAACGACACCGCAAGCTTTAACATTAGGTCAAAATTATTTTCTGTCTTCACGATTGCAAAGTCATCAGCGTGGTACTGAAATGTCTTTTAGGCCTCAATGTACACTGCAGGAAAGGAAACGCACGGTCATTTTTTTAAAGGTTTGAATGCAGATTTTATTAAAATACTTGATTCATATTATGGTCTCGTGGAATTCGATTTCTACACAAAGTAATTCAAGGCCTTTTGACATCTGACTCTGTTAACGGGTCACTCCAGTGAAAAGTCAAAACCAAAGTAAATGACTGATATTGATTTAGGGATACTAAATATGGGCACCGCCTAAAGATTACACTAATGGGAGACCAGGATACACTCTACAATTGATATTTAAAATGCCACCACAAGTTTCTCAACGGGTACACAGCGGGTTGGCTTTTTTAAAGGAAACTTGTGCCCTGATGTCATCTTTGTTTTCAATGAGCTTTCTTGTTTGCGCTGGACACCTTTTTGGTCGTTTATTTCTGCCGCGTTTTTAGACGTCCCAGCTGATCGATTTCTGCTTGTTATGTTATGTTTTAGCGGCCCAAGTTTTCATTCAAGTGCTCTTCGGCGATCTCGACCGTAGATTAGTTACTCACTGCTCGCCCAAGCGCGTCTTGGCGCCGAAGGTGGCATTCACCGGCGTCCATGGTAAGATCGAGCTAATCGAAAGCTCGAGCTCGAGCTTACTATTAGCTTCCTGGGGTATTGGTGAGCGAGTGGACTAGCGCTATGGTCCATAAAAAGACTAGCTAGTCTCCCGTTCGGTTGCTTCTCTTCACGCAGCGCGATGGCAGCGCCGTGGATGAAATCGCAGAGGTCGTTGCGCGTAATCGGCGTGATGTTGTTGCTGCTACCTTAGGCACTGACTGCCGTCTTCAGTCTCAACACGCTCAATGAGAAGCGCACTGTTGACTTCAATGTCTTCTTGGCAAGGAACAGATTTACCTTTGTTGGGCTCTGAGGTGCTTGCATTGGCGATAACAAGCACGACCAACTCTCTATATACGACCATGTCACCAGGAGCGCGCCTATGGGAAACGCTGTCCCCTGAGATTCCAATATAATTTCGCGCCGTCACACCAGATGGCGCTATAACTCAGCTGTTCAAATCGTGCTAGAAATGCTTGAAGTAATGGGCATGTTCGCTCCCGGCGCAGTCGCAAATTGTTTATTAGTGGTTTGCTTTCGCCTTATGATTTAACACGAATTCACAAAATGAACAACACTTCAATTAAATAAACCCTTAAGATAAATGGAAATATAAACATCACATAAACTGAGCTACTTTTTTTCTCTACAGGCTGTTGTAAAAAATCTGCATAAATAAACCAATAAACAGAGTCCAATGATATTTTTCACAAAGGGGCTCTTAGGTGGTGCTTTTATCATACTAAAATGTCTTGAGTGTATGTCGTTTGAAAAAATTAAAAAAGTGTGTTTATTTCCTATACGCTGGAGAAAAGAAACAAACCATCGGGCTGACGCTTCTACTCGTGTATGGCACCACACACGCTCGGATCTTCTGAATCTGCTTTAGGGTGTGAATCTCTAAGTATCATTCAAGTCTTTGTATCATGCGGTGGCATATGTAAGTAGTAGCGTCAACCCGACGGTTTGCTTTCATTTTCCTACCGTGCATAAAAAAAGAAAAGTTTTTTTTTTCATTTTTCTTAGACATTTACAATTAAAGATTTCGAGTCTGATCAGTGAACCATTGAAAAACACATTTGTGAAAAGTTCCATGGTACTCTGTTCACTCGCTTACTTATCCAGATTTTTACGCCCGAATTTTTTCGAGAACCGCTAGATAGGAAATGGAAACAGAAAACAAAAGCATACACGTCTCTAGAATTGCGTTGAATCCAAATTTTATGAAATCAATGTTTTAGGTATAATTATTACAGCTGTACAGCATGACCGCCAACTTTTGAGGTGTACACTGAATTCAACATTTGCAGCGTTCTTCCCATTCATGACGTAACCGACGAAAGGCAGACGCAGGTATGAAACCCATTAGGAGGGAAAGAGAATTGTATTTAAGTTTGCACCGTAAAAATAAACTACGCGCTAGTGGTAAACGCGAAGGTGTCTGAACCCGTTGTTATCTCATTTTCAAGTTATGAGACATTTTGGGACATTTCAATTATTATAATTGGGGCGCGCTCTCGGTAGCAGTCGCCTCACACCCGTGTGTGAGCGGACCCCTTCAGCCGCGATTTTTTCTTAAAAACTATACGAAAGTTGCTAACAAACTTTGAATTATATAACGACAAGTTTTGAAACATTGCTGTCTGCTCCCAACGGGAAAACGAGCTTTCCGCCACGCGGTTCACTTTTCTCCCCGACACACGATATGTTTAGAGTAAGTGCCGTGGTCGGATGATGCTCGCACTTTAAGAGAATCGAAGGAACACGCGACTTGATAAAACGAAAGCAAACGCGGAAGAGAGCGCAGCATACGATGCGTGTAACGGGCATCCGAAGAGCATACAACAGCCTCCGGCAGCGGCGGAGGAGCAGCTGAGGTGCTCCGCCATCTGGAGGAATGGAAAGCAGGGCGCGATCAAAGCGGGCGCTGTGGCATTCGCGGTTAAAGTGGTCGTAAGTAAAATAGTTGGTCGTGCTAACAACCATACTCAAGTTCTCCATCCTCCACCTTTTTCGCCTTTACATCGAAGCAATGAACGAGATGGCTGCAAGGCGAGAACGGCTATGGCTTCGGAAGGCCCGAAGGTGTAAATAATTCATCTGCGATGTGCTCATTTGCTTGTGCCAGTTGCTTGCTTGTTTGCTTGCGCGCATCACACAGCAAGGAAGTTGTAGTTATTCTCAGAAGATGTGTATGGGGCTCGTTCTGAGCTTGCGTTCATCGTGGCAAACTTGCTTTTTGGCTGGCAACTTTATGAATGTGAATTAACAGTCGCGGCAGGTACTGTAAACGACTTAATTTTCGCGAGGACCTAATTTTCGCTAATTTCTCGAATCGCCTATAATTCGCGAAAAAAAGGTCCCGCGGACGATTCCGGTAAAATGTAAACACATTGGAATCTATATTGAGATCCCACCGCGTTGCGAAAATTAGAACCCGCAAATTATTCCAAAACTTCAGCTTGTACCTAAATCGCGAAATTGTGATCCCGCGACAAATAAGTCGTTTACAGTATTTCATATTTCTAAAGCAAAGCAAAATACAGCCGTAGAATCTAACCTCCCTAATCTGAACTGCTCTATCGACTAGCCCAGTATTTCGTTTTGCGGTATCGCAGTATTAACTTTCCATCACACGATGGCCATGCAGCTGATGACAAGGGTTGCCATCATGCTCGAGCCGGTAGTTTCAGTTTCCTCCGTAGACCCCCGGAAACAAAACTTTGTATTAAGATATCTAGAAAACTACGCAACACCTCGAAAATAAAAACACCTTTTCAAATCAAGGGCACTTCCTGCACTAAAAACCTTCGTAACCTGAAAATCGAGAAAAAGTACTGAAGTTTCCCATTAAGCTCTGTTTTCACGTGCATGCAGGCTTAAGTTGATATGCCTTTCTTATTTTATGATTCCAGGCAAGCAGAACTGTAGGATTGTTTCTTGAGCATCCCGCATTCAACGTTTTAGCACCACCTGGATGTATTTTGGTTGATTGATGAGAAATGCATTAATTTGTGCATGGTGGAAACGACAATTCATCCTGCCTGACAGCACTAGGGCGGAGAGAGCAGGGGGGGGGGAGGTTAAGGAGAGGAGTGACGTTTTTAGATGAAACGTGACAGTACTCGTGCACTGCACAGTGGATAAGAAGGGAAGTTTTTTGACGAGTTGTAATATTTTGCCATTTTCTGTTTCCATTTTTCGAAAGCGATTGCTCTTTTTGGCAGTTCCACCACTTGAAATGATATTAATGTAGATAGTTATAGAACATCTCCCTCGAATTCAGTTTCCCCGTTCATTACAGAGGAAAGAAATTAACGTCATGTGACGTGATGTAATTTATTTCCAATGCAACAGTGTCCCGCCAAGAAGCACATACGTGCTTTTGCGGGCATGTGTGATTTTTGTGCTCGTTTATTTGCGCAATAAACATATGTATGTATGTATGTAATTTCCTTGCTAAATTTAGCGAAGAAAATTACGTCACGCGACCTAGCCACCAATTCAGTATTTCTGCTAAATTTAAGAGAACAATTGACGTCATAAGACGTGACGTTACGAGGTCTATACGCCAATTCAGTTTCTCTTGTAAATTGTGCGGGGAAATTATTACAGGTTTACTGGTATATATATTAAGGATACATTAAGGTCCTATAAGGTGCCGCAGCTATGGGTGTGACTGTACCGTGAATTTTGAAAGGACTGATATTCTTTTTATGCGACCCCATATCAAAACCTTATCGCTATACTAACCGCTAAATAAATTAACGATAACTGTTGTTATTATTCAAACATAGAACGTGCGGACATACTTCGTTTTGTGATTCCTCCTTCAACAAGACTGCAGGGCATAAATGATGATGCGCGCAATTTCGCAGGGGCTCTCATAACTATCGCGTGTTGCGCAATTGAAATTTTCCCCTTTCAATGACGTTTTATTATGTTCATGTACAATTTTTTAAATACGCCTTTTATCGCGGGGGCCAAAGCAGAATGCAGAACCCTTTGTTGAAAAAAACGCTTATACACCCATAATTTTGAAAGAATGGCATGAGCCTACATTTCGCAAAATATTAACCAAACTGCGACTACATTTCCGAGTTTCTATTCGTTGTGTGAAAGTATATCTATAAAGCCCGGCTTTGTAAGTCTGTTCATGACGTGAAGCGATATTTTAGAGCTACGACAAAAGGCTTCGCCCTTCGTGTTCATTCGAAAACAGGCGAGACATTTTTAATCGCTAATGTTCGCGGAGTTATTTTTAAAGCACACTATAGCCAGAAACGGAGATCAAAGCTATGTATCCCTAGCTGCATTCGCGCATTCGTTTCGGCCTATAATTCCAAGCACGAAACAAGTAGATGCTTGGAGCAGAGCAAACCGTTCTGCTTTCCCCTTATTGTGCGTATGTGCTTGTGTGATTCTGTGCATTGTTTTGTATTTTTAACTTAGCTAGCAAATATAGTGGAGCATTTTGTTGTGAATATAGCAAAAAGAAACAGTAATGACCCTAGGAGGTATATTTTCATTTCCTAAAAAATTAAGATGCACAACGCGCGTTTGATGCCTGTTAGGAGCCGCTGTAGTAATTATTTTATATTTTAAGTTTACCATCTCTGTTGTTTTGTTTGGTTTCGTATCTTGCTTTATTTTTTTCATTTATGCGTCTGTTTTTACCATATTTATTTCTAAAATGGATTTTAAATGTCTTATACATTGACTTTGACTTTGACATTGACGTATACTATATAGTAGCAAAAGCCGCGTGGGATGGTTTCTTTTCGTTCGATTGGAGGTCAATACCTTCTAGGAATTTTCCTTGCTGCTACCCGTCTCGGAGAAGGACACAACGCACGGGTTCGACAACACGTCGTCATTTATTGACTGTAGAGGCTCGTTCACACTCTTGCGACCGAGTGCGACCGAGTACGACCGAGAGAGACCAGACCGGTTTTTAAGCCTTCTTGCGATCTCTTAGGACCAGCTCCGCTCTATAGCGCATCCGGTCCTAAAAACCGGTCTGGTCTCTCTCGGTTGTACTCGGTCGCAAGAGTGTGAACGGCTCTTCATCGTCCGCGCCGCGACCACGAGAGCTCCGCGCATACTTCTGCGCCGGCCTGTTATCAGCGGCGCAGCGCCGCTGGCGTGGCCCAGAAGCCGTATATTGGGAGAGTTTGGCCAGTTCACAATCTCGCCGCCGTGACGCCCCCCTCTCCAGTGAACCAATCAGCCCGCGGCGCAGAGTGGCAAGCGTGAGCGCATGCGCGTGAATTCCCGTCTGCTCTCAGCTGAGTTGGCTGAGCGGGGAGGGCCGCCATTTTCATTTATTTTCCCGGTGGAATGCATAAGATAGGCATCTAAATTTCGGTTATTTGCTTTTATATCGCTGGCTTTGGCAAGAAAATGATATACTCTTATTCCTCGGTGAGATAAAAAGCTAACAAATGAAGTTTCCTCGAGGTCTGACCGGAAACTTTTATTCAGGCGAAAAAGAAATCGGCCCGTAGCAGACGACGGGAAGCTTCAACAGTGTTCTGCACGGAAATCGTGTTGCGTGAAAATGACGGTCGTCCTCGCTCTTCTCCTCCCTGCTTCTTGATTTTTCTCCTCTCCAGCGCCTTCGTCGCCACACCCTTTGGCCAGACTTTCCCAATATACGGCTCTGTCGTGGCCGATTACGATTTGCCACTTCGTGGTAGAAATCACGGAAACGATTTAACATGCGGGCAACCTGGTCGAACGCTGTGGATCAGCAGGCTGCCGCACAACCTTTACACCTTTTGAAAATATATACAACACCTAGTGATGCGAACTCACGAGGAAATAGAATAATGAATATTTGAATAAGGCTTAATTTTACTTGCGCAAATATTTCTCCGATAGTAGCAAATCATTCGCACATAGGAAGGCGTATGGAAGACGAGTATTCGATTTATTTACATGGTCAGGCAAAAATAAATGTCAGAGTCGAGTGTTCATAAACCAGAGTGTATTACTGGCTTGCCGCGGTTTCAAAGCGTGCCGCCATTGATTACCGTGAAAATGCGAGAGACACGCGCCTTTCACGGCAGCTTAGTGCAGTGCTGCTGTATTGCTAATAGAGAGTTTAGTAGATCGTTCCGATGACCCCGATAAAGATAACCGATACTCCACCGCCGCCTTTACGCATGCGTGGCATCGTTATTTGGTGTTTTTATGGGGTGTTGTCGGAGGTATCGGAATGATTTACTAAAACTCTGTTGTGGGTCACTGTAGAGCTGCTAGCGCAAGATGCCTGTGATAATATCCAGTGGAAGCTACAGGCACTCCTGCGCTCGCGCATCTTGAATGCGTTTTAAAGAAGTTAGTACATATCCCACACTTCCGAAATGCTACCTAGCTTTACAAGAAGCATAAGAGGGGAACAAGAAGCATAAAAGAATAGAAAGAAAGACGAGACTCGAAGTGACCGGCCAGATTTCTTGGTTGCTCAGCGAACTGCGTTTAAACCGACTTCCTTCTGTCATCGGCATTGGTTTACGTTGCTTCCAACACCTTCTTGAAAAAGATGACCGAATTTTGTATGATCTTGAACAAATGATACGCCAGAGAAGGCACTGGGTTGTAACTGCTTTCACTTGCGCTTCACCATTGTGCTCTTCAATATTTGAAACAACGACTGACAGGAACCAGCCCCGGTCCAGTCAGTCTTCGTTTTTTTTATATGTCGTACGTTTTTCGACGGGTTGGAGCTGATCAAGTTGGCTCGTGATTGTTCTTCGTAATGCACTTGTACAAACTAGCCCAACTTCTCATCCTACGAAACGACGTCTCATAATATTCCGCTAGCTTGGAGAATTTCTGTAACATGTTTTCTCCTCGTGCAAGTGCCAAATTCTCAAAAAATACTACAACAGAAATAGGGGCTTCTATTGGAGAGGATCAGCGGGTCCTCATTAACTAAACAAGAACTGGGAGGATCAAAATCCTGGGTCCTTCAACAACCCGCAGGGGCCTTCGCCGCTTCACCTGGAAGTCCTTATGGACTGTCATCGGTATCAATATAGGAACACGACAAACTATACCGATACCTATATAATTGCTTCCTGGGATCTGAATTGAGCTAAGCTGGGCCTCTCTTCTGTTGTTATAATTGAGTAAACTGCTTATAAGTTTAAACTTATAACAAAAACAATTAAAGTGAACCCGTGGTACTGTATTTGATTCATTATTAAATAGCTATAAATGGCAGTCAAACAATATGCGTAAAAGTCAAGAACGTAAAGACAGGGTGACCTAATTACCCGAAAGACTAGTGATATGGCCTAAGATTTTTTTCCTATCATTTTGATTTCAGTGGCTTAGAAATACAGCTTCTAACAGTTTGGCTTAATGAGTTCAAACTAACTTCATATATATATTTTTTCTTTAAAGTATGTCTTATCATTCTTCGCGGGTGCATTAATATTGAATATATGCATACTTTTTACACTGAAAATAAGTTTTCAATATTAATGCACCCGCGAAGAATGATAAGACATACTTTAAAGAAAAAAATAGATTATATTTCTTCAAGATTATGCTATCGCCTGTGGTGAACATCGACGCAAATTCGGAACATGGTAATTGTTTTTATGTTGATATGAAATTGACTAATTAGCGCTTTTGCCGCACCTCCGTACCCAAGAGGTACCGCGACTGCCAGATCGATTCGCAATTACCTAGGTTCGAGATTTCGGTTGCGTTTGAGCTCTTAGTTTTGGCACCTTGGGCACTCTAGACCATAGATTCGCTAGGTAATATAGCTAAAGTTTAGTTGTATTAAATCTAGCAGTAACAAATAATACAGTCGATTTTGCTGACTAACGGCAAATATATGATTGAAGTCTGCCGGCCAAGACTAATAATTTAATATTTAATTCGACATTTTTGAATAATTACCTCACGTTTGTGGCCTGACATCTACTACGGCCGATATCCCGAATGCATGAGTTGTTTGTTCGTAATGCCTATTCCTTTATAATTATTTTATGTGCATAGTCGGTTACAGGTTAAGGATGCAGTAGACACTCATTGTTTGGTGCAAGGTTTCTGGACTCGATAATACTTCGGCGCACGCGCATTCAAACTCCGACGGAAGGGAATTAGCACGTGCTGGAAGCGGAGTTTCTGCTGCTTTCTTAACCTGTCACATAGTGTAGAGGATCGGGGGTGGCCGAATATTCGAAATTTAGAATGCAAATTCAATATTTGTTTTTATTTGTATTCGAATCGTAAAATAAGTCATACGTATTTTTTAGAACATTTGAAATGATACAAATATTCGCCACTAACCAAATATTCGAGACAACACCCGAAAGCACTAGTTATGTTTATGGTTATGATGAAGAAAGCTAATCGAAACCTCTACTGCACCGCCGATTGAGCAATCTGGGAGCGTGGCTCATGCCGTCCAATAGGCAATGCACTAAAGGTAATATACCGCTCTAGCCTTCCTTCCTGTCTATTTAACCCCTGATTCAGCGGATTCGACTAGTAATAGTGCGTTCGGTAAAGGGCTACTTTCCCCACCCATTTTAGGAAGTTTTCGTAGACCGTTTTCCCACCTCCACTACGCTCTCCGGAACGAAGACGCGACAACTGCGCATGCCCGGAGCTAGCCTTGCATGCAGAGTCCCGGATCTTGTTGTGAGTTCGGCAGAACGTTGCGGGACAGCGGAAACGATCTACGAAAACTCCCGATTATGGTGAACGAGAGCGATTACAGTGAACCGCCTGCGAAGCAAAGGAACGAGGGCAGGAAAGGGGGGGGGGCAGGGCGGGATGGCGCCACTAAGAAAATGATGAAGCAGCGCCATTTAGAAATGCTTTGCAGGGGTGACGGCACCAACGGCGCAATGCACGACATACGACTCAACACTTCAAGCAGCCCCGGGTACCACAACACCCCTTGTCATCCATCTCGAAATGCATCCAGATTTGATGAAAGAGTACGAAAGATTGCCGCGGGTACGATGAAAATATCAACCAACGCTGGCGGAGTCTGAGGGCTGTTCCGATCTCCTGACAGAATATAGGACGCAAGCTCTGGATAGCTTTTTATTACCGTCAACACATCTCTGGTGTTCAAATATGTGAAACAAAGGAGTTATGAATGAACGCTTGCCTTCGACTGTTAGGTAATCGATTCAATTCTCGAAGGGAACTATTCGTTGACAACTTGAATTCGACAAATTTAATATTCGCGCAACCATCCAGAAAGTATAACTCCATGCATTATATTTCAACTGCCAATACTTTGACAGCTCAAATATTCTAGAGACCTGAGAATCAGGTTATATGTCTGGAATGAATTTAAATATAAATGTAGCACTCAGCATGCAAGATGCCTTCTTGATATGGGGTTTGTCAAATAAATGCAACGACGAAACTAAAACTGAAAATAAAAATCTGGCGGGACTGCCGAAAATTCGCGGCATCGCAGTCTCTGCGAGTTAATGTGAGGGACGCGCACGGTTGTAGAATCGTCGGCCCTCTCAATCGTAGAGGCACGGGGAGCATACAAAATCGACTGCGAATCCTCTCGGGAAAACTCCGATACTTGAAGCGCTCTTCAACACGGCTGCTGCCGCGCCATCTCGTAAGGCAGTCGAACGCGAGTCAAAAAAATAAAATAAAAAGTAAGCAAAACTTTCAAATTGAGGAGAGGACGAACATACAAGAAGTCGTCGAACAGTAGGTGCCGCCTGACTTTCCAACAGCCCACTAGCTGCCGCTTGGAAGAGAGGGGAAAAAACGCAAGAAGCTAAACTCGACATAAATTTGGAGCCCACTTGCGAAGGCCTTCTTTGGTTCGGCTCGAGAAGTACCGCTTTTAGAAAACGCTTAGATGGTTGGATGGAAAGGACGCCCAGCCCGGGAACGCCTGTTTGAGCATGCACTGCCGTTAGAGCTCATTCCTAGGGAGATTTTTCTTTGCAGTTCTTTCTAACAATTTTCGCGGCGCTTCACTTTCATTTTTTTGTGTGTTTTGATTTCATCTGAACGTGGTATTACTTTAAGGGATCGGATAGCAGATGGATGCCTCAACGCCAAATATGAACAGTGGGCGCGCTTTGAATGTAAAGTGTTTCCGACGCAAATAGTGTTGGCGATAAACGTTAACAATTCAGTCAGAGCGTTGACTTCTCACAAGTTGAAAGGTATAAATTGGAATTGATGCCACTGATGAAACTGCGCGACCAAGATGAAGCGAGAATCCTCTTGCATGTTGTCGTGCACTGCACATTTGCGAAAAAATATCAAGCTCTACTCGCATGCCTCTAGAGTACGCCTTGTTGGCAAAGTCCTCCACTTGGGCGTCACCAAGTTGTAGCGAAAGGAACCTGTTTCTGATCAAGCAGTACACTGTCGAAATCTCGCGAAAAAGCTATTTGCGCTACGTTGACCGACGACATCTTGGAGACATCAGAAGACACCTGTCGAAGGTCAAGTCACTGTCATTCCCTGACAAAACATCGCGTTTAATTCGGAGCCGACGTTTTTACCAAGGGTGGCGTCAGGTCGAGCTTGAAATCCTGTCGCGGTCGATATCTCTAGGTAACGAAACGCGCTCGTCCATTATGTTGGGAAGACAATCCCTAGTTCACCAGATTCAAATCGAGCGGGAAAAGATTGAATTTGACTTGAAACTCGCACAATGCGAGGTTTTGGTACGGGAGTAGCTTGCTACATTACGAATAATATTGCTCTGGAGTGTTTTCAACAGACACGTGCAGATCAAGACTCGCAAGTCGTTGCAGATGCGGATGGTTGACGAGCCCGTTGGAATGAACACCTAATACGGAGCGTAAGCTCGTCTACGTCTTAAACAGGGGTTGCGGTGACGTCAAAACGCCGAGCTCTGATTGGTTCCGATTGCAAGAATAGTGGGTCGACCGCAAGGCAGCTAGCATTGAGGTCTACCCACCATCCTCCACCAGAGCCAATCAGGGCTCGGCGTTCTGACGTCAGTGCAGACGAACTTGCACTCCGCATAGGCTGTATGTAGAGGTTGACCAACTCCGACCGCCGCCCACGCTATAACCCGGTGGAGCCAAGAGCACATCTTCACGGAACTCGTCGTTTTTGTTTGCCTTTGGAATCCTCGAATAAACCAATACACGCAGTGCGAACGGCCCATTATCCTGCCTTTTGTTTCGCGCGTGATTGACTTTGCTGCTAATAGCCAACGCACGAACACTACCAGCTCTGTGAGGACTAGTCTTGGCGCCGCTCGGTTGGATCCATCGAATTTTAGTGTCGGCCGCGGTCGAACTTAATGCCAACTGAAGCAGAGTAGCAACAACACGCTTTCATCTTGAACGGTTGAGGCCATCAGTCACGGCAAGGCACAAAGCCGCGAACGTGACAGCGAACTGGGGCGAACTATCACTGACATGTTGAGAAACACAGGTCATGCGCGGTATCATGTTCACGTAGATTGCTTCGTCAATCATCTCTGAGTCATTCTCATGGCTGCTGATGCCATAACATTATTGGGTATTGAGTGGTGATGTTAAGACTCTGTAAGTCAACCATGCCTTGCGGTTTCTTAAGCTGCCGGTAAACAGAGCGAACATTTTGGCGGCATCGTGAGAGGATACCAAGACCGCAGCAACGCCATGGATCCTCAGCGTCAGCGAACTCAATTACACGCGGACATCAACACCGTACACTTATATAAAATAAAGTGTAAATAAGTACTTTAACCATAAATAGTTTTACCATATCAGCAGTATACAGAGTGCTTTTGGACATGCGGACCAAATCGCTTATGCAAAAACAACGCATCACGCAGAAAAAAATGTTGATGTCTCATAGCGATTTGTGTTAAAGCGCCCACTTGGTTCAAAGTATCCGGGTTCGGTATAATTGTGTAAGTAATTACTTTCCAGTAATCAAATCTATAAGTATTAACTTTAGATGTACGGTTTCACTTAAAAACTCAATACGAATCATTCAAACTCACTAAATCCAACCATATGAAAATTATATAAGGCACTCGCAGCATTTTACGGCGTCCTGAAAAAGAAACCAACTAAATCTGGACGCGCTCTCAGGTTGCGGTTGCTTACCGTAGAGCATCTGTTTACCACCCATCCCCTCCCCCCCCCCCCCTGGACAGAAGTCACACCAACGCGCCACCTGTGTACACCACCACACATTGCACGTAAAGGTGCGTCTTCTCGCTGGTACCGACGTCAAAAAGGAAAACCTAATGTGGCAGGCACACAGCAACGTTTTCTCACGTTACGAAGCTTGCGTACGCTTGAGTCGAGTTACGATCGCAAGTCACCGGCACATCCATGCTTCGGACTCTGCGTGCCAAGCTACACTCGTTCAGCTGGTTGCAACGCTTCGTACGAAGTACAGAAATGTGCCGCTGGCTTACGGCCGTATCTCGACGTGGGCGTACGTTACCGTAAAGAAACGGTGCTCTGTGAACAAGCCTTTACACCGTGTTGGCTGCGCACATGCGTTTCGCGTTTTGGGCACGAAATGTGGGATTGCTAACGTGGAGGTGCCCTTCGATAAGAAAACCGAAACCTAGGAAACGCGTTTAAATTTAGCATTATTTTGGAAGCCTGTATAATGCTGCGTGTGTCTTATATCCTTGTATCGTGTGTGGATTTGGTAGTTTACTATTATTCCAATCAAATTGTTGATTAAAACCCTTCATTTTCAAAGGAATAATTAATGCTGTAGTTGCTAGCAAGTAAAATTTTATTCGATTAGACCGAACTCTAGTAATTTTCTTCGATGTGCACTTTGACACAAACACACTACAGCATCAACGTTTTTTAATTTTGTTTTGTGCATTGCGGTGTTTTAGATGAGCGATTTGGCTCGCGTTTCCAAATACAGCCCGCATAGAAAAATATTGTCACTAGCATTAATGCTAAACCTAGCACATCGAATGAAGCATGAAAAATTTTCATGCGGGAAGCAAAGCGTATCTTCAAGAAATTATGTGGAACATCGGTTGTTTTGTCCCATGATCGTGCATGTAATTTGACATGTTTACCAAGCTACGTGCATACCAGATTCCGAGTCAAGAGGTCCAACGAGTCAAAAGATCCAACGCGTCAAAAGATCCATTATTGGACCTTCTGACTCGTTGGACCTTTTGACTCGTTGGACCTCTTGACTCGCCGTGGATCTTTTGACTCGTTGGATCTCTTGACTCGTTGGACCTCTTGACCCACATTGGATCTCTTGACTCGTGTTTGGCGAGTCAAAAGATCCAACGAGTCAAAAGATCCATTATTGGACCTTTTGACTCGTTGGACCTCTTGACTCCCTGCCCGATCACCGGGAAAGGGAGGAAGGGCTTTGAAGAAGAGCAGGAAAAGAAAGAAAAGCAAAACTACGATGAATGACGGCTTTCGGGTGGCAAGGAGGGGCGTGACGGTCACTGCACTGCAGCGGGGTGGGATCCCGCGTCTAATAACAAAGCAACAAAAAAGAGGGAGATGAGAGAAGAGGATACAGTGGCCTCGGGGACGAGAGGTTTTGGGATCCTGAATGGCTGGCTGTGTCACGGCGTTGTGCGTTTTCCATTTCAATCGGCTGGTGACCAACGCCATCTCTTCGTGCGGTATGCTTGACTAACGCAGGAATTTCCCGAGAGTTGTGCACGCTGCACGGTCGCGGGGACGTAGGTTGTTTCTCGAATTTAGAAATCAACGAACAGTCAATCGGTGACTGAATTACGAGCACGTATAGACCAACACGCGGTGCTGACGTCCTGCCCCTGCGGTGGTGCTGCTATCGGCATTGCGCACGCGCAGACGGTCCACTTGACGCGCTCCCTGCGCACGTGCAGTGCCCACACCTCGTGCGGAAACTGCGCCTTTTCCCACACCTCGTGAGGGCTTGTATGGAAACAGCGCGTTGGTCTTATACGCAGCATGAGCTCAACTGGGAGGAAGGGTTGTGTGGATCATTTGGACAGCGTAATGTTTGGCAGTCATCCAGAGGGTCAACATGTCGCAGTATCTTGCCGGCCAGTGCAGCATGACTGCTGACTGGCACCACGCTGTACGGAGAACCAGCATCGGCGTGCGTTCGTGTAATCACTACTGCGTGGTGCACCTAAAGACCCCAGGCTATAATCCGTTTCACCTAAGGATGGACCGCAGCCTATGCTAGAAGCCGAGAGCGTCACGGGCCATCTCGACTCCGCGCGACGCTTTGAACACCTTTGTGTTCGAGGCATTTTAGAGTTGGAGAAGGACTCTAGTACCCCTTGTCTTGCTGCGCATGCACACGCTTCACTGGCTCGTGTTCAGGTTGAGCAGCATTGATCAAAAGCCATGCACACTTTTATTCGTCTTTCGATGTATCGCGATAGTACGTATATATATATATATATTTTCTTTTGTTTGCATAAACACGGAATCATATATTACTTCTCCTTTTAATGTACGGCACCTAGTCAATTTTGTCCGTGCAAACTGAATTATTTTATTCGCACGTAATAAAGCCGAGAGAAAAAAAAACACATTGTACCTTCCACATTTTCGCGACATATTTGGAACCTTGCATCCCATGTTCCATTACAGCAACCGCTTATCAAATGCTAATTTAAATTTCAATATATCTTATATCGAACCTGAAAGTTTATTAGAAAGGAAAAGTTTACCATAATATCAACCCGCCTTTAAAAAAAATATGTTTTAAGTTATTATTTTGAATTATTTTTCGTCATATTGCCTTCCGATTGGCCAAGTTCGATATCTTACCTGCACGAAAAGAACCGGTGAATTATCGGGAGTTCCTCTCTTCGAAGTGGCCATCTAAGGCGCATCCTAAAGGAGCCTTGAAACGATTTTTCTACTTTTGCTAAATACTACTTAGAATCACTCCCTAACGTTAATAACTGAATAAACTTGCCTTAGTTGTTCTTTCTAGGCAATGGCAGTCGCCAATAAAATTCGAGAAATATGAGCATCGTTCATCCCCTCAACTCGGAGCCAGAACAAGCGGCCACGTGGCCTGGTGCCTATCCTATACCTTCAACGTTAATCATACCCACGTGCTGGGGTTGACAAAGTAGAGAACGCGTGCTGAGCTCAGACATTGTTAGAGTTGGGCTATTCTCATCACCGCAGTGGTTGGACACGAGCCACTACCCGAGTGTCCGCCGAGGCATTGATTGTTACGAGCTGAAGTCGAGTGCTCACGTAGTTCTCGTGTCCAATCCATGCATGAGCCGCGCTCGACTGTCGTCAGTCGGGTGATTTCGATTCCACAATCACGTCATCCAGCTTTGCAAAGGCAAGACTGAAAGAAATAGTCCCCTTTTATCTTCGCGATTTCACAATTTCACCGCGACAAAGAAGTTTCTGAATCAGTGGCGGTCTGTGCGAGTATACTTGTGCCAGGCTGGGACCAGTACGAACCGGCAAGGTCATGAACGTTCCAACCCGATAACGTTTCATGACCCCTTTAAAGGGGCCGTGAAATGATTTTAATGTTCAAAGAATCTGGTGCGTGTCACTTTCGTTGTACTTACCTTAAAACGAGTAAAAAAAAACACGCTTTGAGTTTTTAAAATGTTGCGAGTGTCCGGAGAAATCGCGAAGAGGAAAGGGGACTATTTTCCGTCCTGCAGCCGCTTGTGCCGGCCAAGAAAACTACGCGCGTGACGTGAACTGGTTGAAAGTGTATTGAGTTAGCAAGCTCAGTAAGTGTCTGCTCGATTTGAGGCTAATTTTTTTAAATGTTGTCGTGAAAACGTGAACAGACGCGTCAAAAGCCTGATATTCTTGACTTTTATTACGCAAAGTTTTAGTGGCGCCATCTACCCGAAGCGAAGAAAAGCGCTCCCTCCCCACTTCCCATAGCCAGCGACATGAACTGAATGCTCCGGGTGCTCTCGACGGTTTCCGGCCGCAAACCGGAAAACGGTGCGTAGTTGAGTGGCGCATCAAACTTAAATCTGTTTCACCTTTTTTTTTAAACAAAAACTAAGGCACCTAGTCAAAAATCGTTTACTGATCTTTATTGTACAACGCCTCCCCGCGACTAGGGGAGGAGTGGTGAGGGGCTTTCCGTGACTCCTTTGCAATATGAAGCGGCAGTTCTCGAGTAATTGGAGCTCTTGACCCACAATGGATCTCTTGACTCGTGTCTGCCGAGTCAAGAGATCCAACGCGTCAAAAGATCCATTATTGGACCTTCTGACTCGTTGGACCTTTTGACTCGTTGGACCTCTTGACTCGCCGTGGATCTTTTGACTCGTTGGATCTCTTGGCTCGTTGGACCTCTTGACCCACATTGGATCTTTTGACTCGTGTCTGGCGAGTCAAAAGATCCAACGAGTCAAAAGATCCATTATTGGACCTTTTGACTCGTTGGATCTTTTGACTCGTTGGATCTCTTGACCAGAAGCGTGCATACTCCACCCGTGGCACATCAGACCTGCCATGCTCTCGTACTCAAGTGATTACTTTTATCAAGTGAACAAATATTTAGGGCAACAAATTTCACGACCGTTAATATTTTCCTGAGTGATGTCTCGTTAATATGGACACCTCCGTTGCCCCCGAAAAATCGTGTATTTTGTGAGTTTCTCATAATAACGAGACAAAAATTCATGTATTTGTGTACCCCGAAAATGGTGTTCATATCACGGGGTATTTATATTAACGGGGTTCATATCAACGACACATGACTGTACTTATACCGTTATTGAGCCTTACACATCAACACGTTCCTAAAAAATGTATAAAAAGCTTGGAGTTAGCGATGTTTAATTTTGTAAAACGAACTCTACTCGTCTTCACCTTCACCCAAAACCACTGTAAAAAAATAAAAGAAAAAAGACGGGTTCCTTGCAAAACGTTAGGAATCACCCCCCCCTCCATCATGCATTGAACTAAGGTATATGTAGCACGGCTACTTCTTTTGACAACAAAATTATATAAGAACTACTTTGCGCAGCGCATGAATAATGCGCAAAAGTTCCTTTTTTCTTGGTGTGACAACGAGTGTAAATATTTACTCAAAATATGTTTAGAAAAAAGAACTAGCTACTTTCCGTTTCTCGCCTTTATCTCCGTTGGAAAAAAGATGAATGCGAGATACTTTGTCCATAACAGAAAATGTAACGGGTGAAAAGAAAGAAAAGACCATTATCTAGGTTTACGACACTTGAGTATGACAGAGATCCCGAGTCTTGTAAACATGCTCAATGTGATGCACGTTTTTCCCTAATCGAAAAATGTGGTAAACCTCCCGCAAAGTAGCAAAAAGAAAAAAAAAAAGAGAACGTTGCAAGAGTGGGTTGTAAACAGGCGTGAACAGAATTTTTTTTTTCACCCAATTTGTTTCGTTTTTGTTTCGGAGCATCGATATCGTGGAATCTGCTTCATCGCCACTTTTGTACGCATTCTTTTCTTCCTCCCCACGCGATAGATGGAGTAGCCGTCTTCCGTACAACACAAAAAAAGGAAGGATTAAACAAAATGTGTGCAGAGTGGGTATCGTAGAAAGAAGGAAAGGGGGAGGGTGAACGGAGAGGAGCCCTTGATTGGGATTTCCGCTCCTTTGGGCCTCCCCGATCACGGGGATGGAAAAAAAGAAACCATGCTCCTTGCAGACAACGATGGACCGCAGCAAACATTACGAGGTATCCCAGCCAATCCAGTGCTTAGAATATATCACGTGACCACGCGTCTTTTGATTTCTGCGTCCTTTCAGCGGGTCACGCCGGCACTCACACAGCATTTGATAGGCTTCCGCGACTATAGTAGCGTCTTCCGCGGGCCATCGGAAACTGGCGCATAGCGATGTTCTCTTGGCGTTTCCAATGGAGACTGAGAGGAGCGCGGCGGCTTGTTGCTCGAGTGTTGCTTTCCCCGTGCGATGACAGTAGGTCCAAGTAGAAAGGTTCTATGTGAGAGAGAGCGAGAGAGGGAAAGTGTGCTTCGTAGTTGTTTCTTCTCTCCCTCCCTCCCTCCTTTTGGCACTTGTTTGCCGTGACGTCAGCGCTCAGGCTGTTTAAGGGGATGGGGGAGGGAAAGGGGATTGGGGGGGGGGGAAGGTGGAGTGGGCTTGATCGATGTCCTCCGACGGCTATCGTTTCCACCCTCACTTTTTGAGCCCTTATTCCCGTAGGCTCAATGCGCCACAGTTGCGAACGTCGGCGTTTATAAAGTAGGTTTCTTTTTCCTCATGTTTGTCTTTTTCTTTTTTTTTTTCTGGAAGGTTGCAAACATTGCGAAGGGTACCTGAACTTTTTTTTGTCCGGTTTCATTCCAGTCATTTTTTCTGCATTCAATATTTTATCGCCCAACGGCAGCGTGTAATTAGACCGAACCACAATCTAGAGCCGGAAAATGTAGGATCGGTTCACGGTTGATGCCGCGAAAGCTCTCTTCCGACATACGTTATTTATTTCATATGTCACGATCGTAATCCCATGATTGATGGCGGTTACGAGCATTGAACTGACTATCATTCATTCGAACGAGGTACGACCTTGCTCGGAATCATAAATGTTGCCGCAGGAACCCAGAAATAACCTCACTTCGCGGGACAAGTCACATACCATTCACGATCCTTGAAGTTACGCTAACTTTTGGAAGTAAGAACATTTATAAACACTCCAGGCGTGCACACTAAGCACAACAATTCTAGTCTGACGCAAGAGTTCTAAGTCCACACATTTAGATCCTAAGTTAAAACAGAACATGTACCCGCCCTGCGTGTCTTCCACCACAAAGAATTTCTGGTGTATGAGCAATACAATCAAGCAAGTCGGTTGGCATGCAGGCAGTGTTGAGTGGAAACCTCCTGAAAATATCAATGTTTGTTTGGCCACTTACATAGTTCATGGAAACCGCCAAACTCTAACAATGTTAAGAGCATAGCCCTTGCCCTGTGCTATTCTAACCAGGTACGGAAGAGTGATGAACAGAAGCGACACGAGCCGTTGTGAGACCACCTTTATTCTGGAGTTGATGAGATTCAAAACTAAGAAAAATGAAACGAGGATGGATTTTCATGTTTTCTTTTACTCAAGCTTGCGGCACGCATTCTTCACCGGATATAGGCGTATGCCACTTCACTAAGCCAAAATGTTTTCCGTCGCTGCGCGATTTAAAGAAAGAGAATTAAAATGAACTGTGCGGCTAATTGGTTATTCGTTACAAAATTACAGCGCAGAAGACCAGGACAGCAAAGAACAATGGCACAGGAGAGAGCGCTTTTCGCAACTATATATTAATAGCTTTTATCGTGAATAAGGTGAATCAAGTGGATTAAGTGAATAGATGCGAGGAATCGCTGAAAATGTTAAAAAAAGCTAAAAAGGTTAACAGAAAAGAAAGGAGGAAAGCGAAGAAAATAAATTTTGAAATATGACCCGCTTGACTTTAAGAACATTTAAAGATAATACTGTTCTTTTTAGGACAGTGCTGCAGAAGGTGCGCTTGTGCATTTGTCCCCTTGATCCGTGTTGGAAGTGACCCCATGAATCTCTCTGGACCTCTTGTTGCGGTAGCACTTGAGGATTTGAGTTTGAGTAAACGCGGGAGTACATGCACATTCTCTGACGGCCAGATTGACCTAGGTACACTTTCGCACAAGAGCACGGTATTTCGTGGACGGCGTTGACGTCGCATTTCACGTACTTGACTGTAAGTGTGACAGTCCATGCACTAGGACATTTCTGGGGTCTATCGGTGTTTGGACACCTCGTCTTGAATTTACTGGAGAAGAAAGGATCACTTTTATTATATATTTAAGCTATCCGCTTCAAGTTCGGATATATTTCATGGATGTAGTGGACCACTTCTTGTCGTTCTTTTTCTTATTCTTTGTAGTGTAGAGAAAGAGATAGTTGGCGGAAGTCACGTGGCTACGCCCGACCTCGTTGTTTTTGTATTTTTGGTTGTGCGAAGCAGACGGAAAACGCGCACGTAGCACGTCGCTCGAAAATAGCAAAAGACAAGCTTGACGTTTGCGCGTGTTTCAAGTTCTTCCCATTTCGCGTTCATTAGGCGAGCGATGTCTTCAGCAAGAAGGGGCGACGACTCGGCGACGTCTTCGTGTGAATCATGGTCGGGCATGTCGTACGGAATATTTCCTAATTGTTTTGATCGGCAGAAACTTAATCTTTCGAAGCTAGACAGATTCGCCGGTACTGCGAAAAACAGTTTTTTAGTAGAGGTCCCACGCCCGTCGTTCGCCGCCATCGCTTATATGTCTTCGTTCAGCCGTCCAGCCCACGACTTCCGCGATACGACATGTTGAGAATTAGGCAGAGGATGGACATAGTGCTTCCGGATTTCTGAGTAGCATTTTTTTTCTCAATTAACGTGTTTGCAGTATTTTAGAATCTATAAAAGTTGGTATCAATTTTTTCTCTATTTGTAATATGAAGCGTGTGCCTTTGGTGGCCCATGTCTTTGATTTAATTCGGCGGTTGTGTCAAAAGCATAGAGAAGCAGCAAGTGACCAAAAAGAAGGGAGTGAGCTCGACTCAAAGCGGTCAGTTCTCAATCGGCAGTTTTCCGGCGGAATAAAAACGAATTTCGAGCAGCAAATTGTGTTTCGATTAGTTGTGCTGTCATATGTAATGTACAAAATGAAAACATTGGCGAGCATATATACCCTTTTAGTGTCTTTTTAAACACTGTCAGTCCAAAAAGGGTCAGCTAAGCTATATTTGTGAAATACACAGAATAACTTTCATTCCGAGCAACATCATCAGGTTGTCCAAGCGAAAGCTGCCTGCTTGAGAACGCTGCTTCACTGTTCAAAGCACTATCGCGGTTAGAACGAGAATAGAGCGTCGTTGACAACCTTCACCACTTTACGCATCGGCGTCCCATCTCGCGTCGACTAGTCTCTTCGTGATTAGTGAAGAACCGTCTGCAAATATTGATATAATTATTCTTAACTTCTCCACGTTCTCTCGCGTGACCTAGCGTCACCATAACCATAGCATTGGGGACGATAAAGAGGCCGGGGCCACACAGCAGCTGAAGCACCATAGCACATGCTCGACAAAGCGTCCGCTGGATCGAACGACGAGCCGGAGAGGTTTGCCGAATCAACCTAGGCAGGGGCCAATCACGGCGTCAGGGGAGTTCACGCGACGTCGTGATTGGCCGGTGTCTCATTGCAGTAGCTCATTTTTCTGGCGCGTTCTCCGGGCGAATATGATTAAAAAAATGTATTTTTTAGAGCGCAGCTTTTAGGCGCCCGTTTCCGGGTTGAGCTGCGTCCACGTGGGCTTCGACGTCGGCATCGGCGGAACCGCACGCGTTGCTTTATGGGACGTCACAATTTCTCCACTAAATTTAGCGGGGAAACTTAATTGGGGTTCAGGTCCCGTGACGTCAATTTCCCCGCTAAATTTAGCAGGGAAAGTAAACCCGCTAATCTCCTAAATTTAGCAAAACATTTCCGCAAAAGAGAGGGGAGGAGGAGAAGAGACATACCCTCCCCTCCGTACCCTCCCCCTCCTCCTCCTCAAGAGCTGCGCTCTAATTTCGCATTACAGAGAATTGTAAACGTCTCTTCATTTTTTTCTAATTAAACGGGTACCACCACCCTCCTGTCTGCGGCCGTCAGCGCCAAATTAAATTAAGTTTTTTCATTTTTTTTTTTTTTGCAAAATAAGGTGGCAAAAGCAGTCTCGAAGCCCTACCACCTGAATGTATTCGAGAAGCGAGTCTAGCACTACTTTTGAAAGGTCGCGGTTCCATGCTAGGTGCATTCATTCTCCTAGAGATAATGGTCTGTTTGCAGACCCCACGCGTCCTTGCGCACTTTCGCAATGCATCTGAAATGCAGATCACACCCACGGCGAGGCTGCAAGGCATTGTTTTGTGTGCCCCTTGCACGTCTGGGTACTCGTTGCACCATCTCCAGGTGTTGCGCTCCGTTTGTTTAGAAAAGATGGCTCGTTTGGCCGGGACACAGCAATAGCACACACAGCGCGTCTTTCCGTCCTCACTAGCTGCATTGCCTCTTCGTTGTAAAGGTGTGCTTCATCCTCGTTGCGCTTGTTATCACCATTGTATTCCCTGGAACTCGATTCACTGCAGCTTCGGGGTTGTATTTAGTGCGTTCCTGGTTTTGCTGTATGCCGTTTCTTTGCCAGGGTTTATCTTCTGTTAGCTGGGTAGATCTGGATGGTTCGTCGTGCATGTGTCTCGCCTTTGACGCGGGCGCATGGTACTTCGCGCCCTACAGCAGGCGTTTCGGTCTTCCCCAGAATATATGTCGAGCTCGATGGTTATAATTTAAAGCACCTGCGGGTACAGTGTTAGGAAGAAAAACGAAACACCAGTTATTTGCGGCTTGTTTTAAAACTGAAATGCCGCAATCAATATTACTATACGTCATCCTACCTTGATATAAACTAATTGACCCCTTAAATGATGATGTCACAACATAGCACTGGGCTGTAAACAAACCATTGCTAGGGTCGTTGTTAGGGACAAATGCATGGGGGCTCGACGTGAGGTTAAAACTTGTTTGAAAAGAAAGTGAACATGTCGTGTAAGCATTCTGTCCTCTCAATGTCTAATTATGAAGTCTTTTTCTATCGTTTCAGCGTCACACAGCAATGATAAAAACCAGTAATAAAGCTTTCTAACCTGTTTCGCGTTGTTAACACATGACACGGATGGCTTCGAGGGTTCAGTGGTCCTTCCTGGTGGAGCACGCGACTGCCTTCATTTAACTAGGTGACGATCGACGAAATTTCTATTCTCGAGGTCAACGTTCTTTTAGATATAGGAAGCGAAAAGCTCTCGTGCATAGCTTTGGTCAACCCCTGAGTTGCGCGAGCGCGCAAATGTCTGCCCGTAGAGGTTTCCGCATATTGAAGAAGGGTGAATACACTGTAAAACCGAATCAAGTGACGATGATAAGTTACGACAACGACCTGGAGTGGATCCACGTCGATGTAAAGCCCAACACGCGATTTAAAAAGTTATGAGGGCATAGAACATGCCTCGGTGCACATTTTTGTGATCAAACGAACTGTCCGTAACAAAATGTACCTTACGTTTTTACCCAGTTCTCTTGATATTTAGGGTCTTGCTGAAAATAACACAACCACATTTTAAGCACGTGCATCACACACTCCCATATTGAGAGCCTGTAAACGAAAATCGGGGTCTCAAACCCATTCTGCTCAAGTCAAAATAATTGCTCATTTATTACAGTGCGCGTTAACAGCGAAATGACAATGCGATACTAATACTGATTTAGTATCATGCACTAAACAAATGCTTTTCTCGCTGTATTTTTAGCAGATCTGCACATGTGTTTATTTTCATCAGTTGGTGTTCCGTATTGCACGCAAACACAATTCTAGTTTTTAAACATCACGAGTTTTCTTAGAGTTTCAATGTTACCATAAAATATAAGATCAAAATCGTATCATCGTATGCAAAGGATACAATCTGTTGCAGGCGTCATTCCCCAGTCGGTCAGGACGTCACTACGCAATGCGCATATGGCACCATGCTAGCCAACTGTATCCACTCACGCATCGACCATGGACCTCTGCAGGATCGTCTAGATAGAGTGGCGCGGTGGTCCTCTACGAACTTCATTAGTATCAGACACAAGTGCGCTGCCATGCGTTTTGCTACGGCCAAGCAAATCCAGCTCCCGAACTACACGCTTGGAAGATTCCGTCTACCTTATGTTATGTTCAGATACTTGATATCACCACATGCCAGATGTATTGCCACATGACCGACTTGGGTCATGTGGCAGGACTCGTAGGCAGCGCTCGCAGCACCCGATGTTTTGTGTTTCGGTTTACGCAATACTTTAGACGATATATTGCCGCATGCGTGGCCGAGTGGCAACGCACCGAACTCGCACGCAGAGGCCCCGGGTTCGATTCCTGTGGGCCGCGGAACTTTTATTATTGTGTTGTAATGTTAGTTTCTACAGCGTCCGAGAAGCTTCTCGTTCACGATGTTCGAAGGCCGAACATCTTAGCTCGAATGTTCGCGAAACCCATGCGTCTACCAAAAGGCGCTCCGCGGGGCTCTACGAGGTCAGTTCTTCGCCAGCGCTCGATCCTCTTTCTACGCCGACTTCGACGCCCATGACACTGTTGTTATATTTTGTTTCCTCTTTATTTTGGGCACAAGTTCGCTCCATTGAAAGTTTACTTCTTCTTGTTTATTTATAGTTCTTTTAGTGAACAACCATAACAATATTTTCCAAACACAATACACTGCCCTAGGCCTTCAGCGCATTGAATACTGCTCCTCAGCAACACCAAGCCGAAACCCTGGACGGTGTTCAGCGCCGTTTCACGCGGATGCTGGTACGTCGCGATCCACCCTCAGGCTACGATGCGCGCCTACAGACTCTGAGTTGGCATCGGCTGAGCCATGGTGGCATGGTGGCACGAGTCCACCTCCTAGCCGTTACCACCGGCAACGGCTAGGAGGATCCGTTGTCCGTTACCAACGGGCAACGGATCATACCTAAAATTGGCTCCACAAATTCTGAACTGCACAGGCCACCCACACCCCTTCATGCTTGGACCCGAAGGCAGGAGTCCTCGCTCTTTCCATCAGCTGTCGGCACTTACCTGCTCTCCCTGGGCGCCTGCGCCCGCCTTTGCCTCAGACCGCTGACGACCTTATCGGTTTCACCAGAAGTATTTCGCATGCTCTCCTGCCCTCATAGTAACATCGTTCCTTCCAGTTGTAAATGTAATAAATTTTTTCATTTCTGGTCTATACATCATCATTCTTCGTTCTTCATTTTCTCGTATTTCCTTGTGTGCTGAGGAGGTTGACTCTAAGGAATCTCTGCGTACGGGTTGAGAGACCCATCTGCTAGCCATGCACGCCTCTTGCGTCCGCCACCCCTTTTTTGTGCAAATAAAAGGTTTATTTATTAATTGATTTGTCAATTTTCCCTCTCTATTTATTGGGGAAATGCATGGAGGATAGGCGAAGGCATTTTTGGAATTACCGCGTTTACTCGAGTAATGTGTGCGCTACTTTTGAGCAAGGCCCTTGGGTCTACTTTTTTGCCGAACACACAAACAGCCAGTTAGAGATCTGCACGGGCTCGGGTTTAGCCCGAAAGCCCGGGCCCGAACAGAGAGTCAGGTCGAGCTTGGACCAATATATGAGAGCACTGTTCGGGCTCGGTTCGGGTTCGGGTCCATTCATCTCGAACTGCGTCGGGCTGGGGTCGGTCCGAGTGGAGGGCATCGGGTCCCAACGCCCCGACCTTGCAAATATTTTGGAATTGGGTTAAATATTTATTTTAAATTCGAAAACAAGAAACAAAGTAGCTGAAAGTTTGTTTTCACAGAAAAAGCGCTAATCTGGAAATTATGCCGTGGGCCTTTGGGTTCTACACAAAAACCCGCTAAACCAGGACAACAGTCTAGGTCTGTGGTTTTCAAATGGCGGGCCGCAGCTCCTGCATAGGCTTTTCTAGTATCCAGAAAATCTTGCTCATCAGTAAACCTGTCAACACACTCGATTTTTTTTTTTTTTATAGAGCTTGGTGAAATATTTTGTGCAACTTCCGCATTGCGCACTTAAAATGAGCATGACGTTAATTGCTATTTCTTTATGAGGACATCGCATATTTCAGGTATAATCCTATTTCGTCCTTCGCTCTGACCCTTCCGCAGTTTGCAGGACTTGACTCCTGCGTGTTCTGCACGAAAATGTGTGCACCGGCTCTTTTCAACACACACGCTATGTCTCGTCGAGTGGAGTCATTGATGTTGATAACGGAAAAGTACATACCATTTTGTGTAAGTGTGTTGTTCATTAGATTATTCATGCGCCGTACCAGCGTGTCTAGGGCTGCACAACTAAAGAAATTGCCCTGATTCTTCGCTACCGATTAATCGAATACTTATGAAATTAATCAATTGCATTGACCTCCAGGCATTAAATGTGCGCTAGAAAAGTACCAAAACGTCATATTTTCCGCCTATTTCTTGCTTTGCGTCAATGGCGGAACAGAAAGAATCATTTGTAAAAAAGCATCATATTTCTAGAAACAGCCTGAGAAAATAAAATGGCTGTGCAGACCTACGAAACATACGTGTTTAAATACTGGTTGTGGAAATTCTCGTTCAATATTAACGGTGTCATGTAAAACAAAGGTAGAACTAATAGAAGACACAGTTTGACTCTGGTCGTGTTCGTTTCTGGTTCGGCGTGATTCGGGCCGGGTTCGGGTTGGATTTTTGTCGAAAAGAGCAGTCGGACTTGGGCCAGGTTCGGGCCAAATTTGTTCTTGGTCGGGTCGTGCTCGGGCTTACGTTTAGAAAGCCCACTCTGGCTCGGGCCGGGTTCGGGACAAGGCTTTATCGGGACGAATCGGGTCGGGCCAGAAATTCCGGCCTGATCTGATCTCTACAACCAATCCTCGCGCATGGTAAAAAAAAAAAAAAAGTTGCGAGTAACGAGGACGAAGGCTCGATTCTTCGTAAATATGCGATTTGCCCACATCATATTCACGTGAAGTCGTCACCTATGTCCCATAGATCGCTTGCGTTTTTCTACGAATCGCGGCAATTGGCTGCTCCGCGGCCAATCACCGCGATGCATTTTCCCGCGGCGCACTACATCGTGCACCGCGGGAAAACGAAACCATAGGTGGTGTTTATAAACAGTGCTTCTATTACTCGAGTAAATCCGGCACAGCCGGGGTTTCGTTCAAAAAAAAAAAAAAAAAGAAATCCATGCTTTAATATTTGGAAAGACGCCATTTTTTCATATACGATTGCATGTTTCATCTCTCTAATCATAAAGGCTGGTGTTAATGACGTTGCGATCGATTGTTACGGTGATTTTTGTTTTCATGATTGCCGCTCCCCGAGGTGCCCTCGTGCGCAAACACGACCACACCAAACGTTGCGAAAGCAAACGTTCGCCTGGAGAGAAGAAAACAGAAACAGAGATAGGGGCATGGTTCCCCTGGGATTAATAAGCGCTATCCGAAACCGTCCGACGTTTCCCATGCCATTTGCAGTGCGGTATCATTTTCGCCCGCAGCTTCGCCTCTCGTTGTAGCGAGGAGACTCGGAACGTGCTCGATAAACCTCGTTGAAGGCGGGGTGGTACAGATGCAGATATTGAAGTGCAGGGCACATAAGACTAAAAGTTGTTGGGAATGCCCCGGGTCTACGTTGGAAGTATCCCATATTCTGTTTTAGCTCTTTGTGTTGTAGCGGTTGATAAGAAAATTGAAAAAAACAAACAGCAAACGACTGGGTTAACACACTAAAATTGGTGGCATAACAAGGATAACGTTTTCTAGTGATGGCTGTGAGTCTCTCATGCGCATTAGAGCAACGCACTAGAAATGGAAATTCAAGGGACACATTTTTCCTATTGGATATATAGCTATACTTTGTTTCAGCTTAAGTCCAGACGCAGCCCACGCTACGAGCTAATGGGACCGATCAAGCATCGCGTCAAATGCCCAATTCACTAGGCCTTTTATGTTTATAATTTGTTCAGCGGGGACAGAACACGTACAAATACATGACGAACATCATGACTGTGCGATTTTGACGCTGTCTGATTGGTCCCCTCAGCTGGTAGCGTCGTCTGCGTCCGGACTGAAGGTGAAACGAGAAACATTTGCGATTTGCTTTGCAATCCATGGTCAGTGATCGAAAGCCAGCTTGAATTACTACTACCGCCGACGGATCGATTGTATTCCAGCCTAAGCAAGTGCTTCTATCCAATCTGAGAGCCGCCTTGGGCATTCTCGTAGTGATGTGAATTCCGCTACAGCTGACGCAATGCGCAGCGCTAGTTCGTCTGCTTCTTTTGCAGTGGTTATGGTGATGTCAAAGGACGGCGAGTACTGACTGGCTCTAAATGAAGAATAGTGGGTAGACCTCAAGGTAGCTTGCTTTGAGGTCTACCCACAATACTTCAGTCAGAGCCAATCAGAGCTCGGAGTTCTGACGTCACCACAACCGCTGCAAAAGAAGCAGACGAACTTGCGTTCCGCACAGTCACTGACAACTTTAGAAATGTCCTAAAATATGACGTGTTTTTCCGCGAAGGTTTCAAAAATCATCTAAAAATAGGGTGGCTAAAAAAAGCTATGTCCTGTAAAAAAAGAGCCAGCAACGCCAGACGTCAAGGATTTTCGAAAACAGAGAACACACTAATTAGCTAAATAAATAACGATGTCTTCTTAATTCGATTTTTATTTAGAGAGTATAAACATATGATGCCAATGAAAACCTGGCTGAGTATAACTGAAAACCATGAAATGAACTCATTTAATTTAGAAAGATATAAGATAGAGACAGCATTTTATGGCGTTCCGAGAAAACGCTCAATTGTGACGCCTTTCTTGGTGTCGGTTTCTAACCAGAGCTCCTTCTGCGCCAGTTGTCCTGTTCCGCGGTGGAAGGGGTGTGGAGCCACCATCTCGCCTCCCTAGTACGATGGAGCCAAGTATGGCGCACGTGTGTTGCGCGTTTCGATAATTGGGCTGCACGACCGATGGCGCAAACGCGCGCTCCGATAATAAGCCTAAACCTAAAAACGAGTCCCTAATAGAGTGTGCTTTTTTGTTTTTTTGGTGCGCCGTAAAAAAGTCGCTCCTGATTTATACCTTTCTAAGATGACTTCACTTATTGGCTTTCAATTATAATTACCAAGTTCCTCATCGGAATCATAAGTTTATTTTTACAAATTAAAAAGTTTATTAATACATTTTAGTTAATCATTTAGATAATAATATGTAATTTGCAATTCATGACCTCCGCCGTGGAGGGCAGTACTGTCCGGGACAGAGTTTCTTTTTCTATCATCCACCATCTTTCCAGAGATTCTTGAAAGCTTACGCTGAAACACCCTGTACACATTCTGCGCTGTGACACTGAGCATTATGCTCAATGTAACAGCGAAAACCTTCTCGGTTGTAAAGATATTTTCAAACTTGTCATTCCGCCAGGCTCCATCCGTAGATCGTAACGATTGCAGCGAAGGTACACGTACTAGATTTCTAGGTGTGAGTTACTAGTTTTTTTTTTTCGCGTGTTTGAAACGCCCCTTCGTTGACGCGTCTGTCTAAGCCACGAAACTAACAATAGTGTATTGACAAAAAGACCATAGTTGGACAAGGTCCGCCCTTTAAACTGCTCGTAATCTCCGCCACAAAAAAAAAAAGGGGGCCCTAGCGACACCTCGAGATGATCAATGCGGGCCCCGCACGCGCCGCGTACGCACAGCGGCCTGAATCGAAGCTTGCGATCGGGATTACGGCCTCGGCGCCGTAGACTCGCTGATTCGCAAACTGTCGCAGAATTTGACGCTATCGAGCGTGCATCTCAAGGCAGGGCGCCAACTTGCCTCACTTAGATCTTTTATTTCCTTTATGTTTTAGCGATTTTTTTTTCTCAAATCGATACATGGGCTGTTTGTCGCCGACACGGCGCATCGAAAGACGAAAGGCACAACTATCAAAAGTTTAGAAGAACGGAAACCCGAGTGCTTGCCTTTTCATTTTCTTTCTCCGCCCGTTTTCTAAAATTCTCATACAAAAGAAAAGGATTTTTTTTATCTATTAGTTGTGCGGGTATGTGCTTTTATCTGACGTTCCTTCTACTGTTACTGTTTCCAACTTCTTTGTGCCGCCAACTCGTATTTCTATTATGTTGCGGGTGTAGCTTTTGAGAGTCCAACATTCGGTCACTTTTTATTATTTACTGTAATTCTTTAGCGTTTTGCTCGCGTGTCGTTCCGCGGATTATTCAAAATATTTCTTCGGGCATCGCTAAGACAGTCTTGCGCGTATCTATGCCTCGTTACTTTTTTTTTCTCTGCCAGATGACTCGCATTTACTTGTTCCCTGTGTGCGCGCCTGGGACATCTGCTCCAGTGGCGAATCGAATTCATCACGCTGGAACAATCGCAACGTGCGCCTTCAATCCATACTTCCAGTAATAAAACTGATAGCGACTTCCCTTCCACAGAGGCAGCTTTGTGGGCCGATCTTCGGTGTCGAACGTTCGTCCGGAAGAGTGGCGAAAGAAAGGAAAGAAATTATTTTCTTTAGATTTTACATTCCGTCTATACGGGCCTTTTTTATTTTTCAATTTCCCTCCCGACTGATGTGATTGTAACGGAAGCCTTCGACTTTTTTTTATCCTGCCGCTTTTCTGTTTGTCCTTATACGAAAATGAATGGGTTTGTATTGACGTGGTGTTATGGTGAGTGTATCGTTCCAGGCCATTTCCGATTCTGTATTTTTTGTTCTAAATGTCGAATATTTTAATGCGATTGCGTGGTAAAATGAAAAACTTGGTTGAACGAAAAATGATAAGTCTAATGTGCAATCGCAGCTATCTAATCTTTTTACAGACACATTTCAATTTAAGCCACTCCAGCTTGCAAGTTAATGACCTTATTCGTAAAAAAAATTTGAAAACAAAAAGCGTACTAAACGCTAAATGACTATGCTTTGCAAAACAAGTCTTCAAGCCGACTTTTCTTTTTTTTAGCCACAAAAATAGGAAGAACGTTACTTTACAGTTGTGCAACAGAGTCAAGCACCAAAAGTTTGCAACGCCAATGAAAAATTGCAGAATGAGGCACCTGGAGTTTGTTTTTCTTTTTTTCTCCGTAATTGCCTTAAGCGATGTTGTTCTTTTCGGGACATTGTTACTGCAGGTGCATCCTGGAGGAAGCTGGAGAGCCATTACTTTTTGGAGCGCATGAACGATCACAAACGGACGGTCTTTTTGTTGATCCGTGCTTCGCTGTCTGTCCTTGAGTTCCCGCACAATAACATGACCGGTGATGCAATAGCGTATTCTTTAAACGTTAAAGATTAGTTTCTTTTATATTTTTTATGAGGGTTGGATTGTGGCGTAAGAGGGCATTGAGAGAAGTTACTGGGTCGTTTTCTAAGACGTACGTGTTTTGAGAGTTGGAAGGACAATAGAACATTTTGCAATTGTATCTGCTCTCCACATCTGTACATTTTTTATTACTTCTCTTGCAAGCAGAAGAACGCGATAGGCATAGGGTTTCGCCAGGTCCCACTTAATTTTAAGCGACATATCTTTTTATTACAATCGCGACAAGGCCATTGAGGGTGTCTTTTATGAAAGCCATGGTTTATATAGCTTGTGTGTGTGTGTGGAGTGAAGGAGTCACCATCTTTCAATTATTTTATTTACAATATTTATATAATTAAAAATCTCAGGAGTTTGTAGCTGCGCCGGCGGGTGCTGGAGTCCGTCGAACCAGTCGCTGTAACCGCGAGCCGAATGTCACGCACCAGCGCGTCTTTTTTCTTGGCGCCTTGTTGCCAGTCGCATCAGGATATATATTTCTTTCTTTTAGTAATTTACGCACGTTTATTAGGCATTGTTGTGCAGCACGTTCAGAATGTCTTACATTTTTAAATTTGCGCTAATAATTCAATGGGTATGTGGGTCCTACATCCTACGATCAAAGAAATTACTTGTTTGAGGTTTTTGAAACACTACATCCCTGTAAAAAGCAGCATGACATCGTCTGCGCTCCTGGCTACACTAAAAAAGGTATTCACATTACATTTCGACAAATTCTGTAAGCACCCGAGCAAGAAGGGACTGACGAGTTGTTAATAAAAATATGATTACAACGATTCCAAAAAAAATATAATAGTAAAATCTATCGGCGGAGGTCAGCTCCTACATTGAAAAATATCGCGTAACTTAAACTTTTAGTGAGGTATTTAACAATTCTAACGGGTTGTTTCTGTTTTGCAATCTACCTTAATTATCTTGAAAAAAGCAACACGGCGAGTATAACACAGTATACAATAGAGAGCATGAGAACAAAAAAAAAAGCGATTGTTATGGGCTAAGCCCTATCCTCTGACGCTGAGTATAGTTTATATCTTGTCAGACATTAACTGGTGTCGATTCCCATTGTCTCGACGTGCCCATTGCCTCGACGTGCTTTTTGCCCTTCATCCGTTCTTGCCGTGAAAGTCTGTCCCCTTGTCTCGTTGTCAAAGCTAAGTGCGGCAACGCCTGGAGGTTTTAACGTTGCCGAAGGCGGACGAAATAAAGAACGTCCAGGAACGCCAGAAAGCTCCACTTGTAACAACGGCGCTTTTACAAACGTGTATAACAGCCTCCACGCTGTCATCGACGGCCACCATGCAATGGCGGTAATTGACAACTGTGCAGATTATTTTGTTTTGAGTGGAAAGCACCCTCCCTGCCTTCGGAAAGTGACGGCGCAGCGGGACGGTCTTCAAATGAGAACCGCCGGAGGTCACCTAATTAGGGCAATCGAGAGGTGCACTCTACACGCGTCGAGATTAGTGGCGAAAACTGCTAGGCAAAGTTTATAGTGCTATAGGTCTGCTTGAGCGAGATTATCCTCTGAAAGGAACTCTTCTGTAAGAATAGAGCCGTAATTGACGTCGGAAAAACAAGTTCAGGCTACGAAAACCCGTTCCAATACGGGAACATCGAAAATTCTTGCCAGCCGCGGTCAAAGTTCTTACTGATTATGTGAGCCTGCCGCCTCGACCAAGTGTCCTTTTACCTGTCTGGTCCAACGAGTCTTTTGCAGAGAAGGGCTACTAATAGGCAGAATCTTCTTACTTGCAGGGAAAGGAATAAGTGTGGCCAGGTTTGTTACAAAGCTTCATCACGGTAGAACCGTGGATCTTGTCACGAATTTTCGGAACGAGCCGCAGCATCTAACCAATAACACCGCTATTAGCCACGTAGGCGACCAAAAGCCGCTCTGTGGTCGAAATTCGCGATTTGCCTAACCATAGCTTTCTGTATTATGATAATGTGTGACCAATCGCCGGTTCACGGCGAGGCGAATCCTGCCAATCGCGTCGAGGCAAATCCCGTTCGTGACGTCACGAAAGCAAACCGTAAGAGGGCGCCAGCGGAACATCTTCGCTTGTCACATCACTATCTGATGATGATGTAATATAATTGATTGATTGATTGATTGATTGATTGATTGATTGATTGATTATAGCCCACGTCGAAGACTTCAGCGAAGTGAATAAGTAACTTGCAGTGGCGGAAACCTCTCGCCTGCCCGGACCGAAAAAAAAAACGGCATTATCTGAGTTCGACATCTACCCGCGTCTGTTATCACACCTGAAACATAAAGTCCGTGAGTTTCTTTATGAGTTCCATGACCGCTTCGCTGCGCCATCCGGGGTTCGCCGGACAACCACCGCCAAAACCAGAATTATCAACGACGATGATGCACAGCCACTTCGTACACCGCCGTTCCGGGTGTCCTTAATATAGACAGAAGCAGACAAAAGCCATCTAGGAGCAGGCACGAGAACTGCTGCGCGACGACATCATCCAGCCTTCAAACAGTCCATGGGCTGCCCCTTGATCATGAGGAAGGAAGGAACCTGCGCTTTTGTGTCGACTACAGGCGACTAAACAGTATCACCAAGAAGGATGTATATTCACTCCCTCGTATCAACGACACCCTTGACGGGCTCCACCACTCTCGCTATTTTTGTCTGGGGATCTGATTAGTGGATACTGGCAAATTGAAGCAGGCAAACAGGACAGAGAGAAGATGGCCGTTTTCACTCCGGGTGGACTATACGAGTTCAAATTGATACCGTTCGGATTCTTTATGGCGGAAGCGACATTTCAGGGGGTTATGGACACCTCGACGATGTTGTCATTTCTACGACCACCTTCGGTGAGTACTTCCAGCGGCTGAAGGCGGTACTTCAGGCTATTAGGAACGCCCGCCTGACCCAAAAGCAGACAACGTGCCCGTTTGCCTATGCCTAACTGAAGTTTCTCGGCCATGTCAATCGAAACAAAGGTGATCGCCCTGACCACAAGAAGACAGCTGACATCGCCTCCTTCCTACTACCGTGCGACAAAAAGAATGTGAGGTTTCTATGTGTGTTTGCTAACTACACGTGATTTCTCCAGAATGTTTCCCAGATCGCGGCGCCGCTCACTCACCTCACGAAAGATGATGTCGCCTACGAGTGGAACAAAGTATAGAAGCACACGCTCGACATACTACAGCGACGCCTGCAGTCACCTCCGATACTGGGCGACTGCGACCAGAATTCTAAAACGGAACTATATAAAGATGCAAGCAACACGGAACTTGGGGGACTACTCGCACGCAAGCAGGGCGGTAGCGACCAAATCATTGCGTATTCAAGTCGGCCACTTTCACTGGTGGAAAGCAACTACTCGATAGCAGAAAGGAATGCCTCGCGATTATCTGGCCAACCTCCTGGTTCCGACTAACCACTCGTTGTGATGGCTTCCCAACCTCAACGATACCGCGGGACGACTGGAGCGGTGAAGTCTATGGTTGCAGGAGTTCCATATCACGGTGACCTACAAGTCAGGCCGCAAACACAGCGACGCCGACGTCCTGTCACGGGCGTCTGTGAAGTCGGGCCCGACGGACATAGGCGACGACGCTATTTTCCTCGAAGCACTGAAAACGACAGATACGGCGGCCCGGCAGCGGCGCGACCCGGTATGCCGCAAACTGAGAGCACACTTGTAAGACCAAGGAAACGCCGTTCCCTTAATCTTCTTGCGCGTGCTGCATATTCTAAAGGCCCGTTCACACTCTTGCGACCGAGCACGACCGAGAGAGACCAGATCTGTTAAAACTTCTTAAAATTTCATTTCTGGCGCCATCTATGCCGGTGATCGTGGAACTGCATTTCACAAAGCAACGGTTTTGCGGCATTTCCGAGGTCGAATGTGCGTAATACCTATGAGAAAGGCTCGTGTATAACGTTTCCAAAAGTTTTCGAGCCAAGAAAGAAAGGGTAATGCGCGGGAGAAAAAGAAAAATATGCCGGACCGTCAAGTTTACACTGCAACCCGATAGATGGCGCCACTGTGTCCTCTCGTTTTAAGAGGTTTAAGAGGTCGCAAGGAACCAAGATTTAAAGAAGTCGCAAGAGTGGGAACGGGCCTTTAGCCTTCGGCGCGCTGTTCCCTACAAGAACTTCAAAGCTGGCAAGTGGCCTTCGCTGCTGGTCCTGCCGGAGGACCAACGTGAGGAAATCTATGAGGCTTGCCACGGCAATTCGACAGCCGTAGATCACGGCTACTGTCGAACTCTCTCAAGGATTCGCGAGAAATACTTTTGGCCGAAATGTCCGAAGTCCGTCCGTCACTACAGCTGAATTTACCGGGACTCTCAATGCCAGAAGCAGACATGTACACGTTACCCAAAATAAGTAACTAAATACCGTTACTCGTTACTCGCTGAAAAAGTAACTAAATACGTTACTCGTTACCGATTCTCAAAAGGAACGCCTGAGTTACCTGAAAAGTAACGAGTTACTTTTCACGTTACTTTGACGACCAAATACGCAACTGTTTTTGTTTCATGGTTTATTGTTATCTTTTCAGTAGTCATTGCACTTAAGCAGTAGCTGCCTTTCGAAGTTTTCATCAGTTATGTTTCCCCGCTTTCTTGAAAATACATCTCCGGCGACGCTGAGGAGTAGTTCTACCGACGCGCTCGAAGCGTTCGACGGAACGGCAGTGTTGCGCTTCAGGAAAGGCTGGTGAATCTTCAAGAACAGCGCCTTCACTGAGGACAGCGGGTAATGGGTTATGTGCCTTCCAGCGTTACAACCTTCGGGTTTACATCCGGTTCGTACTTTGTTCTAGATTCTAGAAGGTTCAACCAACGAACTTTATTGTGTTTGCTGGGTGAAGGACATTTCCATCTGTAGAGTTCAGTACAGCAACGTTTATCGCTGGACACGTCAGTCGAACTGTTCGACTGACCTGTTCAGCGATAAACGTTGGTATACTTGTCACACTGTTCAGTTGTTTCTCGTGTTGCCCACCTACCGTTCTCGCAATAGACGCATAATCAAGTTAGAATAAATACAAGGCCGTTTAAGCGGTGTTTGTACACGTTACTCCTCAAAAGTAACGAGATACCGTTACTCGTTACTTGGCCTTAAAAGTAACTAAATACCGTTACTCGTTCCTTTTCTAGAAAAGTAACTAAATACGTTACTCGTTACCGAAAATAGTAACTAGGTAGAAGTAACTCGTTACTTGTAACGCGTTACGTACATGTCTGGCCAGAAGATACCACCCACACACACTGCGGGATTTGTTAAGCCAATCACACGGCCGGTGGTTCCTTTCCAGCAGATTGGTATGGTTTTGCTTTCCCCGTTCTCAACACCGAAGTCGCGAAAATTGTGGATTATAGTGGCTACAGATTATCTGACGCAATAGGCAAAGTCAAAGCTTCCCCCCCTCCTCCTTCCCCGTTTGGGACTGATGTAGAAGTTGCCAAGTGTTTTGTCGATACTATCTTTATCAGGCACGTAACTCCAGAAGTCCTCCTGATCACCGACCGCGAAAGAGATCCTTCGTTTAAACCACGCCAGTCATCGCAGGACAACTACATACCGCCTCACGAGCCAATCGAGGATGGCATCGACGACGCTCAAGTAATATCTGAGCGCGCAAAGGAAGCTCGTCAACAGGGACTCCTGAAGTAGATTTTGAGTGGGGGGCTGAAGTCAAGCATTTTGTTTTTGTGTATTTTATTATAGGAGACAAGGGCTGGAGTCGAATTTCTGTTGTTTTGTTTTTACTTACTGTTGATTAAAAATCAAATATTATTTGCATGAAGTTCCCTACTTAGCATGTGCAATCACTTTTCCTTCCTGCTTTATAACAACAGTATGGAGTTTTAGTGGCTCGTACGCGATACAATTGCGGGTCGGAAATGCACACGCGTAGAACGTTATATTGCGTTTGGCGCATGCACTTTCCGACCCTCAAAGCTTTTACGTACGATCCACTAAAACTCTCTAATATCGCAAAAACGCTTATGCATAATGTTTCAGACAATTTCAAAATTCTTACAAGGATACACAGTATTGCGAAATTGAGTTTGCGGAGAATCACGTTTATTATTCTTCAAATGTTCAACCAGAAAGACATCCGTGCTATGAAATGAACGAGTAAGCCAAGATAATTACATATATACAGTGGCATCTTAATACATATTTTGAAAATGTGCACAAAAGCGTGATGAAGGAAACAGATCCATATATAGACCTTTTTCTCAAGGGCGCCGCCGTCTTGAATTGTCGTCACTTCCCAGTATGGGCGAAAACATTGTTTTGCCGTCGCCACGCCAATCGACTACATTTAGGATATAAGCGTAACCGTTGCCCATTTTCGTTTTGCCTCCCCTCTCTTTTTTTACTATTTGCAGGTTGAAATGTTTTATTATTTTTTCGTCGCCCATACCGGATATGCCTATCAGGTGGCTGGGGACGAGAGTACAGGAGAAACGGTCTATAGGCCCCAAAGCCACGTGTGTCGATCGTCTCGAGGAAGACCAAAGGGCGCCGTTCGCTCAGCAGTCCTGGAGACAAATTCCTTGATGATGTCGTCCAGGGGGAGCTCGACGTTCTTCCTTTTTGAATGCGCAAAATTAGGAGGTGTATTAGCCTCCCCTGACTCATGCGGCTGCGTAGATACGTTTTAATTCGGCGTAAGGTACTAAACGAGCCCTCCCCGAAGCGACAGATGCAGGCACAGAATGAAGAAGTTCTGTATATTTGACGACTTGGTCCATGGAGGTCACGAATTTCGTTGGATTTTGCCTGTAGCGTCCTCAATATGGCATAAATTGTGAGGGAATCAAGGTTCCATAAAAGAGCCGGCAAAAGTAAAAACTGCGCTGAGAGTCGGGCCAGATCAAAATCACATGCATGCAGCTCCTAGGGCCTCTTTCAGGTCATCTGTTGTGAACTGTCTTCCCCCGGCAGCGTGAATCAAAATGCTCTCTAGTTTAACTAGCTGCTTCATATCAGGCTGTTCAAACCGCCGTTGAGTTTAGCTCAGAATGCAGTCTACAGCTGCGAAGTACTCCTTCCGTAACGCTGCCTTGCAATCAAGTACAACTGGCGGAGAAGGTTTGTTGCTCATTTCAAGCCTTTTTGCGGTTTTGTCGGCCTTGCGCTGCGAGGGTCCTTCAAACCTAGCCGCATTGCAGTTGAGCGCGCGCAGTCCCACAACTCCTCAAACGCGACTTCAGACCGCAGATGGGACATTGCCTCGCAGAGGGTCTTTGCAGCCTCTTTGATGCCTGCGGCGCAAAACGTTGAACGTTCCACCTTGCAAGTTCTTCGGATGGACCGAACAAAGCTATAAAAATGTTTATTCCTAGCAGCGTTTCAAACATTTTCAAAAGCCTCTCATAATTATCCCTTCAAAATGGCCCTGCTGTTGTCTGCAATCGAATATTCTCATTGTAGCAGCTCGTTCAGTGTCTCCTGAACTCATAGTTTTCAGCGAACCTTTTAATTGACTTCATTCTGACAGTCCACCTTGTTGGGCAAAGCAGAAGAAGGTTATTTGGCTTTGATCGCCTCTTCCGCCGCCTCGCTGACTGGAGGAATTACAATAGATGAATAAACAGCTTTGCGTTTCTTCGAAGTCGGAGTGGGGGGCTCAGCCCCATCCTGAAAAATCTTTGGGGGGCTCCGGACCCCTGCCCCCACCCCCGGTTCCGGAGTCCCTGCTCGTCAACTGGCAAGGGTCAAGTTTCAAGGCCAGCAGCGGGTTGAAGCATACCGGTACAACCTTCGTCGTTGCGACGTCTACTTTCAGCCCAGAGACCGGGTAGGGGTGTGGACACTGATACGGTTCCGCGATCTTAGCGAGAAGTTCGTGAAACGCTACTTGGGGCCCTACAAGGAATTTGCTACGAAGTGTCGTCGGAAGGAACGCGACATGCATAAAGCAATGATAAATTAACAAACAATCGCCTAAGTTTTCTTCGCACATTTGGTTTTATCAATAACAAAACTATAACAAAAAAATGCCCTTTTTTTCCTTTTTTTTTTTTTTGGTGGGGGGAGGTGGAAATGTAAGGGGCGAACCTTTGAAATTTCTCTTACTGTTTCTCGCTAACACCATGTACCAGTTTTATGGGCCATTATTCTTCTGCTCTCCTGTTCCTCGGCACTCAAAGCTGTCAATGTGCTTTCCGAATCAGAGTCTGCGCTACGTCCACGAGGGCAGTCTTGGCTGATCGTATCAGCGCGGCTGGGAACGGTACTTCGAGCAATCGTGTTTTCCCTGTACTCCTTGCTTTCTCTTTCACTTTTGTGTGCTTTTGTTGTGTTAGTGAACTCGCGTCTGGTCATCGCGTGCTCCAAGAGCAGAGCTCGCTGTCTCTCTCCTCTTCCGCTTTGTCTTTCACTTCGGCGGAACGGCTGAAATGTAATAATAGATTGGTATTTGTCCTAGAAAAAGTGCTTAAACTGTGTCAACTTTGTTTTTGCTGTATATAAAAAAAAAGATTATTGGTAATTTTATTTTTGTAAGTCGTTTCATCCACGTCTGATTGTAACTCTTGGTGTCGTCGCACCTTGCATAGTGAAATAAACATTAGTAAATTGAACGAATACGCCACAAGTCTGCCGTGCCGTACGAGTCAACACCTCAAAGATGTTTTTGGTAACCGGACGTCAAATCTCATTGTTTTGGTCCCGAATACCAATCTTTGAAAGTTTGGTTTACATTCTTTAGCCACTAATCGCGGGATATATGTGGCCTTGCTAGCGGCGCATTCGCTGCAGCTCTTGACCAGCCCCTGCACCGGACATTCCCCCAAATATATTTTTATCTGTATCTGATTACAAGCGGAATCCAGTTCTTGGCAATTCATTGAGATGTGCTGCATAACATTTAGGAACTTTATGAATTAAAAGAGGAACGGGCGTGGTCAAGATCGTCCCTCATGGCCAACCACTACCATGAAACATTTCTGGGATTTATCCGTGTAGGACGTTTTAACGTAAGCTAATTCGGTGAAGAATTTCAGGTGCGAAAAGGCTTCAGTGCACTTTAGTTTCGGTGCACTAACGTGTCGTCGTTCGAAGACTACGATAAACGTGGCAAGCAGTGTTTTCTTAAAAATTGTTGTGTAGCCTGCAGACCAGGCGTTTTTGTGACACTAGAACACTGGCGTAGTTCGTTGACACTAAATTTCAGAGCCAACTTATTGTTCGATAGATATTTTGACGAACTGTTCAAGCGCAAAGAAGAATGCTGTGAACTACGCGGGTACAAGTGCCGAGGCGGCGAAAGCGAGGAAGTGGGGGGGGGGGGGGGATGAAACGCGGCAAATGTCCTCTGAATACTCAAAAATATAACTCATGCAGTGGTGCTTGGAGATACCAACCATTTTTCATACAAATTAGTTATGATAAAATTCCAGACTCGTCCCTGTTATTAATATTATTATTGTTATTGTTACTTTTATTATTACTTTTTTATCAATCATAAGCTTCGAAGGAGTCGATTTCTTTTCCTTGCTTCCTTGCGATAGGCAGTTTTAGCACTGAACATTTGGTCCTCAAATATCCAGACACTCTAATTCCGCAGAGACATACTTCATACTCAAGCAAAAACCTGTGCCTGCTTCAGTGCATTCAGAACCCCCCCCCCCCCCTACCTTTTTAGAGGTACCTTAAAGCAAAAACGCCGACGCAGCTCAATCCTTTGCACGCGACCGTGGTGTCGAACATGGCATCAAACAAACACCACGCTCTTCTTATCCTTCGTGCGAGCCACTCAACGCTCACCGGAATTTATTTTCACGCGATATCCAGAAGAAGTGCCCCTCTTTCGGCACGTTGCGCGGCAGCCGTTAGGATGTAATGCGGCTCTGTATAGAGAATACAGACTGGGAAAAAGCCCTCCGTGCGTAATGTAATTAGCAATAGACCGCAAAACAAAACAAACAAGCCAACAAACAAACAAAACAAAAAACACGGGGCAGTGGCGGGATGTTACGGTGGCTTCCCTGTCAGGCGCAGCTCTCGCGAACGTCCCGCTCATTAATTTTGCTAACCCAAAAAACAAACAAAAGTAAATTTCAAAGAACGGACGTGTAAATAAACGTTCCGATGACTGCACTTTTGTTTTTTCTTGTTTCGTGTTTTTGGTTTGCGAACGTCGTCGCTCACTCGCTCGAGCTCGCTCCATTGCCGTTTGCGCTTTCGGTCCTCGCTTATTTGCGCGATGAAAGGACGGAAGTGGGGAAGAGGGGAAAGGCAGAGGAGAGAATAAGAAATAGAAGGAAAACATGGAGGAGTAAGAAAGGGAGAGAGATAGAGAGAATCATGGGTAATAATGAAATAGCCGCCTGCCAGGCAATGCTGCGCTGCAACGAGGTGAGTGAGGGTGTTGAAGGTTGGACGAAACAAAGTTGAAGCCTTTCCTCGCATCATTTATTACGAGCCCACCGCTCCGCTATCTAGGAATGAGCAGCCGTCCTTCCGTCGTCATTTTGTAACGCGAAAATCGCGCGCAGCCAAAAAGGCAAATGGAAAAAGTAACCACATCTTGTTTAAATATAAAAAAAAAACTAAATTAAAGTTAAACTTGGCGATGGGCTGGGGGGGGGGGGTTGGGGGAGAGAGATATCAGGGTGCGAAATCCTTAGGGCGTCAATGAAAAAAATCCGACGTAAATGGAAGGAGAAAAGAGCGCTCGATGATGAAAGGCGCCGTCGGCACTAGCCACATGGTGACGGGTCAGGTTACGACCAAACTCTGTGGAAGATCCCAGCGGACATTGCTGAGCATGCTATATACTTCGTTCCACCGCGAGTGATATTTAAGTAAAATAACAGAGCCTTCACACAGACTAATCTTTATGGCAAATCGCTAGGCGATTGATTGCGTTGATCACGTGAAACGTTCTGGCATGACAAGCGTTCAGCGATGCTCTGAGTTTCCAGACACCGGACGCCCACGTTCACGGCGCTCTTCATCAGATAGTTTAACGCGCACCATGCGTACACTCGATAGTCGTTTACTAGAATGAAGCGATACTAGCGCTAATCGGGCTGATAAACCTGGCGATCTTTTAAAGTTTTCCACACTCTCCAGCTCCTCTCGCTCATTGCGCACAGGTGGTCGTGCTCTTCCTCGCCTACCCTTCTGGTCACATAGACCTCCCCGTTAACCAATCAGCGTCGAGCACCTCACTCCTTCTTGTGCCACACGTCAACCAATCAGTGCCGAGCCTCGCGGCCACGCTTTTATCCAGGCTTCACGAAACGCCGAACGCCTAGGCAAAGAACGTTTCACGTTAAAAGCTTAAGGGCACGGCACGCACCGCGCTTGGTCGAGTGAGCCGGCAGGCCGTCGCGCTTTCTGAACTGCCTGATGGGCCTCTCGGTTGACACCGTCGGATGCGCTCGGACTTAAGGTGAACCTAAATACTTTACTGTAGCGACGGACAGTTTAAGAAACACAGAGCGAGACGAGTCTGGAGTATCCCATTACCGCTCCGCAGAGGACGAGATTGCTGCGTTTGCCGATAGCAACGTGGAGAACGAATCGTGAAGTTGGAAACATAAGCACAAAAATTGACTGGGTCTCTTACGTTATCCCTAAGACGACTTGAAGACGAAAACCCAAGCGCCGATGCATTAAAGACAGGCACAGGATTTACTTAATTCACTTTGATTCCTCTTAATTCGATTTGTCATCCTTCTTAATTTCATTCCCTCTAACTCGCCGGAGTGTTCACGTACGCGTGATAGCGAACTTCCGAAGACAGCGCGCTCTCTGACGACGCACATTTGACGCCGTTTCATTGTTACACTTTTTTTGTACCTTTCGTGTCACCAACGTGTATTCTAAAAATCGACTAACGATGAGACATATAAGGCTTTTTCCTTAATAAGCCACGCGCCTCGAGTTTCTGAAGCACTCGGTAACTATAAAGAATACGTTATACTCTGCTCATTTGCATCAAACCACGCGTGACGCACTTTCGTGCCGCTCCGGGGAAGAAGATGGTTGCCGCCGACACTCCGAGATGCCGGGTTCGCCGTGACAGCGGAGACAACTGTCTCCCCTGTCTCGACAGGTTTTCACGGCGAGAGATGGTGGCAGCCCTCCTCCCCGCGCCCCTCCCAATTGAAGGAGCAAAACCACGAGGCTTCGCGCGTCCAGCCATTCGGGCTACACGAAACCTGTCGTCGCCAAACCCATTGAATTTTTGCGGAGCAAAAAATATTCCCGTGTAAAATTTTTGGCGAAACCAACCATAGTTTCGTCACGTTCTGCATTCTCCTCCTTACGACCGTTTTGAAATATGCAACCGCGAAAACTATGCAACGTAAAAAAGGCTCATAAAAGGGCAAGCGTTTCGCGTTGAAGTATTTTTTTCATCCTCATTAAGACTTTATGTTTTTGTTTCTCTTTTTTTTCTTTTTCTTCAGGTTTGGTGGTTTGTTTCAGTATGAGAACGGAAGGGCTGGAGGGTTTGGGAAGGGGGGCGGAGGGTGTCACAGCAGCGATGCCTTGCGTCTTCCCTGATTATTTGTGCTTTATGCGTATCTATATTCTTACGCGACTAACAAAAGAAGGAAAGACAGCACAAAAGCAACGGAAATTCGACAATACAAACGCTAAATGCGGGGGGGGGGGTGCGATATGCGCGCCGTAACGCCTGCCGTCCAAGCCGTTCATTTATAAATGTCCCGAGTTTGGACGTGTCATTTTCATCCAGCAGAGCGCGTGATTAATGTCAAGCGCCGAGACGTCAGGTAGAAGCGCAAGCGTAAAAAGCGTCCGATCAAACTGCGACCTTCCGGGTTGACGAGGCTTCCGCGCACGTATACGCCATTCGTTTGTGTCGAGCGCCGACGACGCGCACACGGCGCTCGCTCGACGTCTCATTCGAGGGTGGACCCCGCCCGCTTTTCCCCTGCACGAACCCTACTCCGTTCTTCCTTGGGATGGACCGCGGCGGACCCTACGAGCTATCCCAGCCAATCCGAGGCCGTGGGAGTGTCACCTGACCTATGGGAGGGGCACGGCGACGCGCTCGCCGAGTACTAGCGCTAGATGTTCACAGCTCTGAATGGAGGGGAATCGCTCGTAGGGTCTGCTGTGGTCCATCGGGAGGTGGAGCGGTGCATAGCACCCCGTGTTTACTTCCTTTAGCGCCGGTGAAGCGGAGCCGAGTCCCCAGATCGCAACGTCGTTATGCAATCGTTGTTGGGCCTTGATCGCCATTCGAGATTATGCGTAAAATCTTGTTCTTTTCTTGTTGTTTTTTTTTCTTGCGAGTTTACGTGTGGAAGAAAAATGAAAAGTTTCCAGTAATGCTCATAGTTTGCACTACGAGCAAAAGTGGGACGTGACCTAAATTGGTGCCATCAGTTTTCTGAGATGAAACTGTACCAGGGTGTATTAAATTAAATGCCTTGTTAAAGTTTTTTTTTTTATAATTGTAAACAGAGGTGCGAATTTTTAGCCACACGCAATGTTGTGAAGCTCCGTCCAATCAGGAATATTCAATACTTCAGCCTGGCTTGAAAGTTCATGTTTTCAGCGACAAGTTTTTTTTTTTTGATTGTTTGCACTGTTTTGCGATGGCGAACCAAAATAATCATGCGCTGAGAAAGAAAAGCTGGAAGTTTATTGTCCGCACTTGTTTTCGCTATTCGGCAGAACGCATTCTACGCATTCCTGCATTGTTGACGTAGCCTTTGTCGCATTGCGTGTGTATAGATTCGTTATATTTTAAACACGCATGAACGTGCAAACAGATTGTGAATTTGTGATTAGTTTTAGCAGTGATTGCCGCCACAGTATCTCGCGAACGTACGCTTTGAAGAAAAGTATATAGAAGTTATTTTGAATTTGATCAACGGTATGCGGAGCGAAAGTTCGTCTGCTTCTGGTTGCGGTGACGCCAGAACGCCGACCACTGCTTTGTTCCGATTGGAAGGATAGTGGGTAGACGTGAAGGTAGCTAGCATTGGAATCTATCCACTGTCCCTCCGTCAGAACCAATCAGAGCTCGGCGTTTGATGTCGGTGCCACCCCTGTCGCAAGGAGCAGACGAACTTGCGATCTGCATATTTTAAGATGACTTTTCATCATGAGTGTCCATCCTCTGCATCTGGCGTCGGCGTTCGAGTTTCCAGGGATTTTGCCGTAACGTTTCAGATGAACGAAGATGCACTTCAACAATTCATGTGCTTTCACGATTGCGCCTAACAAACATGTTTTCAATCAATGTGAACAACAAACAGGTCCCATAATTGACTTATCTAAAATACAACTAATCCGGAAAAATAAAAAGCTTGGAACCTGCACACAAAACAAGTATATGTTGAAAGTTCATATTGTCACGAATAACAAGTGATAAGGCGATAACAACTGAAGAAACTAAACGTTTAATGGGCCGAACTTGTGCGCAAAAAATAAAAAAAGGGAACAGAAGAAAGCAGAGCGTCGCTGGCGTCGAAGTCGGCGTGACAGCAGAGTCGAACGCTGGGGCGAAACTGACTCCGCTCGCCTTGCGGAGTCCCTTATGTACCCCTCGTGGGTGTCTGGATCATTTGGCGTAGAACATTCGAAACTCGATCAGATGAGAATGTTGTCGAACTTACGAGAAGGACGAGTTTAAAGAATAAATAAAAGCACAGTCCCCCGACTGGAATCGAACACTGGCTTTTTGCGTGAAAGGCAAGCGCGATAACCGTTAAGCCACGAGCGCGCTGCCTGCTTGGTCAGCTGCGCTCGCGGCAATATGGTACAAAACAAAAATCTATTCGCGTTTGTTTAGTAAGCTTTGAGGCACGTGAGCCATCGAGGGTCGGGTACAGGGGCTTGGAGAAAACGACTAATAAAATTATACTCTTTGTCTAGCCGCAGGAAAGAACAAACCTTTTCTTGTCTATTGTCTAGCACAACATGGTGGAAACCTTTCATCCTATTTCCTTTCCCAGAGCGGCCCCTCGCAGCAAATAGGCGTTTACTTTCTGTGCTTTTCAAACAGATAGTAGGTGCTTGGAACGAATTATAACTTTAACTACCCTGAGACTGTTCCCCTGACCTGCTTGACAGCTGTTTTTTTATCAAACTCACAATAAGTCTATGTTTACCTGACATAATACAGTCGAGGTGTTGTACAGTCACAATAGACACCAGCTTCAGATAGCACCAGATAGCTCATATTTTTCAAAGTTCTCACAGGTCTACGTTAGTTTACAAGACTTCAAGCCCAATGTTTCCTGAAAGAGCAACATTTTTACAGAAGCTGCAATGTAGATCATCAAGCGGAGCTGACGAAAACGACGGGTATTCTGGTTTACAAAAATGGTATGTTCTACCAAGACTGATTTTGCCCTGTTGATCTCCCAATAGGCCGTAAAATGGGTACATTTATTAGAGAAGGATATTGGCTGTTCAAGCCTACTACTAATTAGCTTCGCAAGCTGAGGACTTGGACGAAATGAAACGAGAAGCAGACGAACAATTTCGATAGAAGACGCACAGCTTTCGCTGAAATTTCTCCAGAGTGGTCAACGCGCTTGAATAATATCCCTTTTCAAAATTGCACGCCATCTTTTTGCTGCTGTTTCAATTACTGAGTTCGCCATTGTCTTGGAACGTACTGAGCATGTATTGGAAACGGGGGTTTCGTTAGAGTTCGGCGAGGACTCGACATCCAATTACATGCCTACATGCCAAGAAATGGCGACCTACAATATTGCTTGTTAAACTTTCTGAAATGGTCTATTGACCAAAGTAAAAAACAGAATAGCCATGTGCTGGCAACCCTAGGCCTAAACGCTAGCCCAAAGGCATTGTCCGGGCGAGCCCCAGGGAGGAGAAACAAGCAGGCACGACCCGCCGTGACGGAAGGAGAATCTTCAATGAAAAACACCTTTGGCGTGGTGGCGCTGCAGGCTGCAGCGCACGTGAGTAGAAAGCGCACAGACACTAACGCGGCAGCCACGGTTCCACATCGCTTCTGCTCAGTGAAACCGAAAACGGATAGCGGGATTGCCATGCGTAACAGCTCCCATCTGGTCCCTTCGTATTCATCTTCCTCTGAGTATTGTAACACGCGAGAGACCCCTGATTCCACCCCAGCTACGAGCAGCTCGTTCTTCCCGACCACAGGGTTTCGCGATTACACGAAGTGGGCGGACACTCAAACCTATGAGTAAGTTGAGTGTCTAACACTGCGCACTAACCGACTAAAAGCGGTATGTGTTCAGCAAGCTACGTGACGCGCGAGCCTAATTGCGTGTAGTGAAAAAGGGGCTTGAAGGAGACGACGAAAGAAAGGGACAATCTCACGACAATCCCGCTGATCTCTATGACTATTTGCTTGATCGCGCTTTCCCTCTCCACGAATGTGGCTACCGGAAGTTCTGAATCGGCCTTCTTGGTCTTGTGTAACTCTGCCAGGTAAAGCGTTGCAGAAGATGGGTGGCTGCTTGATGAAATACATATTGTCAGCTCCTTCGTCGTCATTCTTCGAAGAAGGCTTTGAAAACCTTGTGTAAACTGTTGTAGTTGCATTTGACAACCCGTGAAAATATTTGTGAAAGCGCAGTGCCACAGGGAAAAAATGACAGGCACCGTTCATTCGAGCAAACGCGATGAAATGCAGTAGCGTTATAAGAACGTCATTAGAGAAAACTATTAAGAAAGGAAATGATATGGTGATAAAATGGCTGTAATATGCCGTGTACACATCGAAGACGACGACAAGGACGGCGTCTAGGACAGCATCAAGGACGACGTCAAGTATTGCCTCTAAGACGACGTCGAAGACGATGTCAAAGACGGCGTCTAGGACGTCGTCTAGGCCGACCTCTGGGCGACCTCTAGGACGACGTCAAGGACGGAGTCAAAGACGACCGCAGGGTCGACCTCAAGGACACCGTCAAACACGACGTCGAGGACGACTTCAGGGACGGGGTTTAGGACAACGTCGAGGATGACGTCCAAGAGGACGAAGTCAAAATCGACCTCTGGGACGACATCTAGGACGACCTCAAGGATCACGTCTAGAACGACCTCAAAGACGACGTCTAGAACGGCCTCAAGGACGACTCAACGACGACGTCAAGGATGTCGGTCACGTCAGCCCCGAGCTTCCGGGCTCACGACCGACGCTTAAGCGAACGGAGCCTTCACACAACCGGCACTTACGTGACCTTGATTACGCAACCTTGAGCTTCAGCAACGGTCGTTACAAACATTGTAGGACATGTCCTTAAGGATATAACCACGGAGACATGACCTTCAGGAAGTGACCTGAGGCCCATGACATGACCTTGAGTGGGGTTGGGCCTATAAAGGTACCACTTTAAAAAGTTACATCTCATCGAACACGCCAAGCGGTCTGACAGCATGATCAAAGGACATGCCTTGGCACGCCCATAGTGCTGCACCAATGAGCCTTCGCAAGCTTGGATACAGAATAAGAATCGACACCTTGTGGATGTGTTAACCTTTCGGGACAGTTTTGAAGTTCTGTCACGCCTACATGTTATTGCTGCATACGTATGGTTCGGGGAGTTCTGGATCGTCCATCTGTTATGGCGAGTTACTATAGTGCGTTCACCCTTCAACCACTGATGTTTTTATTTACTGATAGGAATTGCTGATCAGTGATATACTCCGTTCAGGCTTCAGCTGAGATTACAAGCTCCGCCTTCGGCACGAGCTCGCTGGCTTCTGCAGTGCTTTGGTTGCGCGTGCCTGCGCGCTCACACTTGCGTTAGCAAGGGCAGAAAGCTCGCGCTGAAGGCGGAGCTTCTAGTCTCGGCCTAAGGGTGAACGGAGTATATCACTAAATAAAGTTTGCTATCAGTAAAAAGAAAAAAAAATGAAAGCCGTTTACAACTTTCTGTAACGCCGAATTGGAACGCAGCTCTTGAGGAGGAGGAGGGGAAGGTACGGAGAAGGGGCTATGCCCCTCCTCCTCTCCTGCTCGCCCCTATTTAGGGAAAAGTTTGCGCTAAATTTAGCGGGAAAATTTTACCGCCAAATTTAGCGGGGAAATTTTTCCGCCAGATTTAGCGGGGAATTCTTTCCGCTAAATCTAGCCGGGAAAATTTTCTGCTAGATTCAGCGGGAAAATTTCTCCGCTAGATTTAGCGGGGAAATTTTTCCGCTAAATCTAGCGGGGAAAATTTTCCGCTAAATATAGCGGGGAAACTTTTTCGCTAAATTTTGCGGGGAAATTAACCCATCATGCACCACGCGGTTACGCCGACGGTGACGGCGACGCCGACGCCGACGCCGACGCCAACGCCAACACCGACGCCAACGCCGACGGCGACAACGACGCCGACGGCGACGCCTACGGCAAGCCGGAAACGGGTACCTAAGAGCAGCGCTCTAAAAATCAGTGGTTGCTATCATGCACTATCAACCATGGCTAATTTAGAAATCGACTAGAACTGGATTTGAATTACTCTCGTCTCATGGTAACACAGATAGAAAAACGCAGAGAAGCAGCGCTGGACGGAAGGAAGGTTTTCGAACGCAACTTAAGCGAACTCGTTTCTGGCCCACGAGGGCTGCAAGTTACATGTATTGTCGTCGAAGTAAAGTAAAATGCTGCTCCAGAGGCACATAGTCCTTCACGCAGGTTGCACTAGCGAATTTTATCCGAAGGGTAAACGAGGCGTCGATTCTTGATCGGAGTCCAAGCGTGCGAAAGCACAGAGAAGCAAGCATTTTGTTGTGAAGCAAGTATTTGTTATAACGCCGCCTTACCGCGAGACTTGCGTTTGACGAGTCGTTCCTTTTTATGTGGTGCTGCGCTTTCGTAAAAATTTCAAAGGTTATCAAAGGCAGCTGTGAACGTTACACTGGGTTTTCAAGAACTTCGCGAATGACAGCGAAAGTGCAGAAAAAATGCCTTTAGCACCCAACCGCCCAGCCCTGCAACGCTTCAACCGGCAGATTTACACAGGCACAAGATGGCCGATTGGGAACTTTCAGTGGCCGCACTTGCGCTGCAGCGACCAAGCAAGGATGCGTGACCCAGCAAATTGTCATATATATTGGTGGGCAATTCATGTCGAGGCTCGAGAGAAAAATGTCTGTTTCTTCTCTACTACCTAACACCGCAACGTTCTTAATGAAAACATTTAAAGGATATATTTTGCATTTTTATTTATTCAAATCGATTACCTTCAAGCACAGAATTAGAATCCATTATTATATTCTAGTTCGAATATTCGCTTAAACTAACATTTTCAAGTACTCTTTTACTGCGCCCGGTATCTGATATGAACGACTTTCCTCTTCATAACTTATACTTTAATCGACCTCAAGAAAGCGTTCTAAGTTAACATATTCTAAATTATATTTAATTCCAGATGCTTTGTGCTAACTTGTTGTAATCTACAGCGACACCTCTTAATGGAAGCCTTCCCAGAAAATTGCATGGTCGTCCGTCGTAAACGCTCCTGGTAATGGTATGCATCACATGATCGCTCCTAGCCGCCGCCACTGCTTAATGAGGAAACAAACACTTCCGTCTGTCTATTAGGAATCAAAGCAGCGACCTTTGATATGACAGTAATCGTTTCCTTTACTTCAGTGTTGGCGGTAACGCGTTACAAGTGACGTAACGGCCTAAGTGGTAAAGCGATACCGTTTTCGGTTAGGTAGTAACATACTCGTCACCTTTCTATACAATACCGTATAGCGCACGTACTTTGCCCATTTCGAGTAGCGGGTAGCGTAGTTACGTTGGCTCTAGTCAACACTACGGTGCCTGGAACGCGTCTCCGACCGGTGTGTTTACTGCATCCTTAAAAGCGGACCCTCGAGTTACGCCTCATTACTTCACAAAAGTGACACGATGTCGCCTGCCCTCAATCCTGGCGGTGTCACAGCAGTAGTGGTGTTTCTTCTGGCAGAGGGCTTGTCCTGGTACAGGTCGCTCTGCAGCTTGAGAGTTCACTGAAGTTTCGAACGCTAGGAGTTAATGACTCCGCGACGACAGCGACACTCGCGTTTGCTCGTGGTTTTCACCAGCATTTTTACCACCAACCGCCAGGATCGCGACATCCAACTTCGGGGACCGCTTTTAATGAGCAGGATAATAGGACGCAAACCACACCAGATTTCAGGCACTATACTTGACACCGACGTTACTATACATTGTTTCAGCCCAAGTCCAGACGCAGCCGACGCTACGAGGTAATGGAACCGATCAAGCAGCGTCAAAAGCGCAAGTCACGAGGCCTTTTCTTTTTATGATTGGTTTAGCGATGATAGAACACGTACAGAAAGCTGACGAACACCATGACGGTGCGCTTTTGACGGTGTCTGATTGGTCCCATTAGCTCGTAGTGTCGGCTGCGTCTGGACTTAAGGTGAAGCGAAGTATAGACCACGGTCAGTTCACAAGCTTCCTTTAACACCTGGCCACCGATCCCTGCCCACAATCGCGATAGGAAGAGTGACGTAGTAAGTCTTCACAGCGTCATTGGGGGTTGGCCTTGCGTCGCGCATTGTCCGTGCAATTTTCACACCGGGCGAGAAACGTGAATTATGATTAATTACCATCTCAAAAAGCTATTAAAATTTGCAAATTATAATAATTGGTCTGACCTCTAATAGCAATATCCGTAAATTATGCAACTGCAACATTACCCGTAAAATCAATAATTAAAAAGTTAGTACACAGATTTTGGTCTATTAGCCAATTTACTATGGCGATATTTTTCCAGCTGATGTCCGCCAAATTCGGGAAACATTTAACAAAGACGGCATACATATAGAAGTTTGTGCTCTCTTTAAACAATATTGTTTCCATTGAAACATATCACTTTGTATAACGGATATCCAATGCACTCGCATGACTTGTGCCGTCTCTTTCAAACATTCATTGTTCGCAAACCACGAAACCATTCATCTGGTCTCCGTTTTTGTGGAAGTCCTACTTTCTGTGTGAATCCAGGTTGCGGGAAAGCTATTGTTCCCCTCAGGTTCAAACAATAGAGTACATGTTCCTCCTGGAAAGAACCCATTCTCAAATTTACCGTGCGTGTCCCTATGCTTCGTTTCTTCGGGTCTAAACGGCGGCGTCCTGAACAGAGTGGCGCAAATGCGTTCCTTTTGTAATCCAGTTGAGAGGTTGCACGCAGCGCAATCCAAAGCACAGCCACGAAAGCTCAGTGCTGCGAGGCTCTTTGTTGACGTCATGATGCGGTCGATGAAAATGCTTCCTTGAGGCACACTATGTGAGCAATCCTTGCGATGAAGCGTAAGTTGGATATTCGCCAGGACATTTGAGCGGTATGTTCACCTTCGTAGAAAGCAGAGTAACTTTAAGATATCCTGATGGTTTCGTGTTTTCAGTAGATACTGATAAACTTTAAAAATCAAGCAAAAAGGCGGCTTGATCAATGTTGGGAATTACCAAAAGAACCCGAATTGGAGCTATCTTTGAATAAAAAAAGAAGAAAAACAACAACAGCAACAATACAAAAACTCCATCTTCATGGGCAGAAAGTGTTTATCAAAAGTTATATTTTGTGTTATTAAGAAACAAAGTCCATACTCAGCTGTAAGTGAGGCTGCTTGTTTATTCAGAACTTCTCCCACTGACACGCTTTTTCTCTTTTCGGTGCCGGGTCAACTTTCCAAGTATTGGGGACAGGCGCGAGCTTTTTGGATGTTGGGGAATTTAATTTCCTTCTCCTATTTTCTTCATCTCAAACCTCCATAAGCACCGATTTCTTTGTCCGCCAGCAAAACTTGACAACGATTACGCGAAATCTGTGCCCCAAAAAAATTAAACCGAAAAAAAAACACTTTTAAATGTTAGGAAAAATAAACTCCGAAAACACGGTACCCTGGAGCTGATACTGTCGCCTGATGCAAAAATAACATTCGCGAAATGAGATCAAAATTTTTGAAGGAGTTGATACACTGATATTGGTGCCGTTCGAGTTGATTAGAAGGTTTGAGCTCTTAGCCTTCTAACTATTAAATGATGGTACCATTGATACCTAATCTTTTACGACGAGCAACAGAGGGTGACAATGAGAAAAAAGCGCGCGGGAACTTCAGAACGCCGAGCTCTGAATGAAATGATTATCGGGAAAACGCAAAACTAACTGCAGTTGTCTCTACTCGTTGCTCGAACGCGTCGGAGCGCAAACGGCAAACGCAGGACGCCAGCGTTCAGCAATCGAACGTGTTTGAAGAGTGTGTAGAGGGAAAGCTTTGCGTCTACCACTAATCATTCCAACCAGAGCTCGTCGTTCTGTCGTCCCGGCACGCTCTCGTCTCCTCCTTTCCCTCACTTTCTCGTCGTATGGGCAATTCTTGAGCGTGATACAAATATCGCTTACCTCGTAGGAATCTTTACCTTGCTGTGTCCACGAACAACACTAAGCCTAAAAGGGGTACATGGTCGTAGGGACAGAAAAAGAAATCGCACGAAGCAAAACAAAATAAAGAAATAAATAAGACAAGCAAGGTTATGTTTATGCACGCACTATTGCTAGATTGATCGGCAAGTAGTGCGTGTCATAAAAATAAAAATAAAAATTTGAGTTTGTTTACGTTACCGCGCAACGCGTGTCGCAGCAACGCCAGGTTGGCGCTTGTGTAATTCGCCATAATTGGGGCGCTGTTGTGGTTTCCGCGCCTCCTCCAGAGATACGCTAGTCGTGTTGGTTTATGCCGCGGACAGGTTGCTGCAGCGCTTGTGAATTTTTATTTAGTTTTATAAGAGTCGCGATTCCTTGTTTTTCTGCGTAGCAAACTAGAAAATGAACAAGGTACGGATCTTACTGACGATGTTTTGCTGCTTCTTTGCGCGTATTAATGCGTCGCCAGTGATGTGGGCCAATCGGGACCCGCCATTCCCAAGTGGTCCCAGTCCATGGAACCTCTCCCTCTAGTTCATCATATTAACTCTACGGTGTCATCCGTACTTTCTCTACGTGGAGCCATTTCTTGGCGTTGCCGCGTGCTAGTGGCGCGCACGTTCTGAGACGCTGTAGCATGCGTTGTCGGCGATGCTGTCGCGACTTCGGTGGCGGTGCGTGGAGCAACTGGTAATCATGGGCGATGGGGCAGGTTTTGTTTTCTATGTGCTATTGCCTCAGTGCCCCTTACGTGAAATCTGCATTAGCTCGAACCGGCTAAGGACCTTCCGACGTCTGGCCATACGGTGTGCAAATTCGTACGATCGGACGCTTCTGCGCAGGCGCCCGCGCGGCAAAGTGTCGACTACAGTCAGCTCCTTTTATATGGCTAGAGACTAAGGGAGAGGGGAGGGCGAGAGCACACGGGGTCGCCATAACACCAATATTTGGTTGAAATGATTGTTAGTGTGTAGACGGAGTGCACTTTCATGCGAGCTTTGCTTCTAGGAGGACACCTATCTTCGTGGTATTTAATGTACTTCGCGGAAGCGTTGTGAAAGCTGAACGCAGGAACGCGCTCAACAGCCACGGACTCAACGACGGCACATTGAAGTGACTGCATGAGCTGACCGACACCCATGGTGCGAATTAAAAGTCTCATAAATATTCCTAATGTTTCTGTAAGACCGTTGAATATAATTTCATATAGACATTCTCCTCGCGGTAATAATTGAATGTAAATTATGTTTTTCATGCTGAGTATTCCAGTTGTTCTCATTCCCACGTGCAAGGCGTTTGACCGAAGAGCGTTTCTACAACTAACTCTGCATTTAAACTAATGCTATTCTCGCTTCCATAATTATTATGCTTCATATTCTGTTTTGGGCAGCAGTGCCTCGCTTTAGTCTTCGCTTTATGAAACAATCAATGCCATACTGAAGGCTAAGCACCTCGAATAGCACTTTTTGTGCCCTGTCGAAAACATTTCCGGAGAACATACACGAGGCTCTTTCATAATTGCCACGCGTTTCCCGCATGACATATGCAGTTTGACATTTACGGAGATTATTGTTTTTCATGCTTCACAATTTGTAGTTTTGTTGTTTCAGAATGGTTCAGTATGTTTTAGTATATGCAGTCAGATGTCTATGTAGTTTTGTTAGTACAATAAGTCATTATTTAGTTTGCGCTTGTTACCCTTGTATATATATATTTTTTTGACTGTATTGCCAGATATATTTATTTTATTCCTTTGGTTTCAATAGGCTTTTCCTTATTATTCTAGGAAATTTGTGGCGCCTAGACGTCAGTGCTATGCAGAGAAGATAGATATCATTGATACAAAGACATCTAATGACACTGAAAAAAAATTTAATTGCACCTTGTTATAATTTTGAGAATATGGACTACGAAGGATTGCACTGTCACCATTTAGCAGCGTTTATTGGAGACTAAAGATGTTTTGGTCCTGTTAAACCCATGTGATTATCTGCTGTTTTATTAACCAAGATTTTATCAACCAAGACAAACTGTATTCGAGAAGTTCACAATAATGTTTCTAGCCAAGCAGGTCATTGTCTTTTTTTCGTTTCACATTGATTGTTCCACATCACACAAAGTACGCAAATAATAGCGTCATTTTTGTATGGCCTCGGAAAAATCTACATCACATCATTTCAAAATCGTCAAATATGTGAGTTATTTTTTTCGTAATTTGGCTCTCACGCATCGAATCGATTTTCAAATAACAATAGCCACTTTAGGAAAATTGCATACATTCTTGGCGTGACTGGAAGAAGTAGAAACATTTCGCACCGGAAAGTTTATTTTCAGCGATAGGTCCACTAGCCCAGAAATACCTTTGAGTGTGTCTGTCAGAGTTTATAAATCTAGTGGGTATAAATAAATCGGTTAGCATAGTAAAAGCTGACACCCTCGGACAAATGCTATCAAAAGAACGAAACATTTCTATTAGGCGCGAGAGAGTCAAAGCAAAGCGACGTAGGTTAGAAGAGTGAGTAGCCGACGGATTGTTCAAGAATCGGACTGGCGGGCATGCAAAAATTATTGATGATCGTTGCCTCTGAATTATAAACAAGGTCTACGTTCCGCCTCTGCTGAATATGTACTGCAAGCGTTGTTGCGACGACATATTTCAAAATCACAATTTTGAAGCGTTCTGAAACGGCCACTCCTCACATCACATCTCGAAGAAATGAAATTACCTGATTTTGTGGTAGTTTATTTATTGCAAAATTCCGTCTCGTCTTGTTCTGAAGCTTTGCTCAACGTTGCGAGAGATCCGCGCCAGTAATGTCGTTAAGTTCAGAGACCGCATAAATCCGGTCTGTCTTAGCTCAGAGATATTGAAAGCGTTCAACATCTAAAAGGGGCGCGTCGTTCCGCCATTCCAGCTAGTTGGTAGCGCTTGCTAAGGTCGACATGGGTGTTGCGTGGCTTAGGGACGCGCCACCCGCATTCCTACTACGACCTGTCTTGTGGCCGTTACCGAGAATAAGTAACGAAATGGCGCTTTTTGTCAGTCCGTCAAATATTGAAGCATTACTGAAATTCCGTTTCGTCCCGGAAACGACACGCATGCATGGGTGTCACTTTTATTTAACCGCGATAAGACACTCATACGAAACATTTGAATAAAATAAACATATAACAGAGTGTTTTTGTATGTGTTTATTATACTATTCTTCGCGCGGCCACAGTGCTAAGGAATAAACTTTAAAAAAATACATATTTCACCAGAGGAATTACCACGCGGCTAGGGATTAGGGGTTTAAGTGAGGCTTTTTTGAAGCACAAGTGTCTAGAATTGTGAGCGGCTCAGCAGTGCTATTCCGAGAAACCGTGCATGCATATAAATTGATGTGTTTTAGTGAATTATAAAACTAGAGTATCCGTCTAGCGGATTATGAATATTCCATTTTAACTGCAGCGCCATTTTTAGTAAACATCAACGACGTTCTCCAGTGTGCAGACAGGCGGCTCGCGTTTCACGGTGTGCCACAGACGTAAACAAGACGGCCGATGTAGTACTTACCGGTCTGAATGTTAAAAATAATGTAGCTAGTTAGAATAAAACTTGTCCGAAAGACCACAATATATGTGACGTTTCGTCTATCCTTGTGATCTTAAAGGATATTTGTTTATGTGATGTACCATCTTGACGTCTTGACGCTCAGACGCTTTCGCCACGAGGATTAGTTAGGCCGGTGCACGAACATTTACTGACACGAGATGCTTACAACCTTCGCGATAGTTTACCATTGTGAGCAGCTCTAAAAATGATTTGATTTGACCAGTCAAATAAGTTAAAAACGAGCAGAATAAGAAATTGGCGATACACTGCAATTCAAATTCACTGTTAATTTATATTTATGTTTGTGGTTAAAATAACTCCTATATCTAGAACCAGCCTGAAGAGTGCACATCACTTAAAACCTCACCGTCTAAAGGTAGCTCTGTCTAATTATATTTTTCGTTACTGGTGTGCAACACGCACACAATAGATTCGTCAGCAGGTGGAATGTACCTCACAATAAATCCCGCCCACAGTGGTTTGCATCTTACCAGAAAACAAAACTCGTAGTAGCGCAATAAAAAGAAAGCAAACTATCTGTTCGATACGGCTTTGATTAGTTCTAATTTGTCGCATTGACCAGGCCTGTTACCACGTGCGGTCATTTCAGATTTAATTATGTGTGTACCCCGTCGACGCATTCTTTAAGTGAATATCTACTCATAAATATATTCATTTTTAACTCGTTTGAATTTAATCTAACCTCAATGAACACATTTAACTTTATCTAGAAGAATAATTTATAATTCAACTAGACAGGGCCACATTAAATCAAACTAATGATAATATTTTTACTATATTTTTTTAGTTTTTATAAGACAAACAAATTGTCCACCAATAAATAAAAACACGAACTATCGCAAATTCTACATGAAGCGTAAGAAGAGAGTATGGGATTTTAGCCTACACCATAATAGCCCCTAAAGTTTAGGAACAGTTTATGACAACGATTGCCGATCTAAATATCTACAAAACATTCAAAATGCATAAACATACCCACGAATAACCATTTTATTAATAATAATTCATGACCATAAATCATCATATCTACCGTCTTCGCAGTAAGCGAGTTTTCTCTCCAATTTCAAGTAGGATACGCCACCTAGAAAACAATATATTTGCAGTTAGTCACACACAGGTACATTTAGACGACAATACAACGTAAGCGCGGTTTTCCCACTTCACTCAAACGCACATTTTACAACACTCTTCGCACTCTTTCAGTACAGGTCAGATCACGAAACTTCCACACAAGTTTGCTTCAGGGTAGAAGCTACCACTAGAATCCCTACTGTCCATAGGAGGGTATTCTCGCTTGCTCTCTTCACACTGAGTGAACCAATTTAAATTAGAAGGGACAATAAATGTTCTAAAAGCCATTGAACCCGTAATTTCGACGTTACTGCTCCAAACAAACTGTTGCGGCTTTCCTAGGAACGGATGCATGAGGATGAATTTCGCTCCGAAAGAACGATCGGTCAAAAAGTTGATATCAGTACTTCAGCTGACGATTTCGTGCCAGGATGTATCCAAGAAAGTCTGAATCCAGTGGCTGCAGTAGTGCTATTAGAAATTCAAGCATTAAAACACTTCTTCCATAACCAGCGTTGCAATACCGAGCGCGACCTAGAAGGCGCATCATGGTGGAAGCGAATCCAACCAAAGCCAGGTTGAAATTCACGGGATGTCCCCCGGGCATGTTCGCTGCATTTTCACAGTATAGATGACTTTCACTCGACTATACACAATGCTCGAGGAAAACTGGATAGCTAGACCTCCTTTACTATAGCCTGCATAAGCTCGAAGCCTCCAGCGTAAGCTAAATGTAAAAATAATCAACAAATAAACATTCTCTTCAATCATGTTCTAGTACAGAGTACAATCGAGAAAATAGAAGTCTCGCTTTTTGACTAGCATAAATAAACTGTGCATTTACACAAATCAGTCCTGTTTTAGCCCATGAAGTACAGTCAGAGCGATAATTGCCAAGGTCACTGCGAAATCGCTGGGCACTGGCGTCGCGGTCACTCACCGTGGCAGACGTAAAGAAAAGCGTTCGGAACAAAGCAGACATGGGAGAATTTTTTTCTGAACGCTTTTTTATTTATTTATTTTTTTATTCTGGGGCGCTTGAAAGCGCTTCTCCATTTTTGAGCTCTTGGCATTGACAGCGCTACGACGGCATGGTGTTATCGGCTATTATTTGTTTCTAGGGAACGCGTGCAGTGGGCATCAGATGCTGCAAAATACCCATGTCTTAAAGCGGGTTGTTAACGCTGTTCGTAGCTCTACAATAAAATAAAAAAGTTGTAGCGTGGCTTTGTGGTAACGTTTCTTCTTTCCGACGCAGCGAAACCAGGTTCGACTCCCACGGGAGGATGTCGATCTTTTCCAACAATTTGGCGGCATCCACGACGGACGCCGTACTACGCTAACTACAACATCAACCACTACAACATCAAGAGCGGACATCATTTCCTGTGGTGGGATAATACCCTAACAACGATCGCTGTAAAAAAAAAAAACGAACCTGCAAAAAATATGTTTTGATTTATTTCTTGCTGAAAGAAATCCCTGACAGATGGCCAGAATTGGGAGCCTGCGACTGATGGTCACAGGCTCCCAATGTTATCACTTTGTTTGATTTACATTGGGCGCAAGCAGACGTGGGCCTGTACAGATATATGGTTCTCTATTTAACTTTTTTTATTGTCGTAAAGTCATGTTATCCAACGTTCGCATTCGATACCACCACTAGCGCCACATTCACACAGAGGTTTGGCGTACCGCTATGCATAGTTTATTGGTGTGCGGACCCGAGAAACATGGTGCAATTTCCTCGATCGAACGCTGTAGACTTGTTTTTGCTTATTTTTATTGTTTGCATGTGCGGGTTAGTCATCAAATATTAAAGCTATCCGAAAAACAAAAACTTTATTTACGTCCTCTGTTCTTTTTTGTTGTTTCTACCTTGGTTTTGTACTTTATCACTTTCTCTGGGGTTCTTTCTTTACTTGTCACCGTCATTTCACATGCGGGAGACGAGCTGGCCCATTCGCAGTCGGTACAGAGCGTGCGAAGCCGGCCAAAGACGAAGCCCAACATAAACAGCGGGTGGTGGGACGTCGTTGCTGCACCGAGCCGAAATCGATGCGCATCACGCGCGCCAACAACTCCGAAACGAAAGTTTTATCACGTTAGAGAAGCACGCGCCCAAGAGCGGATGAAACAGCAGCAACGGCGCCGTGGCGGATGGCGTGGGTCGCTGATGCAAATCACTGCTGTTCACTGACGGCCTTCAATGGCAGCATAGACCACTGTATGTCGAGCAGCAGGGCTTTCCGCTCACGCGGGCAGCGGCAGTTCCTCGGAAAAAGGATTGTCGAGGCAATTTTACTCTTACCGACTAATGCTGTAGTCACGGTACTCGACGGCTGTCACTGTCATAATATATAGGGCGAGTCTTGATATCTTGAAAACAAAAAGCACTGTATTGCGCGTATATATTTCTTGCTGGGTATATCACCGCTGGAACGCGTTCATTTTTATTTATACTGGTGCTTGTTTACGTGTACGTGACGAAGAAGGAAACGTGTTTCGACTGTGAAGTAGCTTTTTTTTTGTCCATGCATGTTTTGCTTTAACACTCACTAAGCAAACAAGGTGTATGACATAAGAAAGTAGCGTGCACTGGAGCGCGCTTCAATTATTAAATCATGAACGTGACAGCTAGTTAGGCATGCAGCATTCTAGTTATATGTTACCAATGAGTAAAACTTTTTCTTCAATACAATTATTGTTTTTTCCATTGCTTTTCTTCTTTTGCCTTTCAACATCATGGCTGAAATTCAGTGAGGCAAAATGAACGCGCTCAAGGGGGTACGAAAGATTCCCTTTTTTTTTCGAGGGGAGGGGGCGATATCTTTTATTATTTTTTTAAACATTGCGGCGGGACTCCGCCTGGTTAGGTAAGCAATACTAAGTGGGTACTTAATGGTCTCTAACCAATTTCTTCTTCGCGCCCGACGTTCAGAAGCAATCTTGGTTCCTTGTACATGGGTGACTGTATGTGGGCCCAAAGGTTGCAATCTGTAGTTAGCTTTTTTTTCCAGTCAGTATTGTTTTCTTCTCTGTTTGCGTGTGGCGCATCGTAGCCCGTGTATATACCCTTTTCATGGCATACGCCACCAGGTGGGGCTCCAGTCCTTGACGTCCCAGCGAAACTTCCGGTTCATAAAAATAATGAACAAAGCTTACCTTAACACCACTGCTTGAAATGTGGATGAAACGTTGAACCACCAATTCTCTAAGTGAACGTCAAGAGATAAGTAAGAAGCGCGAATCTGTTAAAATGTTTCGAATATTTTCGTATACCAACTTGCCTCCTCCACGACGTTCAGTTGTACATCCGAAGGCCCTCGCTAAATCTCCAACTTTGTTATTCCTCCAGCATTCATGCTTTTTAGCACTGGTGACATTAGCGAGATCGAAAGGCTTGGAAAGGCGGAGCAACCGGATGTCGCTAGGGCGCAAGCGGCAGTTATGTTTGTAAACAGCAAAAGAGTCTATGTAGCTGCTTGGCAGCGTTTTGGTGAACGCTTCAGGTTGTTGCTCGTATTTTGCATATGTCAGTATTCCAATAAGCGCCATTTCTTACAGTTACTTCGTCGAGAATGAAACTGCAGTGCAAGGCGATGATGCGGCCGGTCTTCTCAGCATGTTCCGCCGCCAGCGCGTTGCCTTGGATGTCTTTCTTATTCACGTCATACTTATATCTGCGCAGACGTTCGGGAACGTTTCTTGCTTCCCCGACATGCGAGATCTCGCAATCAGCACAAGGAATTCGTTACATAAGCCCTTGAGCTTTATCTTTTGGGGGACGATCCTTGGGAAGTAGAAGGTAATGACTTATGGTTGAGACGGGCTTATGTCTAACTGTGATGCCGTACGGTCTCAGGGCGCGGGCGAGGACCTCGCTTGTGCCGTAGAGGTACGGGATGCGCATGCGGTTGGAGGTGTTTTTGTTCTTGGCTGCAGGGGTGTTACGTAGTTTCTTTTTTTATCTTTTTATCGAATCTTGTTGGGTAGTTGTTTCTTCGGAGGTCTCGTTTTATAAGATTGACTTCCATTTTAAGCGACATTTTTATTGAGCAGAGAGTGTGGGCGCGTCGAAAGAGCGCCAAAATCACACAGGATTTGTGAGCTGTAGGGTCCTCTCACGAGAAGTTTAGGACGCGACCGGTGTGCGTTGGTATCCTGTATACCTTGAAAGTCAAATGGTTTCCTGATTGTTTGCTTTTTCTACGGACACATCAAGAAATGGAAGGCAACAGTTAGACTCACGTACGGCCATCAATTGAATGTCTGGTTGGATGTAATTGAGGCGCTTCTGAAGACGGTCGGCTTTGCCGGTCTTGTCAAAAGAGAATTAATCGTTCACGGAACGTAGAAACAATGTGGGAAGGGGGGAAACGTGCTTAGGGCTTTTTACTCGATGGCTTCCATTGTCCCTTTGGCTACCGAGACGGACACTTCCGTACCCAGCGCTGTGCCACTGTTTTGCATGTAGAGGTGACCAGCGAAAGAAAAGTTGGTGTTCGTCAGGCACAGTTCTGGAGGTAGCATATCTCTTTCACCGGGAGGCGGGTTCTTTCAGGTAGAGTCGTGTCTGACGTGAGTGCCGTTCTGATAACGAACAGCCGCGAGTCGAATGGGAACACTAGTAAATAAAGATACCAAAATTTAAAGGAAACAAGGCTGTCTTCGTCCGTCCTTCAATTGGAGGGCCGGAGCGAGTTCGATGAAGGGGGTGACGTCCTTGACAGGCGTGTTGATTTTTCCCATGGGTGGAAGAAACAGATCATGGAGATCATTTGACAACGCTCGTAATGGTGACGTCGTAATGGTGACGCCCCCCCCCCCCCTCCTTTTCTGCTAGGTCCACTCCTCCTGCTTTCCTTCTCCGCGGGACTCGACCCCATTTAGACGCCCCCCCCCCCCCGCTCCTTTCCCCCTTTTCCCTTCACCTCTGAGAATTTCCAGAGCTCGCTGCTTGTCTTCTTTAAAAACCCTGTTCCCTGCAAGTCGAAAGATGTTTTGTTTTGTCCGTCATTCATGTTATATAATTCTAGGATATAGCAAGATTCCAGGATTGTGAATTTTTGGTAAGACGTAGAACGCAGGTGTCGAGCCGTTTCGGCAGATAAGATTAGGTAGAGGGCCCGAGAATCCGGATATTTATTGAAGGCAGCATAAAGTGCTTTGTTTAAGACTTCTTAAATTTTGGATGTTGGGTCCTTCGGTAGCTTCGTGTACGTCCTTGTGTTCAGAGGTTCATGCACCTTTTCTCCTAGTCCGCGCGGTTCCACTCCACTATGGTATTTGCTTTGTCAGCAGGACGATTTACGAAGCTGTTATCTTCCTTTAGCTCCCTGAAGGCGGATGTTTCTTCTGTGCTATACTTCATATGCCTCAGTTGGTTTATCTTTGAAAGTACGCCAATGGCTTTCAAGTGAGCTTCGCGGATGCAAGGGTCTAGCTTGTGTAAAGGAGCCGATCCAGCTCGAAACGTCGGGCACGAAGAAGAAATTGGTTAGAGTCTACTAATCATCCCTTTTATAGAAACAAATCTAAAATTGGTGCGTGATCCGACGATGTTGCAGTTCTCGGAAATATTGCTTTTTTTTTCTCTCTTTTTATTATGGTATTTATAAATTTAAGATTTATCGAAGGTTGTCACTTATATACCATACAAAACATGTCAGGTATAGGAACGAAACGTGTACGTACTTGATGAGATTGTAATTAATATATTTATCATTAGAATTAACTATGTGTAATTATTCTGAGGAATATTGGCGACTCCAGCGAAACCGACGCTGCTTAGCGGCAACGCCTAGAAGCTCAGGAGAGGAGGTCGTTTCGACTCTGTCGTCTGCTATCGCTGCTTGGTTCTGTAGGCAGCATAGAAACAAACATCGTTTCCAGTAATTAATTTCGTGCTTCCGCCGTATCATTCCTACGCACTGACTTGAAAAAGATTTCTTACGTCGAAAAAATTGCTTTTTTTCATATGTAACACCGATTTTTCGATTCGGTGCAAGCAATTTATCGTGGTCCACGTGCTGAACGACGAAAACGACATCCTTTCGTCCGCCATTCTGCCTGACCAGCGCGCCCCTGTAGTTTGCTGGAGTCGTGAATAACGCTGTATGTAGTTGATCAGCAGAAATTATGTCTTATCGTGCTGGCTCAGATATACATTTACACCTTTTATTTCTGGCTTCGATGCTACATTCAGTGGCCCAGAATCACCTCGCTTGCATGAACACCTACTCATTCAACTTCTGCAGAGACTCTTAACCACAAATTTATCAACATTTTACCACCACAAACATTAATCAACATCCTTGGCCGACCACCTTGCCATAAGGGGAGCTCCTGTAGCAGACAACAGCCAAGTAAATGAATATGAAGAACACTAGCATGCTCGAGCTCGAATACCGATATCAGGCTGGATAGCCACCAATGTTAAAGGGAGCAGCCGGCTACATATCCTTGCAATCTAATTTAGGAAGGCTACTCCGGTTCTTGACAGCACCATCAAAAAAGAATCACATATAAAGTTTATTAGTGTATGCACCGCTTTATGTAGACTAGTTTGAGAAAAAAATACTCTTAATAAATATTCTATCGAAGGTGCTGCATTGCTGCATTTATGTTATGTTGCTTGTTTTCTTTTTACGTCTGTTTGAATCTTTCCCTCCAGGGCATGCGCTATAGGTCATAAAGGTCATCTTGTCAATAAACTAACAAAACTAATATCAAAACATTTGTTACTTAACGTATTTTCACTCATTTTGTGGTTCTTCATGTTATGTAGTGCTGGAATGTGTTAGTCTTCCGTTTGTTGTGAAGAAGATAATTCTATTTTCGCTCTTAGTGTGTTTGTAGCATGGAGCGCTCGCTTTGCAGCGCGATAAAAGGTCCATCCAGGTTCGTGAATTTGTAAAGATCAGAATGTTACATACATTTTTTTATATAGATCAGCAATTTTTTATTGTAGAAAGAAAAAGGACGATGTTAAAAAAAAGTAATCTATACATATCTTTGCATAAGGGATATTTACTTTCATATGTTTTATGACAGATGGTTCATACTAAATAAAATGAATTACTCAGATTCATCTGTCTAATTAGTCAGTTGTGATTCATGTGTCTCATTAGTCAGTTGTCATGGGCAGAGTTAACGCCAGTTTCTAAAACATGAAGTTGCAGAAATCGACTCACAAAAAAGCCAGAACTAAGAAAGCGATGTTATCTTTTTGTGGTATCCCTGTTGTTTGAAGAGATTTTTTTTCTTTTCTGTGCGTCCTATTTGTTTGTCTAAGAAAGAGTGATGTGGTAATTTTGTGTCTCAATGGCCGCTCGGCCGCTCGGGCTTATCACTGAACGGCTCACTAACGCTTGGCCGATGTCGCTCCTCCACCCTTGATGGCAATCCCTTCAATTTCTTTTTATATCTCGCTCCGGTCTTGCTTCATCGGAACAGACAGTACAGGCAGGATGTCAGGTCAAAATGCCTCTTCCCGGCATCGACATTTCCCGTTCCTTTCGAAATCACGTTATATTTATTTCGCTTTTTTTTTGTTTGTTTGTAAAATGCATTGTTTCTAACGTTGCATTTGGTCGCTTTTACTAGGGGCTTTGAAGCCGAAGACGACACCACAGTAACATCAGCTTATCCGCATTCCTACTTATATCAGTTCCACAATGTCAAGCTCGGATAACCAAAGAAATCTGTCTGAATTTTAAATATTGATAATGGAGTCTATGTTTTTGTTTTTTTGCTTCCGCGTCATTATGAGGTGGTGTACATTACCAGGGTGATTTTAAATGGTTTCTCTTCATGTGCGACCAGCCGGTCTTTGGGGGTCTTGCAGTGACTTAACGCGATCACCGAGAAGTACCTGCTTGCCTATTACATTGAGAGTCGTGTCAGCTTTCTTGGTTGTCATTACATATTTGAGGAAAAACGCCCTCTGGCACACCCTTTTTCTTGCTCTCACATCTACTTGAATACCGAAGGCGACCCGAGGAATGTGTAAAGAGCAATGGTTGCATAGTAGTATTTAGCCCCCACACATTTATTTGCTTAATTCTTCCGGAATTTTTTTAAGCATCGTCGCTCCAACCCACGCTACATGCAAACGACAATAAGTGGAAAAATTTAGGAGTCAATAACAAATATGTCTTGTGCGGAGGCATTACCGTATTTGGAAACAACTATATCTGATGAGTGAATACTTTGCGAAAAACTGTAAGAAATGATTTTTTTAAAAAGTATTAACAGTGCATTTATCAATAATTTGTTCCATTGTCTGGCGCCCTTGTTTATCTCACTTATGGGCTTTTTGTTGTAATTATTTTCATATAAAAACCGACATCGTTGGAAGATGTAGCAAACTATTGTTTCTTGCGTTCTTTTTTATTGCTGACCGTGTTCAATTGTCAAGTTTATGTTCACATTTACTTTACGCAACACAAGCAAATACCTGTCACTAATCTGTGTTTCCACCGCCAGGTGTAAGAAAGCGGCCAAAACACCATTAAGATTATCAGAATTTCACTAAATTATAAATTAAGTATCCGCTATATTGTCACTCAAGCAAAGCCCTAAACTTTAAAAAGAAATGTAATTGCGAACAAAACCTTTTTCAGTCTGAAATCACTAAACAAAAAAGGCATCATTGAAATAGCAAACACAATTTTCTTAGCAGCGACTAATTAAATATTAGAGGCATCCCGTGATGTGTGACATTAGTCGCACTCAATTAAGTGTGCTCGCAAAGCCTTTTTTAAAGTTTTTTGTCAGTTTAGGTGGGCAAATGGCGAAAGCTGGAGCACTAGCGAGCAAATCTGAGTGTTGGAGTGAAGCACGTGGCAATGTAGCGTCGGTGTTTCCCCCTGCGTATGGTAGTAACGTGATGCGGTCCGTACCTCATAACAGGCTTATAGTGGTCGCATTTTTTTAAAATTTGCCAAGTTGTGTGAAAATGAAAACACTAATTATGGCCTCTCCACGGAATAATTGTCAATCACAATATGAGTGAGAGCCAATCACTGGATAATTAGAGCTTTCGTTTCAATCTACTCCTCTGTCAGAAAACCATCGTTACAGCCACCTTCTACGAGGGAGCACTCTGGGCCACAGGTTCCTTAGTCGGTCGAGCCTTTACAAGAGCAGGTTATCAGGCGCAGATGCCACCAGGTTGACTCCATGATGGCATGAATAAATTACTAGTCGCAGATATACATTGAGGTTCTCTTCGTCCTGCTTGCCGTTTTCGTCGACTTTTGACCGAATTGCGGCCAGAGCAATGGTAGATTTGCCATTTAAGTAAGAGGAACTATTTTCTGGTTGAAAATATTAGTATGATAGTTTTTACAGCCAGAAAAAGTTCGTAACAACAAAAAAACTTTTTTTTTGCGATTTTTAGTTTGGTTTTTACGACAGATGGCTTCAGCGTGTTTTGCAGCTCGAATTTCCCTTCGTTTATACGTTTATAGCAGAAGCATCAAAACAGAAGTCTGTTCCACTTGGTGCACGTGCTTTTGCTCGTCATCCTTGTTTGTGCATTCCATCACCCTGCTGCAAACTTTGGCGCTTGCAGCAAAAGCATCACAACGGAACTTTGACGCACTCGGCGTACGTGTTTTTTCTCGTGCTTCCTATCACTCGCGTTAATGACATCTGACTGCAGCTAACGAGGCCACCTTTCTCCCCTTATTCTGGATGGCATACAAGTTGTTTTGATCTCCAAGTATTCGTGACTGACAAATGCGATTTCTTGAGAAGTTTAACGTTGTCGGAAAGTCAAGAGTTTATATGATTATCAGGGTGCTCATAAATATTACGGATGTTATTTTTCGTGTTTTTTTTTTACATAAGCTTTTGTTGGACACAGGACCGCCCCACCCGCCTTTGTGGTTCTGATTTGTTTCTCAAGCACGAAGCCGAGATATAATATATGGTGTAAGCACTTGTGAACTCAGGAGGTATGACTGTGTTCTTGACCCTGCGACCTGCTGGAATAAGTTTGATTGAAAAGACACGAGGTCGTTGAGTATATTTGACAAATTCTCACCTTTCGATTTGGAAGCTTAACCAGTTTTCTCGAAATTTATTACGATGGGCCGCGTTGACAACGGACAGCTTAAGCTTACAACGCATAACAGAAGAACAAAAAAAAAAACGGGAGACACACAAAGAGACAAACACAAGCGCTGTGTTTTGTCTCTTAATATGTCTCTCGTTTTTGCCCTTGTCTTGTGCGCTGTAAACTCACGATGAATCACCAACTTGCCCAAGCTTCCGTATTAACGACGGACAGGTCAGAGCGAACAGGTCTTCATACATACTATGGAGAACTTTTTTGAACACAACTTTCGCTGCGCCTCGCCATCTGGAAGTGAACGTACAACTCAGTGCGCTCGTCTATAATTCTTGACATATTTATTTTGGTACAAATTACCTTTTGGAGCGGAAACGCGTTTTGAAATTACTCATTCTAATTGGTGGCAAGCATTATATATTCTAAAGATTCGGTTTATATCTATCGTTTGTGTTACAAAGTCCCCTACCTACTATGCAATTTTTTGACATTTCAGACTGAAATAAAATCCGCTAAAGGGCATAAGTGTTTCCGAGAGCTAAAATGAAACACAGTAAACGCTAATTAGTCTTTTAGACGAGGAGAGATAGAACGGTATAAATTATTTTTTCTTCTTAGCATAATATGCGCATGTATTATCTTCATATTATTTTATATTCATCCACATTCATCTAACGTACCTTTGGTCCTGACAGAGGCATATATGATTTTTCCATAAGGATACTTTAATTAAAAATATAATTCACATTCGACAGTCAAGATAATAAAGTATATAAAGCAATAACAGAAAGTGTCCAAACATAAAAAGTGTCAATTGGAAAGAGGATAGTTGGGAAAACGTTTCGTATTTAAAGAAAAACTCTAAGCAGCCAACGAAGCTTTAGAGACTTGAATTGAACTATTGAATATGCTAAGGATTGTGTTCTTCATTCATGCCTATGTTTATTTCTATTTTCTTTTCGATAGTGTATAAATTAGCGAACAGCCTATTTTTTGTTTACCTTATCGTCCTTGTTAAAAGGCATTGCTAATTACAGTGGCCGTGATAGATCTCTCGTCTTGAAATCTAAATATCTGTATTAGTGCGACATTTTAATGCGACTTACAAAATTACGACATAACGTTTCTCGATCAGACATTTTCATACGCTCTACTAAATTATACATTTACCTTCGAATTATATATGGTTAAATTAAATCATATAGAGATGACAAATTAAAGCATGGGTCTGACACTTATCCTCAGCGGCAACTTGTGTAAAGGTAAAAAAACACGAAAATTATGAGCTACAAGGTTGTTGCGGAAAGTACAGCTTATTTGTATTAGGGATTACAGTATATAAAATTGAAGACAGGTTGGTGGCGTGCTCATCAAAACCGCGGCAATTCAGTCTTTCACACTACACTGACCGATGCTGCAGCTGATTTAAATTGCAACTTGCAGACTCATAAGCGATATTACATAATTTGTTTTTGTTAATTTAAGAATAACAATAGGTAAAATGCTGTACCCTTAAATTTATCACAATGTTCAGGTCTTAAAAAACACATTTATCAAGATACAATTCTACAATATTTATAGCATACTGCGGTATCTTTCAGTTACCTAAAGCATAATTTAAAATAATATATGAGTGTCCGTTGTCTTTTAGTGTTGCACTGCGCGCCTCAAATTAAGCGGCCAACTAAGGTGGTTATTCCATTAATTTTAGTGAACTTAAATTATGGTTTAGGTGCACTTTCCAAAAAGACAAAGGCGAGAAAAGTTTGGTTACAGTCGAAGATCAACGATGCAGCCGCGAATACGGCCCCGAGTAAGTTGCCTCCTCTGCCTGGGCTACGTAACGGAGGTGGTGGCTCGGCTCCCGCCATTCTAGAGCTCCTATAAATTAAGACACACGTATTGTGTTCAGGAAAATGTTATGACATAAGTTACATAGGAGTATGTCACATAAGGCGTTTTGAGTTGAAGAACGGCATATCAAAACGCCTGGGTCAGTGAGTAGCAGTGATTGTCATTAAATATAACCATCAATGTTTACAACCATAAATAGCGAAATTATATAATAAAAGGAATTTGTGTATGTTTATACAGCTTACAACTTAGTCTGCCTCAACGGGCGACTTGTCTCCAAGATGTAGATGAGAAATTTAGCCTGTGCTGTACAGCCGCAATACTGAGGCTTTTAACGTCCACCACGCAGTAGTAATACACGACAGCACGCCGGTACGTTGCTCAACCAGAAAGAAACGGGCAGGTGTGGGGATTGAGCCCAGGATCCCTCGGTTCTGCAGCGCGAGCTTTCGATCTACGTGTTCCGAGCTGGTGTGCGCTAGCCCACTCGGCCACCGATCCCCCCATCGCGCAATTATATTTCGCATTGCATCTGTCGTTCGTTCTTTCATGGAAGCTTTCTTTTCAGAGCGCCGTTGCACCCCAACCATCGGTGTTGTTTTCAGTTACGCTTAAAGCCAGAAATACGAGGTGTGTACACGAATACGTAATATAACGTCACCATCGCGCCCTGGCGTTCATTGCGACCGAGAACGTGTAGGTGAAAATATTACTATATTTTAAGAACCGATTTCTATAACTGTTTTCATTTCAGCCGGAACGTTCTGGTGACAATAAAGGGCGCGCTTTTGGAGAGACCCATACAGAAAACCATGTTGCACACTGTACACTTGTTTAAATCGTCGTAATTTTAGTCAATATTTGGGGAATGTTTTAATAGCGTACCTAGTTGAGATACCTTTATTCTTTTTTATTTTTTCCAAACATGAAGCTTATGCGCTAAGTATATTAAATTTGGTCTGCAGTTCTTGAGATGATACGATGTTTGGAAAGCTGTTATGCAACCTAAAAAAAATACTTGACAGAAAAATATATTTTCCATTCTAAAAGTGTCGGTGACTACTATTTTATTATTTTTTTTGCAAGCTGAATATATATATATTTTTGTTTGTTATGAAACTATATTCTTTTGAGAAAGTCAGCACAATCATATTGAGGAATTCCACAAAGTTTGAAAAAAGGTTCACCAACACGCGTCCTCCAGAAATATATATTACGAGCTCGGGCAACCCCCGCAGACCCAAACACACAATGAAAGGGCTAGAAAATAAGTTGAACCTGCACGTGAATTGTGAAACCACTTAAAGTCGTGTTCAGGAACGCTCGCTTTGTTTGCTGCCGCACTGTTCATTGCAAGTTTGAGAACCTTAATGACTCACACGCCCGCCGCTCAAAGGATTTCGAAAGCAGCCCTCTTCATTTGTTAAGCCTCGGGCTATGCAGAACTTCGCGCTTCTCAAGCCTTGCTCTAAACTGCAGGGCACACCTTCACCTAGTCCCATTGGCTCCTCCCCACGAGTAGTTTGCGGAATTAGCCTCGCTTCGTCGAACTTTCAATCCCTTTCTGAAGTTGCTTATGAGTTGTTTTACCGCCCCAATTACGCAAGTTCATTGCAACCCAATCACTGGATAATTAGTGCCCATTCTCTTGACCCTCGTTCCGATTTTCCAGCCACCTATACCTGGCACCAAGCGAGGACGGTTAATTCTTTCGTTGTCCCTCTCTCTTTCCCTCCACCTCTCTTTCTTTTAATTTCCCTTTTTCTTGCTGGGTTTTGTTGAGCGCTCGGCGGTCCTTGTTTCGAGAGTTGGAGGTCATGAGGATCGAGTGATTAATTGCTATCCCTAACCCCTCCTCATTTTCAGCTGCTCCAGTTTGTTTTATTCAGATGCACTATCAAATGCACCGATCCCTGATCATTCCTCGTCCGAACAAAAACGTCCGAATGAATGGAATAAGCCGACATAGGAACCCAATTTTTGTTTTAACGAATAATTTTGTTTGGTTTTTGTACCTCTTGTTATCCGTCTGCTCTTCACGTTCTGTTGCTTTTCGCACGACCGTGTTGGGAGTGAAACTGTGCAGTTTCTTTTTATTTTTGTTTTTGCTTCACGGTCTTTGACGCATTTGTAATATGTGAGCACCTCGTTCACGCCCGATACGGACCTCATTCGACGGAATGGAAGCGAACTATACCGTTGTGCCGTGGAGTACTCTGGCGAATTGAATGACATTAACGTTGCCCCTTTTTCACTCTCTTTCACTCCCCCCATATTTCCCTCCCTAACCATCTTTTTTCCCGTGAGAAAGAACTGGTTTTGGCGGCCGATGAGAGTTATTTTTTTGGCTTTAAGCTTTTTCTACTGTCCTTTTAGTGCTTTCCCCTATAGTTTTTATGGGGATTCTTGTTCATGAGCGTCTTTTGGATGGTGCTTAACGTTATTAGGTGGCGAAAACGAGAGCGTTTTTTTCTCGTGAGCGCGGCTTATCTGACCCAATTTTTCTTGCGTCGCCAGCGGGCGCCGACGCCTTGCGAGCTGATAAGTTTGGTTGAACATTATTTCTTTCTAACACGCTTTCTCTCCTCGGGGGAACGGGCTTCGCTCCTGGCACTGTTGTTTCCCCTGCAATTTTCTCCTGCCTTTGTCACGCTCGGCACTCTGCGCTTTATACTGCGAATTTTGTTTTCGTGACGTGTCATCGTTTATAATTAGCGACAAGGTTAGGCGCCTCACGTTTTGCGTCTTTTTTAAGTTCAGTGCAACCATGCTAAGGCTGCTGATGTCTCCGGAAGTCATGACCTAAAGCAGCATTAAAAAATAAATAATGAAAGTAAAATTTATGCTGCGGCGGCGTTTCTTTTATTATGTGTGTTCACAGATGCATTCTCAGCGGAATTTCCGCACCGAGTCAAACAGAAGACGTGCGCTTCCTTGAAAATTTAAAGCGTCGCGGAGTGTACGTCATCATTTATGTACGCTTCTCCTGCTGTGCAGATTAATAATTCCTCTCTTTCACATTTCCTTCTTTCCACAGGTGAGTCGGTGCCTGCTTTCCAACGCACGGTTCCGCGTCCCGTTCGGGTAAGTGGAGCACATCTATGACTGCGGCGGCATATCCCTTCATCCCCCTCTCCTTTCTGCTGCGTTGAACTAAGCAAGGGAATCTGTATTCCTTACGCTCTATGTGTTAAAGGGGTGCTTCACTCTTTGTCATCACAGTCCGAGATTTGTCTGAAAGTTCGCTAAAGACACCAGAAAACATCACTTGAATTGTAACCAAAATATTGGGCAACACTAATTTCTTTCGCAAAGTATGAATTTACATGTGGTCCTAACCGCGTTCTTCAAAGCAAGTCTATACTGGCAACAATAAAAAAGTGACTTCTGCAAAAGGCAGGGGTTTGCTCTTTAGACTGCAGACTTTGTTGCCAACTGATTACAAGCGGCTTCTTTGTGTCAAATGAATGCTTTGGAAGCTCGCGTCATCACCCGCGCAGCGGCAAGAAACAAATGCTCGGAAAGAATAAACATAGGGACGGACAGAACAGCACCTCTTTCTTTCTGTTTCCATTTAACTTCACCAACGCGCTCACGTCGAACTAAATGTTCGACATAGCCTGTTTTTAGACTGCCCCCTCGACCTGCAAGCCTGCTTTCAACTGACGTCAAGGCACTGAAGAGCACGGGTATATTTGAATGTTGGTTTTGGCATCATTTTCACGTGCCGATTATACAATAACTATTTTGAATTTCGCGATGCTAAATATCACTCCCGAAAGGGTAAAGGCCGCTGATTTCGATTATGTAGTTAGTTGGGGTAGCTATAAAAATTTCTGAAGTACCTCTCTAAAACGCATGAACACGAGGAACAACAGATAAAGCAATGACACAAAAAACATCGCAATATAAACAACATAGTTACAAGACACGATCGTTCTATTGCCTCCATAGCCTTGCAAATAATTTATTGCACAGCCTGAATATATTAACCTTTTGGCATTACGCTGAATTCATCCGAAACTCCGGAGCCTGCAATTCTCGCAATGGGATTTCCGCGTTTCAGGTAACTCAGTATCTCCGCTCAGTCGGGAATGTGCTTAACTATTTTAAAACAAAGAATAAAGAAGGGTGCAGATCTGATAAGTATCAACTGAGAGGCGTCGCACGTGTTCTTTTTTTCCGACCTTCCGCTTTCCTCCTCTTTTTTTAGGAGTTGTTCATTTTTAAAGGGCGTATTCGCTTGGTTACGATATATTTACCTTTAGTTTTTAAAACATCTGCCCCTATCAGGATTCAACGTTTTAGGACTTACCAAGTACCTAAGGTTTTGCGTAGGAAGTATTCTGACTAGATTAACAAAAAGGGCTGCCGTGTTTTACATTACATTCGACTTTCGCAGCTTTTAAAGCACACTTCGAATGAAAAAAAAAGTTGAGTGGTCTTTGCCTTAAAGAAGAACCACCCGCTCGTCACTGAATTGGCGAATTTTGCTACACAAACCTGAGCTCACGCGCGAGAACATTGATTCCTCGGATTTGGCCCCTGCAATTTTTTTCCAAGAATAAAGCTCAAAGGTCGTTCTTCTTAAACCGAGGACAAGGTCAAGCGCGAAATGCAAAAGGATGCTTAACACGGTTAAAAAGAAATTCACAAACGAAAGAAAAATGGTAAAGAGCCTGGATGAAAAAAGGATGTCATAAAATGAATTTACAACGAAAACATTTCTTATCGTTTGGAGCTATATTTACGGCGTGAAATGAATTTGTAGTTGCGCCCGCGGGCGGCAACTACAAATAGTCATTCTATTCACGTGGTGCTTGCGCTCTTTCGGAAGCTTCCTATGGGCTGTAAAACGTATTATTAATCTTGGTTTTTCGTTGCATTTCTTTTCTTAACAAAACTATTTTTATCTTTGAGAAAAAACAAGTATAAGTAAGCCGTCACTTCCGTTTTGACTCGTACGACTCGAGCTGGAGCTGCTATGCCGGCACCGCTGTCCGCAGGCATATGGCTGGCCTTAGCGCTTTCCGCCGGGTGGTTCGCGGGCCTTCGAGGCGTGTCCTCGTAGGGGCGAAGTTCTAGCTGCTTGATGCGGTCGAGACATCTGCGCTTCAACTCCGGATCCATCGTAAAAGACGCAGACTACCACTGTTATCCCCACCAGCACGGAAACCCAAGAACACAGCGCGCGCAGAAGTTGAGCGGAAGTCGCACGAGGATTGCGTACGTTTTTCAGCCGAGCAGCCAACCCAATCCAAGCGGCTTACCTCTCCTCCACGCGGAACGCACGAGGGCGAGATAAAAAATAACAAGGTGGAAAGGAGGACCATTACACCTCGCTTGACAAAAAATGGTCTCGCGCTGTAAATATCGCGCTATTTTTTTCCCCGTCGTAAATTTGTGCTACGGCATTCTTTTTCAATCCAGGCTGTTTATTTGTTGTTGTTTTTTTCCTGCGCTTTTTTTTTAAAGGCTTGCAAGCAGCTTGAAAAGATATGTGGCAAATGCTTTGAGAGCACTGTATCGCTGAAAAGGGGATTACTTTGAAGGAGGTAGAAGTCAAACATAAGTAAAATGACTACTTTGTTTACACAAGGGTATTCTCGGACTCTTTTGACCCTACCTTGTATACACTGTTTTCTTCTGATAATCTGTTTTTGTGAAGAAAATTCTTTCTTAAATGTTTTTGTTTCTGTTGTTTACTTTAAATATGAAATTATTAAGTTTTTTTTTAATTTAATTTTTCAGGGATTTTTTAGTGTTAGCATGGAGTTTTCGCAGGTACGTGTGTGTTTATCTGGGAACGTGCTGGTGAAAGTTTATAGTTGGAAGACATTAAATATTAATGCGTTAGCATTACTATCCACTTGACAGGAAAAAGCTTAGGCGTCCGTCTGTGAACAAAACAGTGGAAAGGGAAGCACGCCACGTAGCGGGGAAGAGAGTAGTGAAGGACAAGGGTGAGAGGGAGGTGACGTCATGGGGTGGAAGCCAATGCGCACGCGGATGTTGGGCCGAGTCTGAACATGCAGGTGTGCGGAGCGCGTATGTCGTGGTTTGTGCTACAAAACGGAGCGTAAACCAAGTACTAGGGTTGTTCAGTCCAAGTAGGCGGCAAAAGAAGACGGATTGGGAACGAAGGAAACTGGCTGCCGAAACCAGTGAACAGCAAAAGCAGCTTCACTCAGAAAATGCCGCTGCAAAGCGTTCAAGGCGAGCGAACGAGACAGAGGAGAGAAAGGAGAGCTTAGCTCCGATGGCCGGGGTTAGTATTAGCGTTTGCCACAGGGGGTCGCGTATGACGTTTCCCAAAAGTCATGCTAACGCTTTCCTTAACTATCCACCAATGGCTCTTCCTTCAATATATGTTTTTTTTATAGCGCAGCTCTTAGGCGCCCGTTTACGGCTTGAGCGGTGTCGCTATCGCGTCGGCGTAACCGCGCGTTGCCTTATGGGGCGTTTCCCATAATGACGCCACACGCGACGCACTTAACCCGGGAAAACTGTTCCGCTAAATTTGGCGGGAAATTTTTTCGCTAAATTTAGGGGAGAAAGTATTTCGATAAATTTAGCGGAAAAATTTTCTGCAAACTTTAGTCGGAAAATGTTACCCTCGTGACGTCACACGTAACGTCAAGTCTGACGTCACGAGGGTGAAACTTTTCCGCTAAATTGTGGGGAGATTTTTCTGACAAATTTAGCGGGGAATTGTCTCGCTAAATTTAGCGAAATATTTTCCCCTCTAAATTTATCGAAAAAACATCCCTGCTGAATTTAACGGAAACATTTCCCGGCTAAATTTAGCGGAACATTTTTCCCTCTATATTTAGCACAAAAAATTTCACCAAATTTAGCAGGAAAGTTTTACCATCGTGACGTCACACGTGACGTCACGTCTGACGTCACACGTGACTCTCCCCTCCGTACCCTACCCTCCTATTCCTCAAGGGCTGTGCTCTAATTCGGCATTGCAGAGAATTGTAAACGTCGTTCATTTTTTCAAAACTTTTATTTTTGTCAATATTTTCCAAACTTGCCTAAACCATCGACTGTTTTTTGTTTCTTTATCAGTCCACATTTAACGAACAATCTTCAAAACCAAGGCACCCCTGTAGCTGCTAAGGTGCATTCTAAGAAACATTTGTCAACAAAAATCTTAGTTTCGGTTTCCTCCATCGGACCACTGTTAGCCATAAGAGGACACCATGAACCGGCACCATGCCCCTCAACGCAGCGTACCTCGCAGAGTCTTCGTAGGTTGACTTACGTGTGCACGTGATACTGTAAGTACACTTCTCTTCTTGCGACCATGTTTACAGGAATGTTCGGGAAAGAGAAACTCAAAGTAGTAACCTGTGGCGAATTGAATTGGGGCAATGAAAGTGAAAGAAAATGGCTTAAGAACGATGAATAAATCACGACATAAAGACACTGTGAAACCTCGGTGCTACCTTGGTGCTGGCCCTCTTCGAACTCTCTTGGAGTCGAAAACAAACCAACGAGGGGTCGGTGCGTAGAAAAGTGTACGCCGATCGACACCATAGGTTTAGTTTCGCTGAAGCAACGTGGCTTGCCTTCGCCTTGGATCAGGTACCGTCTGATAAAGTCACTAAAAGAGAAGTATACCTAATGCATTACATGTGGACCTGCACCTCAGCCAAATTGACAAAGGTTTCCCAGAGTACACCTTACCGGCTTGGTGCGCCTCGGTTTTTGCGCATTGTCCATTGTTAATCGTTCACACTCACTCGGAGTTTCACATAGTACAGTCGCTTTCGACTCGCAGTCGCGATGACATGTGCCCATTTTATCACTCATTTTATAAGCTTTAAAATCACGCATTTAAGAAAAAAAGTCACTATTATTTATACATTTTGCCGCCTAAAACACGATATTGTGTCGTCTTATTTTATTCCATAGAATGTTTGCTTTCGGGCTTCTTTAATATATATATATATATATATATATATATATATATATATATATAGATATGTATATGTATATATATATATATATGGTAATAAGGTAAAATAAGAACAATGGACCGGGAAAAGTTAATAAGTCAAAGATGCGTACTGTCGGAGTTACTAATTCGAAGTTTATTACAACGTTTCGAGCGGGGACCGCTCTTCGAAACGTTGTAATAAACTTCGAATAGTAACTCCGACAGTACGCATCTTTGACTATATACATATATGATATATAAACATACATATATATCGTAGTTTTTTCTTAAAGGGTAGGACGAAGAGTACTCCGCTTTCAGCGTTTCTTTTAATTATCTTATGGAAGCACCTACCCCGCTTGCAAACTGTCCAGATTGAGAAATTATCGAAGGTTAAAAATTGAAGACGAAAAGTGTTCGCCTTTCTTCAAGTTGCTTTCATTTTCGCGTGTCTGCTTTTAATCATCATGCTGGCGGTCATAAGACTGAACCAGAGGTAGTTTACAGAAGTTATGCGTTCAATTGTGAGCTCTCGTTTTCTAAATTCAATTCTGAGAAGCTTTGTAAGTCTGAATCGAAGGAGCCAGCACTAAGACTGCCACTACCGCAGGAGCAAGCGACAGGCGAAGAGGCCTCCTTCCAGCCTATCACTTGAGCGGAGCATCAAACTTGGTTGCTACAACTAGACCCAGCAAAGCGAAACACGGTGCTAATAAAACAAATATAATGCTTCGAAGACATAACACACAGCGACACCTTCCGGGGTGCACGCAGTTTCGCATCTAAGCGGGAACTTTCCTATGTATAATCGCCGCTGTACATGCACGGCGGCGACCGTCAAATAGTTAAGTGCAACATGATTGTAAACCTTAGACTGCAGAAGAAAAACGGAAAACGCGAAAGAAGACAAAGCAAAAACAGACAACGTCTCAAACTAAGCTACAAGGTTTATCTTGTACTTGCCTCATATACCACTACACTCACCAAAAGCAAAAATCCCCACGATAAAAAGCAAAGAAACAAAAACAAATACAAGTACAAACAAAAAATTAGAGCTTTTAACGAAAACGCAGGTAAACCTTTTTTTTTGTCGTCTCCTGAACTCGGCTACGAAACATTTGCATAAAAAGGTCACAGCTCAGGATAACCACGAACTTGCCCTCCACGAACGTAAAGGGTTCACAAATTAACACAAAAAAACGACCTTCGCCTACTATAATTGGCCAAACTTACTAAAACTGCGCTTTCTCTAACAATCCACAAAGTCCAAAGAGACGCATATAGACTCTGCCATCACTACGAAATTGTCTACTCAGATGCGAGATCTTCTAACAACATACAACCATCCTTTAAAACACACACACACACATACACACACACACTTACAATGGCAGACATTGTTTACAGTCGTCCCCAAACTGCAATGACGCCTGCCTAATGCAGTTACCAGACGTCTTTATACGAACCGTTTCTTGAACAACACGTTTTATGTCATTACTTTCTTCGTGAAGTCCTTCCGTTTCGGACCATTTGCACGTTATTCAGACTGCGAAATTAAATGGCAGTTTCCCTTTTTCCACCCCAGTCTCATGGTTACCATCATGTTTAACTTACACCAGCTCGCCTTCGTTTTGACAATTTTGTTTAAGTTAAGCTTGCTGCACCTCAGAATTATATAATTAAATATAGCCCTTTAAATCATTACATGCCATCGCACCTACCTTTGCCACACGTGCTAACAACACCGCTTTTTTTTCTTACAAAGGTTCGGATTCAAGAGCGCTAGAAAAGCCACAATCTTCGAGTCTCAACACTATTTCTCTACACGCGAATGTTTCATCCAACCTAACCTTTTCATTTACTCGCATCAAATATCCTTCGTACCCATAAGGTCTCAGGCGCAGTCTCTTCATCTTGTGCGTATCTAAAAGGCCACCTGCCGGCGTCTTCCGAGAGCGCTCAACGCTTCACCGACTACGCCTAAACTTATCGATGTTGCCCAGTCGGTATTTTACGTCCCTTTAGCAGCCTGCCTTTTTACTCGAGTCCAAGGAGATAAGCGCGAAAGTCTGCGTTTTTATCGGCAGGCAGTACCATCCCGTTTTTCACATCAGGTCTTTCTACTTTTTATCTTTCAGTTTACTTCGCCGTTACTACGCTTTAAGCCATATTTGCGTATGAATAGACGACCTCATTTATTCGGCTTTGAGAAATTTCTCATGAAATTTGGGTTTGAATCAAGCCAACGATTGGGCGGCAGAAGGGTTATTCGAGTAGAGCCTCTCGAGCGTACTTTTTTGTCGACGATGACCACACGGTCGAATATTGAATCTGGAAAATCATCTCATCTATAATGTAGGCCGCTTAACCTATGGTAAATCGCTAGTTCTTTTTGGTGTTCTTGTTCTTCTTGGTGTTATTTTTCTTACTCCTCCTTCTTCTGCCCATCTTTTTTTCTTTTTTCATATGTTGTGAAGACTCAGTCCTTTTTGACAGTGTTTCCTAAATTATAATATTGACTGTACATCTCAAATTGCCAGTGATAACTCTTCAGTTGGTACATTTGAAAAAGGCCAGTAGCAACTCTTGCCTGTCCTGCTTTCCCGCAGAACATTTGCGAAACTGGTTTCTTTGATCATATAAAATAATCCCCGAATGTCAACACATTGAAAAAAGGCACTTCCTGTCCCAGAAATGCAATATCTACTGAGTACCAGAGCGTGTCGCTTTTCTTTCCCTTTTTCCTAGTGCTGCACACAGCTATGAGGAATAATATTTTTCATTTGGCACTGTCATTCACTCGACTTATTATAAAGACTAGATTGCATTGTTTTGCCTGTTCTGCGGCAAGGTATAAACTGGTATATATAGTTAGCTGTTGAACGTTCGTAAAAACCTTAGCGCCGGCATGTAGCGAGCTTACAATTATGTCAAAGATTAATTTTAGCAGAGCATTTTACCCGCGCAATATGAAGCAGAAGATTTCTTTCGGCAAGAACTTAGCAATATTCGTGAAAATTTAAATGACGGACACCGTCGCACATGACAATTTTGTGACGAGAGTCATGTTTGGAGTTCCTATCAAGAGTTGACGCGACACATGCCATTGAAGGCAGACGACACAGGTGATCAACACGTCCACTAGCACATTCGCACAATCGTAAATAATATTATTTTTTTATTCTGTGTCAATTTTATGGTGCGAAATTAAGTTTAGAGGAAACCCTCTCACAAAGGCTTGTGAGAGGTTTTCTCACAAATCTTTTGAGAAACTTCAAGCTGGGGCTTTAAACTCGTCAAATACAAAGTTGGAGGCGAAAGTTCGCAGAGCGCGCCGATTGGACGCTGGCGAGAAAAGCGCGAAGTCATCGTTGTGATAGTCCAATCGGTGCACTCCGTGACCTTCGGGCCCAACATTGTATTCCACGAGTTTAGAGCCCCTGCTCTCCTCTCTCTCTCTCTCTCTCTCTCTCTCTCGGGCGCGCTCCGCGAACATTCGGCTCCAAGTTTGTACTTGACGAGTTTAGGGCCCGTGATCGATGGCATCAGTTGTGTCGGTTGCGATCTGCAACATACGTGTTGCGCCACCTCTCGATAGGTTCACCAAGCACGACTCTCAACGCAGCTCGGTCATTTGAATGTCCGTCCAGTCGTCCAATGGTTCGAGGGTGTTATTTTCACTTTCAGGGCTGAATAGGTTTCTGAACTGGAATTAGTATATTTCTGAGAGACGATAAGCCGCGCGGCGTTTGGCCTGACATTAGACATTTGATCTTTTTCGTTGAAATTTGGATGCAGTGCTCAAAGAATTTTCTATAACCTAGATGCCAGTATTAAAAAATAAGCGGTGCAAACTCAGGAGCGCGTTTCGTGGATAGTGTCGAAGGGGATGTCATGCACAACGAAATCGAGCAGAAATCAATTCTGCTACGCATTGCCTTTATTCGGTGTGGACCAAGAGGACAAGGCTCTTCTTCGTGCTTCTTAAATAACACCTCGGTCAAGGACAAATTATAGAACACATCAACTGGCGTACTTAATATCTGATTGCTTAAAGAAACACTCAGCCATTATAAATTATGCAAAACTGTGGCTCGTGACACAGGTTTAAAAGGTGTGCAGCGTCTAGTGTCGTTCTGCTAAAATATCTAATTTATTTAACTGATCATTACTTTGCCAAATTAAGAATAACGACGAAGACGCGATGTTGGCGTCTGTCCCGGCCGCTCGTCCTACTAAGTCGTCTCCGTGCATTCTCTGTGCAGTCTCTTGGTGTCGTCCTCCGCCGTATTCTATTATACTATATATATATATATATATATATACTATTTATACGATATCGCGAGGCAATCCGCAGCCTAGACTAAAGAGCTGTATCCGCGGTGTGACGATGAGACATGAGGCTATTATTCAACATTGCGTAGCCTAGATGTAGCGCGGAACTGATGCAAGCATGCGGAAAGATCCGCCGACGACACGGCACCTGGTCGGGTATCGTAATCTGAAGCTCTCAGGAGCCGTTCGAGCCGAGCGGAGAAAATTCTCTCGGGAGCCGCTGTGTGTCGGTGCGTGACAGACCACAGTGCATTAAGAAGAACCTTCTCTCATGCCCATGGAATAAACTATATCGCCTTTTAACTTGGTCTCCTTAATTGTGGGAATGTACCCGATGCTTCATTGCGGTGTAATCTTGTACATTTGTTTTAAGTTGCCATTGTACATAATATGTTGCTGCGTTTTTGTTATATAGTTATTTTACTGGATTTTTGTAAACTTCATTTTTTTATTTGATATTTTGTTGTAGGTGCCCACTGAGCAGTGTAAACAGGCAGCACGGCCTCGTCAGGCTGAGCAAATCTGCCACAAAAAATAAGCAAAGCAAATATTATTTTCAAGAATGCACCTACGTCTTGAAGTTCTACACATAGCATGCAAAACTAAATTACAAATTTAAAACCTTCCAACATGCTGCAGACAGGCGTAACTTTTTCCGGTTGTTTATACAGCCAACCGCAATATTAATGTTACCTTAGCCTAACGCAAATTTTGAATGTGCCTCATAAGACTGGCATGATGGATTGCATAGATTGTCTGCTAAGTTCGCATAATACCGCGTCTAAAGTATTTACGGCGCTTTGTATTCCCGTCAGTTCGTTATTTGTTTTAATTTTTTATGCATCATAGTCCTGCAGCGCCACCAGGCATAATCCTAAGAAGCTAATAAACTTGAAAAAAATATTCTGAATTTTCGGCACACGATGTTCCACTCATAAAAAGGTTTAGCCCCCCCTCCCCCCCCACAAATTTTGTTTTGTCCAATTCTGTCGTAGAGTTCTGTTCTCTTATCTTATGAATGTGGTTTTTTTCTTTTTGATATATAATTTGGTAATAATAAGTAAGATGAACTATCGATACCAGTTATATTGTGATATCTATTGTCTAAAAAGTTCAAGCGCAAATTTGTTCGTCTTAATGCAAATGAAGGCCTTTCCACTTAATTACAATTGTGTTAAATAGATAAACGCAATATCCATACTTGGCAATAGTGAGTTCAAACGAAGACGAGGGTATAAAGCTCGAAGTACACAAATTCACTGTTTTTAAATAGATTAATTAGAACAAGTACCTACGACTATGTTTACATTAATGTATAACACATCTAAGGAAGCACGAAATGCATGTTGCTAAGCCAATAGTTGGGCCGTTCTAATAAAGAAAAAATTGACATTTTGTTAAAGGAGATTTATACAGAGATCATAGAGTGCGTAGTTTAAGTTTTGGAAATACATTCCTGTGCATAAAACATGAACCCTCAGCAAGATAGAAAGAACTGAGCTGGTGCAAATATGCGAGAGCTGTGAGCACTTTGCAAACAACCGAATCAGCTTGTACATAGCGACATCTAATCCATTTAATTTGAAGACGCAGATGAAATTATGAAGCTATACTTTCGAAGAGCGGCTTAGGAAAATAGTAAGGGGATATGGGCATTAATGTGTAGCTATTTATACACGTAATGCAAAAGTGAATGTACAAATATGACACCAAGCACGTGGGCAGTTGCAGAGGGGCGAATCAGAAACTATAAGTTAAGGAAGGAGTTTACGGTTACAAAGAGGCACACTGCGGAAGGCGTAATGCACTATTAAATTAACCTTGGGGAGTACCGACAGGTGAAATCGGACGTTACTTAAGAAAGTATCTCCGAGCCTTTCTAGCGGAACGCCTTTTTTTGGTCTAGGCCGTTTTACTTGTGTTGCAAACTAAGATATACAGAACTATATAATGGACCATAAATAAAGTTTATGGAATGAGTTGAGAGAAACATTGAATGAATTTACCGTGTAGTGGCCGACGACGTGACTGAATTATGACGCTAGGGTTTTTAGGGACAGCGAGTGTACAACAACGTTGCCTGGGTAGGGTAAAGAAATTCGATATTATCTCACTTGTAATGTAAGGCAGGAGAATGAAAGATAACTATTATTCACTTCCTAAAGCTCTCGTAAGAGGATATATATTTTTTATTTAAAGCTGATATTGTAATATAAAAGGTAATCAATACGATTTGCCTCCTAGGTTGTAATTTGTTTATTCAGCGATGGACTTGGACGATGTTTTATTCGAATGAAATTTTGAAATCTCCTCTTCTCCAGGAGAACATAACTTTTCATTCTAGTCTCCACCGGCGTCGAAGCACTTCCGCTGTCCATACACTACACTCCGCATGTCGTCGTAGATGATTGAGGGCGCCCGTTGACGACACTAACGCCACGTTGGAGAAGCCGCAGTTCCAAGATGTCTTGCCTGATTCACCTTACACCTCGGACCTCGCGCCATCAGGCTTTTGGCTGCAATTCCAGATAAACGAGCTTCTTAAGGGTACAGGGTTTGCGTCAAACGACGAGGTTACTGATGCAGCGCGCCGTGACTTTATTGGTCCGAATAAACACTGTTCAAACTCACACGTACTACCTTAAAGAATATATTGAGGGATATGTGGTATTTCAGCTCTCAATATTCTTAAAGTCGGTTTTTGGTTTTCCGCATATTTATTTACCTGCTTTTGTCTTTTGTACGGGCACCGCCAAGTTAGTCCAGGGAGTATTAGTAAACAGTTTTGGTGCTTTTATAAAAATACCCAATAACTCGACTGTGATTGCTTGAAAATGCCGGACGGGTATAGGGTATTTATAATAAAAGGCAAGACAGTATCGACTAAAGCGCCCTAGCATTTTACGATTCACTATTCGTTTACATGTCCTCGGCACCGTGCGGAATTCAGCATCTGCTGTCGGTGGAGCATGTTTAGGAAGGTAATGTTGCTTTCCCTCATATATTTTGTAGCAGACTTCTGAGAATTTGGGCCTATTCTGAACCCCTTGTCCCACTTTAGGTGCGTCCTTCCCGGAAAACCTCCCCCTTTGCTTGTCAGGCTTGCCCGCGGCGTTAGGCCCCCTAAATCGGCTTATGTTGTCTAGATAGCGACGTCCACGTCACGGCATGCGTGACAGTGTTTGTGTGTGCCGAATTACGATCGTTCAATTGGATCATAGGAACCGTGATCCCGTGAGTCCAGGTACTTTAAACTAGCGTTTTGGCAGCCAGTTGGGAGAAATTTCTGACTCGAGGGCGATATATATAAAAAGGAGGGTGTGTAAAGGCTCGCATGAGCTTCATCCGTCTTTCCCTTGAATGCACACCACAGGGTGTAAGTTAAAATGTTCAGCCAGTATTCAGCCGTAGTTGTCAAAGTTGTGGCATTTGTTAGGACAGCTGTTAAATATGGCCTACATTTCCCATTTTGCAATTGAGGTTAGCTTGAGCAGAAACAAAAACTGTTTGTTTTAGGGATCTCTAGAATTGTAAATGTGCTTTTGTTCAAACAAACAAAAATTACAATGCCCTTTTCAGTTTTGAATTTATCGGGCTGTCCATCGCATGCAGAGAATGCTTTATCTATAGTGAAAATTGATTCGGACTCAACAACGTTTTTTTTATCCACCTGGTAGCTGGTTCTAGTGTACCTATGGTTTTCGGCCCTTGGCGGTAAATAAAGCAATTAATATTTGGCGGACGTAATTCTTGCGATCTAAGTATTGACGTCTTCGGTGTGAGGGTAAGGAATGCGGAAGTGCTTTCCAAGATTACAAGGCAAATAATGAAGTTAGAAAAAAATGAAGCGGCCAACAAATCAGGAGATTTCATTTTCAGACGGCCCAGATGTTAAAGATGCGTTGTCATATAGGTTTTTTTTTTGTGTATCTGATTAAGCTAATTTTGAAATATACGGTATTACTGTCTATGATGTCAAGCGTTCTCGAATGATACATTTGGTGAATTCGTTTACATTTACCTTCACACACTAATCTTTTTGCAGAAATATCAAAGAATGTAAAAAAAATGGTTTTAAATGCGAGCATAATAAAGCAAGGTAGCTACTCGCCTGTTGAACCTGTGAAAGCTTCATCTATCCTTGGCTGATGAGTATGGTGTCGCTGAAAATATGAAAACTACTAAACAACCACTTAGGCTGCCGAGTTCCTCCAGGGGCATTAAAAACACATTTTATCTCAATAATTGGAATATCTCGATCACCATAACTATAGTTATCCTAGCATGAATATACTGCTGCAGCCATTAAAATAAAATGTCCGCCACAGAAGCGCCGCTTCTCCGCAATATGCTGCCATCCCCCCCCCCATAAAATCTCGTCAGGTATTCCCCTTTTGAAGCGTGTATGTGCTCGTACCCCGGAGTCCCAAGGGCCGACCTGACGCGATGTTATGCCTGGGCACGCCAGTAGCGCGAATAACATTTAGCTGGTACAACGACGCAGGGCTTCTAGCATCTTCCGCTTCCTAGAGCCCGCATTAGCCTCCCGGTGGCTGGAGGCGGTTGCTGTCTTTCGAAATCTCATAACGCCAGCCACTTTAGCACCGCAATTATGTAGATTGCAAGTGTTTGCTCCACCGCTAAGTGGAGGGCGCCAATTAAGGGAGCTGTCAGGAGTTGCCTAGGAAGTGAGCCTAGTCCGCACCGATAGTTTAGTGTATTACTCTCATCACGGAACTTTTTGCTTGTCTCGTCTTTTTACTTCCTTTTGATCTGCTCACATCAAGTCTCGTTAGAGGCCTCCGCGTTCCTCTACTAGCATTATGTGTACGCAGGCTAACACTCAAAATTTTCGAACTACACGATACATTGCATTTGTTTCAAGTTTAAGTTTGGTACGTTCATAAACCGAGACTGTTTGTGTACTTTCCTACTCAGTACACGGGACGTTTACATGCTGAAAATCTGGGAAACGCAAAGGCAAGGTGCTCAACTAAGTTTAGGAAATTATTTTATAGAATTGTAATTTACTGAACTTCTGCTATTGAACACAGTAATTGCTTCTCCGCATATTATGAAAAAGAGAAACACATAAAGATGTGCGGCGCTGCTAACTATATACGAAAGCCCAATATAATAACATAAAAGTTATTCGGACAAAAAATAATAAAGCGGAAAGCAGACCGTTTAATGATTGTTCGAGTTTTGCCAGTTTGAATCCCCGAAGACTGCCATGCACCCCTTTCCAAGTGCGGTGCACGTTGCTGATCTTATGTCTTGAAGCCCAAAAAGACCAGTCAGTGTCAGTTTAAGAGTTCAGGTAAAGCTCCTCACATATATTTTCACTTTAGCAAAGCGAACGCCGTGAGGTGAAATGACCTACTCTCCCATGTTCGCTCTGCTAAAGTGAAGAGAGCTGAGAGCAGCTTCCAAGAGTATAAATCATCCGGTCTTTTTCTCTTTCATTCAGTCCCCATCCCATACACACCAATATTTGCTTTCACTATCGTTTTGTACCTTCCCCTTCTTTTAGACGTGATGTGCTGCATGGGCGGAATTTATTTAGTTAGGTTTTCATCCTTTTCTGACTTTCTTTACAACGACAGCTAATACTGCTACTAATGATATTTCTGCTACTATCACTACAAATTCTATCGAAACCAACTGCTGATTCTACTACTAATATCTACTAATAATAATAATAATAATACTAGTATAGCAACACAAATATTAATACAAATAAAACTAGGAAAAGTTGAGTGAAACTGCACTGAAGATTTTGAAATCCACTGCCAGCAAAACACAAAACACATTTATTTGGCCATTAAAAATCCAGTGAGGATATTTACACTAGAGTCATTGACGTCACATAAAAATGTATCAACACGCGGGGCTTAGTTTGTTTTCAGACCCTCAGATTCAAACTACACGTGACTTGATTTCATGGTATTTTGCAGAGATGAAACAATCTAAAATGTAATTCATTCAGTTATTGTAAATAAAAAAAAGCGAACCAGCGTGGCAACCGAAACAACACCTAAGGTGCCTCAAAGTGGCGGATGCAGGCAGTGTCTAAAGCAGGAGATCGGGTCATCTTTTGTATTCCCCACGAAAAGTTTTATCTCAGTGATTCCCCGCCGAGGAGCTGCATTGACGCTGCGATCTTCTGTGGTCAGCTGCAAGAATGAACCCTCTTCTCTATAAAAAATTGCGGCGCCATGGCGACTTGTCACAGATCCATGGAAGCTGTGCATTTTATTCACAAATTGTGATTGGTGATTTTATATGAAGCAAGTTTATAAATACTGACAACTTTTCTGTGGGAGCTCAGCAGAGGAACCGGGACCTTGCGGGGCATCTTGTTTCAACCGCGAGAAGGAGATTGACAAGGGGTTGAGAAAACAACAGTGAGTTTACAGTTTGTGAGAGGTTAAGAGTAAAATGGAAACTCCTCCCACCTCTTTCTACATTATCAGAGCGAACGCTGGATAGGAGGTTGCATCCTTTCTAGCGTTCGCTCTGCTAAGGTTTAAAGAGGTGGGAGGAGTTTCCACTTTACTCTTAACCTTTCACCGACTATAGTACTAAGGACATGGAATTTACACTATAATCTAGAAGGAAAGGTCCCATGCATTCCGGCCGCTTGGGAACTGCAAGTCTTTGAAACGGGAATCTTGTGTTTTCAATCTACTCATTTTTCTGGTGACGCTTTAATATACACAAAGAGACTAGCTGCAAAATATGATGGAAAATACGTAAAAAAAACAAGGACAGAAAAGAGAGGCGCACAGGACAGGGCGTTACTTGAAACTGAATTTTAAAAGGACATACACATAAAAAGATTTAAACCATACATGCGCACAAAGAATACATTTAGACAAAAAAATGAAAGCAGTTTACAACTCCCTGTAACGCCGAATTGGAGCGCAGCTCTTGAGGAGGAGGAGGGAAGGGTACTGAGGGAGGGTATAGCCATCCTTTCTCCTCCTCCCCTCATAGGGGTCACGTGACCTCGGGGCGGGACGGTCACGTGACCGGGGGTCACGTAATTCACGGGGGTCACATGACCTGGGGGTGTCATATAACCTGGGGGTCACGTGATCTGGGGGTCACCTGACCTGGGGGGTCATGTGACCTTACGGTTACGCCAACGGCGACGGGGATCACGACGCCGACGCCGATGCCGCCTGCCGGAAACGGGCGCCTTAGAGCTGCGCTCTAAAAAAGGAATCCAGACGTTTCTTGCGGGTGTCTCAAGCCTCTCCTCTGTCCTCGTTTATTATTATTTTTTTTTACGTATGATGTATCAGAACCAACTAGCCCAACGCGCAGTCTTAATATAGCTGCAAAACATGACATCACAGGTCTGCAACTTGTTTTTTTCCTTTTCTAGACTTATTTTTTGCAAAAACAGCAGTCTTATAAATTGAGCGAAATAATTTAAAAGTGACATGCACTTGAAAAACTTTAATTGTTCAGGGAAAAATGAATGCTCCTAAGCTAACATCTGCTTTCTTCCTCCGCTTTTCTGGGGCTCTCTTTCCTGTTTTCTGCCTGTAGACTACCGATGTCAACGCTTACGATGTATATCGCGTTCTGGTCTCCTGTTTACACCCGCCTCCTTTCCCTCCCCCTCTCCTTGACTAAGAATACTATTTGGATAAGTGTGATCTAGTCACTCTCCGATCAGAAATAAAACATCCGACATGGTGCGTTGTCTTGCTTTGGTGATTTAAGGATAAAGAGAACCCCGAGCTCTGGAGCGATGACGACAACTATAGCCACGTCGGTGACGTCACTTCTATGTCACAGTTCGTGTTACTGGGCCTCTAAACTCGTTGCAGTTGGGACCGAAGTTGGTGAAGCGCACCGATTGGCCTATCACGACTATGACTTCGCGCTTTTTTCGCCGACATCCAGTCGGCGTTCTCCGCGAACTTTCGGCTCCAACTTTGTGTTTGACGAATTTAGGGCTCTTGGTCTCAGCCGCTCAGTTTCCCCCTGCGTCAATATCAGCGAAACAGCACCATATTTTCGCTTTGAAGGCAGCATCCATCCACAACCCTCAACAAAATTTCAATGTATTTCCGTTTTACAGCGAAGCTATATACCTCTACCAGCCAAGGAAATTCTCGTCCCGTTGTTGTAAGGAAAAAACTACCAGCGAACAATTGAAGGAAAAGCAGCATATCTCCTTTGAAATCAGGCATACATCATACAGCTCAGTATCCGTTTTAATAAACAAAACCACGAAACAAGCATCAAAACTACATGATGCATGATAATTCGCCTGTGACCAATAGGAACACCCTCTTACGCGATCCGGTAAAGATTAGGTTTACAGCTGATTACAAAGGGGTTGACGTACATTCAAAGACCTCGTGTGAAGTGCGAACCGCATAATGGATGATAACGGCGCCTTCTGCCGCGGCGACGGCAGCTTGCGACGTGGGGAGTGACGTCGCTAGCCTTTCATATATAAAAGAAGAACTTGCCTATACCCTGTTTCAACTTATGTTCGGGCGCAGGGGATGACGAGCTATCTTAGCCAATCCCGTTCTGTGGACGTGGCCTGGGATGCGCTTTCCGCGCGCCGCTGTGCCCCCTCTCTAAGGTCACGTGACACTCACACGGCCTCCGATTGGCTCCGATGGCTCGTAACATCCGCTGCGCTTAAACGTAAGATGAAACGGAGTATAGCAACTGATTTCATTGTTGCTGCACCACCGCGATGAATAGGCCACGCATAGTTAGGGCTCTCGAGGAGCAGCCTGAATACTACGAGCGGCAAAGGAAAAGAAACGGCAATACGACCAGCGGCGGCATTTCGTATAATGCAGTAGGCAATCGTTGCAGGTAATACCACAGCTTTGCTGACCAACCACCTTCACGGAGTGGTTTGGAGCCCGAATTTTATTTCTCTTTAATAGTATATCCTGTAGGGTTGGGCGACCAGCGGTTAAAATCGAACAGTGCTGAGTCATTCGTAGCCCTCGGACTGAAAAGCCGAGACAGGCGGTTTTCTTCACAGTGTTGAAGCTTAGAATGATACAGCGCCATTCGATTCGAACCGGTATTCGCACGTCTCTCTAGAGCGTTATTTGCATTCGCTCCATTCTTGACCGGGGTTGGCTTTTAAATCCTGCTGTACTCAGCTTCACTCTAGGTTTGATCGCAACCGAATATACGTTTCTATGCGGAGAGCCAGTCGTCTGCTTCTGCGCAGGAGTTGTATTGATATCAAAACAACGCCATGCTCTTACTGGCTGATTGAAAAAAAAAAAACAGTGTGTAGATTTTGAAGTGTTTTGCGTTCAGATCTACCCATTATTTTGTTAAGTCGGCCAATAAGAGCTGGGCGTCGTTCTGACGTTACCGGAACTCCCACGCAAGAAGCAGACGACTTGCTATCCGCATACACTCTAAAAAAAGCCCGTGCGTCTGCTTTCCCGCACAACACTCGGAGAGTCAATCACCGCAACTTGCGGAGGCAGCTCAGCGAATGACGATCACGAAACATATGTTTAGACCAAAAAACGCAGTCTGAGTTATGACATTAAGCAATGCAAGCGTGACGTTTTGCATTGCTTAATGACACAACTCAGACTGCGTTTTTGGTCTAAACAAATGTTTCGTCATCGTCATTCGCTGACTGCCTCCGCAAGTTGCGGTGATTGACTCTCCGAGTGTTGTGCGGGAAAGCAGACGCACAGGCTTTTTTTAGAGTGTAGAGTCATTCAAGCAGCGACACGACAAATGTGCCATCATCACGTCGCTCGTTGTCTCTGTGGGCTTGCTATCACTTATACAAGACCAATCACGTGCAGGAAAACGCTCAATTTCGCGGTGTATTCGCTGTGCGTGAATACTCTTGCTTGTGATAGGAAAAAATAAATAAAAAAACCATAAAGGAAATGAGCGCGTAATGATGCACTTTTTGCTCTGTTCGATTGGGAGCATTGGGTCATGGCGTCGGCTGCGGTCATACTTATTAAAGTGAGATGGAGTATAACTCGATACCGCCTTAAAGGCGTTCCAGAGCGAACTCCTTTAAAGGGTCGGCAAAGCAGCGTTCGCCGATAAGTGCCAGATGATTCGCCGATTTTTTCATGAAGTTCCTTCCGAAGGCTTTTAACTTGCCCGTTTGATCAAGATATAAGCAAGCTTTCAACTTTCAGCATTTGTTTACGAGTGAACAATGAGATAATGGTTTCACATTCAGTCTCCTAGCGCTCCAACGAAATCGATGGGATTTTTAATAATACTTCTTTTACGTGTTTATATAGCTCGGCTTCTACGTAAAATAGGCCAACAGAAAGTAATGCGAAGGATGAAGAGTAAAAAAATGAAAAACGTTTACAAATCTCTGTAACTCGAAATTAGAGCGCAGCTCTTGAGGAGGAGGAGGCGATGGTACGGATGGGAGGGTACGCCTTTCCTTCTCCTCCGTACTCTCTCCTCCTCCTCTGCCCGTCCTCCTTTCCCGCTCCTTCTCCTCTCCCCTGCGACGTCTGCGTTCGACGCTGTTATTGGCAATCACATCAAAAACGTCATTCAAAAAAGCGAATCGCATCTCTAATTTCTTTATTTTATCATAAGATCAAGATCCTTCCTTAAGTTCCAGCGGTCTTTTTCGTCCAAGAAGCCAGATATGGTCCACAGAGCTCTCTTTCAACGCCGCCGTCAGCACCGGGCTGGTTCGTCGGTTTCGAAACGTTGCACTTTCAATTTTATGTCTAAGTTTACAAGTCTCAGCCCTCCTTTTTGCTTACTGAAAAGTATATTGTTTCTACGCACCCTTTCAAACCCAGAGTTCAACACAAATGTTGCACAAAACCCATGCAGTTTTTGCACATCGAGTTACCTACATGGAATAGCTTGCGCTGAATACCAGAAAGTCATAAAAATACTGCATTGCGAAAAAAACGCTCTGCTCAGTAGCGGCACGTATCTGCCCTGCCATTCCGAGAGTTTGTCCCTCAGTGAGCTCAGGTGAATGCCAACCAGCCCGGTCCTCTCCGACGCCACGGCGGCTCCACGGTGCTAGCTGACCAAAGGGTGGGCCAAGTTTGTGCGTCATTGCACTGTGGCCAACGTACACACACACACACACACACACACACATACTGCACACTCACGAATCAGCAAAAAAAACGTTAATGCATGTCGAAAACATCAATCGAATATATTTCCCCAAGGGGACTATAATGCTTTCGCATTCCCATCCGTAAGGAGATTTGATTTGAGGCCAGAGAAGAAGAAATAAAAATAATGTGCCTCTGTCCGCACCCACCGTAAGGCACTGCAGACCTAAAGCCGATCCGAATAAAATGAATTAGATCGCGAACACGTAAGCAGCCTTAAGTGTCTCTGCCGAATTGTTTTTGCACGTCAGTTATACGACAAGGGTGACATGATATAAGGGACTCAATCGTCATGATAAGCCAACTGATTAAATACATTTTGTTAACGTTTTTATCAGTGCAAATAGACATATGGTTTCAATTAAAAAACTTGATGAGCGCGGTGAAAAAACAATAAATCAGCCAATTTTAGAAAGTCTTGGGCACAAGGGAAGCTACATGGAACACTAAAGTTACAAATCATGCAACAATAGCAAGGCGACCGGTGCAATGCCACGCCGGAGTTTTTTTTTTTTTTTTCATCTTTAAGTATCCGCGTTTGCTCACCGCCAGGCTTGTGCCTGATGCACGAGTGGTAACTTCAGCGCACTACTGCTCTTCTCACGCGCTCAGTCTTTCTAAAAATGTCCGATATAGTGGTTTCCGACCATGCTCAGGAAGTCTACTTGGAACCATAATGTTTATTTTCACTAATTGAAGAATTAACACGTTTTGGTTAAATATTTGACTTATCGTGAGGTATTAGCCCATTGTATTTTGTGTCCCTGGCCGTATAACTCACTTGCAAAGACAGCATTAGTGTAGATTTCGCGTATTTTTAAAACCAAACTTCTAAAGCCTAAAAAAGCACCATGTATGCACGCACGCACGAAGACACACAGTCACGCAAGCACGTTTATGCTGGGACACACGCATGTAGCCCCGCACGCACACACGCACGCAAAGAGAGGACCCTGAGAAAGGCCCAAACAAAAAAGAGTATAAAAAGGTCAATGATGACCACTGCAAAAAAAGTGACCATAACAGAAACTTGGTAATTTATATTTTTAACGTGTTTTTTCCTGACCTATGCACGTAGGAATGAATATCATGGACTCTTTCAAGATATTGCATTGCAGGCTCAAGCGAAATAAGATATAAGACTGTTTTCGCGTTACTCTTTTTTTCTTTTTTAAAGAGGAACGCTGAAGTTATCCTGGTCATTCAATATTGACTTTTCGTTTTTCAATGTTTTCATTACGTGAAGAGTTTTGAAAGTGTCACCCGAGCAACACTGGAAAATGACCCGTTGCTGTTGCATTTGCCGGTGATTTTATGGTCCTAGCAAAAGACGGAGTTTGCAAAAAAATCCGCCCTTCACAAAACCGATGCACTGGTGCACTCAATATAATAGGAAATATGATACGTGCACTGGAAAGTTTAAAAAAAAGCAGGTGCGGTTGAGTTTCATGAAAACAAAGTGCCAGGGCGGAGTGTTTGGGTTTGACCAACAGGCGGCAGAATTCAGTAAAAGGATATATATTCATATTTTCAGATCAACAATATGTTTTCGGAGAGACGTATTCTAGGGGTCCGGACAACTTGGTCAAAACGTACTTGTAGCCATTTGTATTTGCAAGTTGATCTTCCTCGTTCGTACCTCCTGTCCCAATTAGAATGGCACATATAAGACGAAAATTGGCTGCAGATTCCACCATTGTGGATTGTCTATCAACTGCTACAGCATTCGTCATGAGACTCACGACGCAGCTTGCTGTGAATAAAACGACGCATATTTTGAGTAAACACTATTTTATGAATGGTTTACGACACAGTCATTCACGTCAACGCGACGTCAGCGCCCTGCTTCAAAATGACTGCTTGCTTCTTATATGTGTAATATTTTAATCTAAAGTCTCTGTGTAATCGTTTAATGATCAAGCTATTTCACTTACATCATCGCAGCTTCGTGTGTGTGTCTTGTCCTGTCTCTGTGCAATCGTTTAATGTTCAAGCTGCTTCACCATCATCATCGGCCATGTACCAACTAGCTAAACTCAAAGCGATGATTGCTTCGTAAACTCGGTGCAAATGGGAATGCGTGCGTACTGTTGATTCCTTTATGGGCGGCGCGGGTTGATCTGCTTGCTAGGACGACGTCATGGTCTACGTACTAGAGGACGACGTCAAAGACAACGCTTAGAACGACCTCTAGGACAACCTCTAGGGCGATCTCAAACACGACCTCTAGGACGACCTCAAGAACGACGTCTAGGACGATGTCCTAGAGGACAACATAAAAAAACGACGTCCGCATACGTCAAAGGCGACGTCAAGGACGAGCTCATGGACGACGTCGAGGACGACGTCAGCATGCGCGCGGCGTCTGCCTATGGGACGTCGTGGGTATGCAGAAGAGCCGCGCATTAAAGGCCAGATTCCCTATCCCGAAAACTGGGTGATGCAGCTAAAGAATGAAAAGCAAAAAACATCCATTATAACAACGTGTTCATTTCATTCAAGATTTTCTTTTCTTTTTCCAGCATTTGCGATACAGCGAACTGATTTCGCCTAAATGAGACGAAAGTTCGCCGTACTTTGTTTTATTAATTATTCACTCTGAAGCGAGAAACACAGGCCCGGCGAAAAAGGCCGACGGTTCGCACGAAGTGTAGAAATGATGCATCGCACGAAATTAATTCAACGTGCACGACGCGGTGCGCGTTCAGTCGTACACATGTCTTGCGCATTTGCTGGGGCAAGTGTACCAGACAGGGACGTAACGCATAATTCGTCCTGACTCAGTTTTGAAGGTACTGCAACTATACTGGGGTAGGAACCAGAAATAAACCGACTGAAGAAAATATGATCTAACACCGCGTTGCGATCAAAATGCAAGGTCACGCGAAGGCGGTTGTCGTGCCACAGGTCCGTTACGCCGGCAAAGGATGCTCACTAGCAAACCGAAGGTTCGTTCGGTCTATACACCGCTTCACCTTATGTTGAACCACAGCGGATGCTATCAGCTCATCGCAGCCAATCCAGCGCAGTGATCGTGTCATGTGAACGCACGCCTCTTGTGTCTCTGCGCCCTTCTTGAAGGGCACGTGAAATTCGCACTACACGGGATTGGCTCCGGTGTATCTTGGCGTCCCCTGCTGTACATTTTAAGGCAAAACGAAGTACAGGGTCGTGGCGCAACGAGAACGAAAGACTCGCTGTGTATGTAGGGCTTTAGCTTGTTTGCATTTTTGTTTTCCTCTGAAACCGGAGAGGCCCAGGTTTATGGGAAGCCCCCGACGTGCAGCGGGCGCTCCCTGCCGTACCGCCTTGCTCATCCCTGCTTCCAACACACTGCAGTGGACCTGGGCAGTGACGGGCTGTAAAGTGGAGCCTTCGATTCGCGCTGTCTCTTGGAGAGTCGGCCGGGTTTTATTGACATACTCGCGTCGTAGATTACGATTGAGATTTTTCTTTTAAAATGTTTGATGGCGCAAGCCGTCGAACTTTCTGGCACTTCAGTTTCCCCGCTTTTTCTTCTTGATTTTTCTTAAAATCGCAAGCACATGGTAGAGTGCGAATTTATATTAGGCTTTTTTTAAATTCCTTTAACGCGAGAGCGTTAAGGAGCTCGTGTCGCAGAAAAGCCGGCATCGGTGGCGTGCACTAAAATCCAGTATTGGTCGATAGGGTGGTGACGTCGCAGCCAAGTGTCTTCGCGTGGGAATTTCAAACAACGCACAACGCTCATGTGAAACGTGACCTCACACGTGGAGTGACGTGCGTAAAAACGTGATGTAATGCGAATTAAAGGTAGTTGCATGTACCAAATGATTTCACTGCATGAAGTAATTCATTTACCTCAAAGAAAAAAAATTTAGTCGGCATTGGAATTTACGACCGTTCGGTTGCGAGCCAGACACTCTACCGATTAGGCCACGCAAGGCACGCTTGCACGGCTTCGGAACGAACGGGAGTTGATATGTTCAGATGTTTCGCTCTCGCATTCCCCTCTTAAAGCCAGTTTTTTGTGATTAAAGTTTTGAATAGAGATATTGCTTGATTTCAAAATATTCACCGATAGCTGATCAGGTATAATAATATTCCCAGGTTTATCACGTTCTGCATATATCGACAGAGAAGTGTATCTTTTCGAGGACATAAACCAGGCACAGTGTACTTTCTCCTTTGCTGGATTTCATTATTTTCTGGTATAATGTGGTGATTTTGTGTGTAAGACTGCCAATCTGACAAGCATAGGCATCACTAAAAATATGAAATGCCGACAAAGACCACGATACTCGTTAATTATTTTTGCTCCTAATAGTTGTTGGGGGTATTACAAAAACAAAATGGTGCGGTGAATATCAGTTTATTTTTTGTTTGTTTCTCCTTGAAGCACGCGATAGAAACCTCCAGCATGGACTCAAAAAAAATTAATGTGAACTGATAAATTGATAACGTGCTAGAGGCGGAATTTCTATTTCATCCTTAGGATGTCACTGAACATAAATATAAGTCCATTATGGCCAGCTTTTGATATGACGGTTTTTATGGTCAGACGATATTACTTCTTTTATATATTCATGAAATATCCTGAAATTGTTCTCTATCTCTACATTCGAACCAACGACGGTTTGTGCTTGAGGAAACGGCTGCTTTGTTAATAGAATTGCTTCGCATGTTCTTGAGGTTGTAGTGGGACTGGCCTGTTATCGACACAATTTCGATATCACGTCCTCACGTTTCCATTCGCAAAATCAAGTTTACGGTATCTTCTGGTTTTTAGTTTACCTGACGGCTGTCGTGCATAATATTTCAACTCTGGCTTTGAATCAAAATTGCAAAAATTTCAAAGCAAATGCCTAAATTTATTTTAGGGTTGTTTTTTGTGTTGACGAAAAACTAGCCAATTTCGTCGCTTGCAAGGAGAGCGCAAGAGAAAACAAACGGGCGAGCAACATTTCAGTTTCCCAGAACCGCTTTTATATAATTCTGAATGAAAGTTTGTGTTTCAGTTTTGATGACTACCGTTACCCTTCGGTTACATTCTTTTTTTTTTGTGCAGTTTTTGGCGAAAACGTCCTAAAATAAGCAAGGTATTGTGCAGGAGATCGAGCACACACGCCGTTTAGCGGTGCAATGAAGCTATTGTGTTCACAAAGAAAAAATTACTTGTTCGTTTCTGACACTGCGTTCGACTGAGGCAGCCGAATGCTGCGTCGTTGTTCCCTTTCAATGGCTGTCGCATCATTTGAGTTACGGTGCTTCCGACTGGTGTGTTTACCTAAACAAAAGTGATCTCTAGGTTTCCGCCTGATAACGTCATAGGAGTCTCATGCTGTCGCCGGTCGCGATCCTGGCGGTGTCCCAACAGCGGTGGTGGATGTAACCAACACCTGTTCCGCTGCAGGTCGCTCTCCAGTGTGGCAGTCCACGGTAGCTTCGGCAGCCAGAAGTTGGGACGCCGCGACGAAAGCGACACTCACGTTCGCTTGCGATATTCGCCATCATTTCTGCGACCAACCACCAGGATCGCGGCATCCTCCAACAGCATGACAGTCCGGTTTTCGTGACTTCATTTGCTGCCACTTCGGTACAACTTTCGATGTATGGGATGGGATAGGACGCTCAAAACGCCAGTCGGAGACGCCCTCCAGGCACCATTGTTGAGCACGAGCCCCTGGCCAACACTGATGTGACATTCAGGTCTGATCTGGGTCAATCGCTCGATCAAGCTGTAGTTGTCGACGGCACAAAACGCGCGGCGCATGGCTCCATATGTTTAGGATCCCTGCTTTGCGAGTCTTTCTTTTGGTTTATTATTAGCGAATTCTTCAGTCTGATTGGCTGAGCGGCGATATTCGGATGCTCCCGACTCAATATTATAGATGACATAATGGCGTAGTTCAGAGGACTCGTGTTTGGTGTACGTCGAGCTCAGCCGAAACGAAGCGAAGCAAGACGAAAAATGCGCCTGTAGATCGATCTCCTCGCCAATATTTCCTCCGGTACAAAGCGAGCAGCACAATCCTTGGAAAATTCTGTACTAGCGCGGCTGGTATCTATATCTCACGCAGTATGCTAAAAGCAAAACAAAACAGCTTGATGTCACATTGTGTTAAATATCTACCTAGAAAGGCAATAAATATGCGCGTGAAAAGTTTAAAAACATTCCGTGATTCCGTAATACGCAAAAATACCCAACACGACAGAATTCAGAGCCAAATAAAGGCCACATTTACTAGTTTTTGTGCATCGTTTAAGAAAGGAAACTAAGCGACCTGGTGCAGTAGCGGCTATTGGTTGTGTCCCCTTTTATAATTCTAAGACGCCTAAGGAATGTTAGCGCCCGATTGCTGTCCGTATCTCATTATGATATAAGTCTCTCGAAATCACAAGTTAAGAAGCATTCGAAGTTATGATTCAATGGAAAGAAACAACAACCGCCAATATCTGTGCTTGCGCAAATAAGAACAGCAGCATTCGTGACTAGAAGAACAAAATTCATTCTAGCAGGATTTTTCTGATGGCCAGCGTTTCTTAACGAGTGAAACTGACAAATAAAACTGACAGGTAAAACCGACAGCTAAAAATCATATTTTTTAGAGCACAGCTCTAAGGCGCCCGTTTCTGGCATGAGCGGCGTCGCCGTCGCCGTCGCCGTCGGCGTAGGCGCACGTTGCATTATGGGACGTTTCCCATAGCGCAGGGCGCGGTTGCGCCGTCGCCGTCGGGACGTTTCGCATAATGTGACGTTTCCCATAATGCGACAGCTGACGCTTCCCATAATGCAACGCGCCTTGCATTATGGGGAAGCGTCACTGTCGCATTATGAAAAACGTCGCATTATGCGAAACGTCCTATAGTGCAACGCGCGGGCATTGCAGGAGGAGGAGGAGGAGGAGGAGGGAGGAGGGAGAGGAAGGAGGAGAAGGAGGAGGGGCGGACGATGAGGGAGGAGGAGGGGGAGGAGTAAGAAGAGAAGGAGGAGGTGAGGAGGAGGGGAGAAGAGGGGAGAGGAAGAGGTGGAGGGGAGCAGGAGAAGGGGAGGACAGGAGGAGAGAAGCAGGGGAGATACCAGCTACCCGTTTCCATATTAATTGGAAAAGGAGTATAGTGATGTCTAGTTAAATTAATCGAACCGTTCTGTCAGCGGTCTACTCACATTAAAGTACTACTCTGGGAAGGAAGCGCATTGCAGCGCAATCAACTAAGTACAACACCATGAGGACCGAACGAGCCGCAGAACTTGAGTTTTATTACGCAATAACAACCACACTACCAATACATAAAGCACACAGGTGTTTTGTATATTGCTCCATTGTGTTTGGCGATAATGCGATCAAGTACGACCACTGTGGATGCAGCGATCGAGTACCACTAGCAGTTGAGACAGAAAACTTCCAACGGTAATTCACTGCAACATACACCTGGCTGAAGGTTTATATTCTCTAACTTAAAACAAAATAAAGCAAGATACTGATATTTTTGCCAACTTTCTATTATCTGTTCTCTAAGGTTCATTGATGGGAAGTGCAGATAAAATCGACCAAACATTTTATAATTTTCAATCTGTTGATACTTAAAACTCTTCGAAAGGCAATGTGAAAAAAAAAGTGAAAAACTTAATCCGCAATTTTTTATGTAGAATGGCATGAAATATTTTGTGCAAATGTTTTAGCTTCCCAACTTAATTCTAAAGTGTGTTAAGAAGTCAACGCAAAATTACTAAGCTTGAGAGAGTTGCGAAAGAGGCCACGTTTGCCATTTTATTTATCATTTTTTCCGAAATAAAGACTGAACTTGAATAAATTTAACTAATGCTAAACGACCAGTTGTCGGGCCTTCAATTTGTAATTATTTAATTTGTATAAAATTTGGATGCTTCATTCCTGTGGTCCTCAAAGTTGTGTCTGCATGCAACTGGGAAAATCATTGTTCCACCTCCTCTCAGGCGCGATTATTTTTTTACAGAGACGAGGTAGCTTCTTGCAAAACCAAGGTATGTTCCGTTGTACGGACATGTTTTGCTACCTTATAGAACATTTTACTTGGAAACAAAATGGGCATGAGCGTCCCTGTTTGAGCAGCCGTTCATAGCAGCTATCCATAGCGGACATCCTCAAAACGGTGGCGCGTCGAATGGCGGGAGGCCGGCCGGTGGTTTCTTTACGTGGAGGCAGCGTTTGACTGACCGACACCATTTCTCCTCAACACAAATGCCCCATGTCCTCACTACGAGCTTTAAATGCAGTTTCTTGCCTTATCATTCAGATAAGGTCACTCCTGAATTCTTCCCGGATTCTCATTTCCTTCGTCCAGGGATTAAGACTGGCGACCCTAGATCTATCGTTTTTTGTTTTGTTTCTTTTTATAAAAAGCGTAATAGAAGTATATCTCCTGAGTAGCTTGCAGGAAACGAAACGAGGCACGAAGGAAATTGAAATTCGGATTACGCGTAATGGATTCTAAGAATATCCGTTCGTCTCAATGCCCAGAAACGCCGGTCTACACGTTTTCTCATTGTAGCCCATTTAGATTTTCCCGAGTTCTGAGGATGTCTTCAACTATGCCTGCATGAAGGTAGGGCCGGGCGCCTTCCTCTCGCTAAACCATCTTCAGATTAGTTCCTATTCCGGGAACGACGCGGTTCTCCGTCTGCCCTTTCTTCGGACATACCGAAACCTGGATCGCTTAAACAACCAGCGCATGTTGCGTTCAGCTCCAAAAAATTTATATGCAAAAATACTTGCCTCTGGAAGGAACTAAACTTGTTTACATTAGGCTGTAACACACACACAAAAAAATGTAATAATAAAGCGATATTTATTTCCAGGAACTAGCATTTCAAAAGCAATATATAAAGGGCGGTGGACGACTGTGAGCCGAATGCAGTCCTTGCTTACGTTTCAGTATTCTATTTCCAAAACATTTTTGCGTTGTTGCGTTCTACCCTATTCGTCATCCAGCGTAACTTGAAAAAACATTTTGAATTGCTTTGGGGCTCTAGGCGCGGCTGACGAACTCCTAAGTAAAAGCGAACAAATATATTTTTGTTTGAGACCCGAGGCAATAGATCTGTAGACGAGCGAACAATGAGCCCGCTTCAAAGGATACCCCCCCCCCTCCCTCTTTCCTTCCTGCCAAGAGTCAAGGGAAATTGGTGGTTCCCTTGGGGAAATACTCAACGCTAACAGCAACCACATTTGGGAAAGAGACGACTACAAGAAAGAAGTTGATCTTGCGTCCAATAACCTGCTGGAAAATGTTGTCTGGCGGTCTCTTCTCAGCCTGTACCCGTTGATTGTTTATACTTCATTTTCAGGGCTCAGATCGCAGTCGCAAAACGCCCACCGGGCTCATTACGCGGTTCATTAGGCGAGATGTTTTCTTTTAACGCGCAGAGAAGTCTGGTTGAATTTCTGTACAAGGTACCCTGGGGACGGTGATTGATATTTAAAAATATTTACCGTCACTGAACCACCAAGAGGAGGGTGGGAATTTAGAATCCGTGAGCTCTACAAATATATAAGTACGCTTGAAGCGAGGTTTCTCTTGACTATCTATGCTGGAAAAAAACCCGTAATACGTTAAATATGCGATTTTATTTAAGCTAATCAACAATTGTAGGGACGGGTGGAAGAAGATCTGGATTTCGGTGAAGCCCAATTACCCAAGCAACGTTTTTCTTGTCGGCTTTACACTTCTATAAATGCCGTTATTTGTTATTTATTGGTAGAACACTTTATATAGATTTCCCAGAGGGAAGATGAAATATAATATCTTGATTCTACAGATAACACTGGAGAGACAGAATGCGCAGCGGGTTTGGGGCTGCGCTGGGTGTTTATTTATAAGCCTTTTTGGGCTCGGGAGTCCAGCTGAATGTTTCGGGTAATGCCTTTTTTTGCCGCATTTAGTTTCACGTAACACTGCATCACTTGACGTAACGTCAGGTGGCAGAGTGACGTTGCGCGACACCACAACGTCCCGTAACACCATGACGGCATGTAACATGATGCCAAGTCACGTGTCCATCGTCGCGGTGATGGCGTCACATGAACATCATCTGCAGAATCGGCGTGCGTGTGGCGGTATTGCGTAGTAGTTTTTTTAATGACATTGCACTTTCCTCGAGGATTCCAGCCTTTGGACATATTTTGTGCCAAAACCGCTTCAGCCGAAATTAATTTTAATTTGAAATCATTACTTTCTTCAGCGGAGTAGGAAGCAAATAAAAAAAATTAAAGACGTTTACAATCTTGTGGAACACCGAATTAGAGCGGAGCTCTTGATGAGGAGGAGGAAGGCACAGAGAGGAGGGTATGTCTCTCCTTCTTACCTGTACCCTTTCCTCCTCCTCTCCTGCTCCCCTTCCATTTAGCGGGAAGTTTTCGGTAAATTTCCCCTAAATTTAGCGGAAAAAGTTCCCCACTAAACGTAGCGGAGTAATTTCTTCCGTTAAATTTAGCGTGGACTTTCCGCAAAACAAAATTTAGTGAAATTTACCCATGATGCAACGCACGGTGAGGTCACGAGTGCCATCACACGTGACCCTCGTGACATCACGTGTGACGTCATTATGGGAAACGTGCCCTAATGCAAAGCGCGGTTACGCCGACGGCGACGTCAACGTCGACGCCGTCGCCGACGCGGATGCTGACGGCGACGCCGCACGAGCCGGAAACGGACGCCTATGAGCTGCGCTCTAAAAAAGTCACCTGAGCAACTTGGCAATGTCTCTGCCACCCGTACACTTGGCAGGATGGGGCAACGCGAGCACGCGTCACATAATTATGACACATACGGATTTCAAGAATTTAACATATTCATTTATAATAATAAATATATTACACCAGAAAAAAAAACAATACATTCCACGGAGTACAATAAGTAATAATATTGCGAGGTCGGAAGTTACAATAAAGCACAAAAATGCGACGCATAAAGTCGACCTGAAAAATGAATAAATAAAAATAGCATAAATTAGACCTTAAAAAATAAATAAATAAATAAAAGTCTTTACAAGTGAATGTACGGAAGACAAAGCACGGGAATCGGCCCACTCGTCACACTCTTACTCGTCACCTGTAAACCTGTCAGAGGACAACTGGTCACAGCGGCCTTTGGATCTAGGTAATTTCGCCATTGAAATAATTCCCGCAGGGAGCCGTTCGTCGTTGGAACGCTGGTCGTAAAGCCGTTTCGTGTTTTATTTTCTTGGTAACAGGGTGAATCTTGTTTTACACGAAAGAACCGCCCCACCGAAATTTAGTTCCTTCATGTTAAAAAAAAGTTATTAATCTTAATTAAATATACGCGTGTGACGCACATATCTGTAAGACTGTATTCAGGTGAATTTCTAACAAAAGAAAATCCAAATCTCGGCACTATAATTCTGTTCTACAATGTATTATTCTTCCATTGTACAAAGAAATTTCGCACACATGTAGCAGAAAATGCAGCTTTCATTTACTGGGTATCTTGGGATAAGAACTAATGAGAAGCTATCAATAACGTATCACGAGACGGTTAGTATTCTCGCTGTTAATGGCACCCATACTTACCCTGGAAGCCCAATCGACGACTCTACTGAGGTACGTCATAGCATAACGAAAGTCAGCAATATTTTATATTTTTTTAAGCTGGAAAGTGAAAATGAGCCCTTCCATTACATGTCACTTTTTTAATCATTCGTTTTTTTTTCTATTTATCGCGATAATGTTTTAAAGAATATAAAGTTATTTTTACATTGAGTCTTATTACATATCGGATGTTTCTTTATATAAAAATATGTTTGCGCAATCAGCACAGTTCTGAATTTGCAAGGAACCTCCAGTTATAGATACAAGATATTTGTATGAATAATAAAAAGTTCAGTGAAGACAGATATTTTTCCATGATTTGCTAGCCTTTGCTTAGGGCATACGGTCATACCTAACATCCTAAGGATTTGACATGCTAGTTATGAGGACTGTTAATATCATCATCAAACATTTCAGAAAAAAGAAATCTGTTTAAAGGGGTATAAAAATCATGGGGCACGAGCGAGCAGTGGTTTTCGATGAGGCTGCAGCAAGTTTATAATTGGAAACACATGTATATGTTCATTAGTTTAAGAGGTAATTAACAAATTTTAACTAATTAGCCGACTGATCGTTACGATTAGCTCCCTAACTATGTCCCCTAGGTCGTATAACTCATCTGCACAAACAGCACAAGTGTAACTTTCCCGGCTTTTTTTTAAACAAATCTGTTAAGTTAAAAACAAAAAAACGGTATATGCATGTATATGGAGTAACAGGGAGCCCAGGGTGCGTTCTCTTTGAACATTATGCTGTAACGTTTGGCCGTCATAGCCCGGAGTGACGGACGCTCCATGGTGACAGGCGATTTTATTCTTCTTCCTGCCTCGGCTTGTATATGCAGACGTGGTTGGAAAATTTCTATGAAAGCCCACATGCCAAAAAAATGGTGTTCATGGGACTTAGCGCCATCTTCGTGTCAGGGAGACACTTCCGGCGAAGCATAAGGTAAACAGGAAGTCACGTACATAAAAAATACATGACGTCATTTCTTGCTTGCTGTTTGAAACATATTTATTTCTTTGTCTGGAGCCGATTTTTTCAACGGGCACAAGACTCGCTATAACAATCGCTTGCTTTCGTCACACGGCCTTGTCCTCACGCGTCTGTTAAACGCAAGCCGCAGTCTTAGTATTTTTTTTATTTCAAGTTCCTTCGAAGATATATGAGTGCCTTGAAGGTGAACCTCACGGCAAAAGAGTGAATCACATTGCAACATATATAGGTGTTTATAAAACTCAACAGTAACCCTACCGCAAGTTTAATCTTACCATGCAGTCGAGTTTTATTCGTTAGCTGCTATGCAATCAAGACATTCAACATGAATCAAGCCAAAAGTGTTATGGTGTTAAAAATGGTTCACAAAACGCATCATAATATCATAACACATCGTATTGTCGGCTTCCTGATATTTGGGAACTGACAGGTTACACGGCCCTCAAGAGACCATTTCCAAAAGTGCGCGCCCTCTAGGAGCATGCTGCGCCAATTTTCCGACTCCACCATATTGGGTACGTACTCAGAACATGTATTGGACACGAAGGTCTGCGCCAGCGCTCGTCGTGACCTCGTATCCAATCACTAGCTTTGTGCCAAACAAAACGGCGACCGCCAATGTTGCTTGATAGACTTTTGAAAAATGCCTATACCATGGAAGTGTTGCTGTGTATCATGGACAGCTGTGTTCAACGCTTTTAAGACTCTTAAAGACATTGCGCCTATTTTGAGGTCCTTGCGCCGAACACAAAGTTACTAGTTTTAGAATTATAGCGCTACAAACACCAAATCCATTATTGCAGGAATTCATTGAGCACAAAGGATATAGTCATTTAATTAGTTATTCAATCCTCCCCAGTGCAATACAAGCCAATGCAATCTTCGTCATAAGCTACAGGTAATTAAAAGATGTCAAGACGTGGGCGAAGCTTTGTTATTCACCATTATTTAAAAAAACATGTTATATAGAGCCTATCCCAAATTTACCATAACTCACTACACGAAATCACTTTGCACCACTCAAACAAGCCACAATGCCATAAACTGGCATGTCAAACTTTTATCTCAGTTCTTTATTGCACGGGCTTTAGACAAAGCTTTTCCACTGGGCTTATTACAAGCAAAGATGCTACACACGAGTTCCCTGGTTTAACACAACTACATGGACGCTGTCTGACTGACTGCCCTTGTACACAGATGTTTGTTAAGGCTTTGTGTTCGCTGAACGTAAAATGGGCGATGCAGCAATTTTTGGACTTGGGTCGAATAGTTTTGGGAATAGGTCCCTATCAATGACTAAAGTAATGATATGAAAAGCCATTTCTCCTGCGTGCGTCAGTTCTTATTTTACGAAAAATGGCAAAGATTAAAATTTTTGGCGCCTCTCAACTCTCCAAGTTACGTGTACAGTAACGTCACTTGGGGAGCACAAAGGGCATGAGTTTGCAAAAGGGTTCTGGGTGTCCGTTGCCCAACGCTGGAGAGTGAGTAAGCAGGCCGCAGTAACGCTGACTTCTTGAAATGTAAGCAACAATCGTTTATGCCTCGTAACTGCCATGCAATCCTCCCCAATAGTTTCGGTGGTGTCAGGTTCAAACCCTTTCTTCACGCCTGCGGTTAAAGCACGATGTTATGTGCCGTGCCAACTTGCAAATAGAAAATGGAGCCTATATGTACACAGACCAATGCAAAACTGAGCAAGGACACTAACCGAATTCATGACAACACTGTGTATAAACCATAGGAAGTGAAAGCGTAAAAGTCTTTTAATAGAGATGCTGTCAGATGCCTCGCACGAATCTGTGTTGCGTGTTATCAGTGATAACAGCACAGATGACAATCACACTGTACTAATTCTGCTTAGGGTCAAAACATGGCAGATATATTTAAATGCTGTGGGTGCTTTCATGATAGCCCAAGACATTAGTTAGAGCGATTTTAAAGGCAACCTTGCCTCTGCCAGGTATCACGCATTCAGGCTATGCAACATTAGGCCGCTAGTTGTTTTGTTATTCTTTCCTTGTGCCCATACCGCTAATACTGACATATATATGTAAACAGTTACGATAACACCCATTGAAAGGGCATGCCGTCACTTAACTTAAACATACTAGGCATGTGACGCCAGTAATAAAACCCCACTTTCGAGAGTCCTGGGGAAACAAATACAGCAACACGCCAGCCGTGAGGTTTGCCCTCTTCGCATTCTTCAACGAAGAACAGTTTCCTTACATAACTGCGGTGCTCGTCGCCCAGAACGTTGTCGATACTATCGGACTAAGCAGCGCCCATGCACACGAAGTCAACCGTTGTGATCACCCTGTGACTTCTGTGCTGTGCTGCCGCGCACGTAACTGGTTGAACCATGGTGAAAGAACAAAGCTTATCAAACGAACAGCACGCGAGGGCCCAGAACAAGCAAATGGATCAAGCGACCGAACGTCGCGAGCCCCCACAGAATTCACAAAGGACTCCAAGATATTGTTACGGCTAGCGGCGTATATAGAGGAGGCTGTAAACAAGTCGGTATGCTATGAAGAAATGTCAAGTCAGTTCTGCTTTCATGAACGTACAAAACCGAGTTCATGTTGCCGAACAATATTATCTAGTATTTTAAACTACGACATAAGATCAATTTAGTTCCAATATAAATTATCTCAATACATTTGTCCACCCCTCTCCTAGTCGCGCTTCAATTGGACACCCCCTAGGCTGATGGTTTTCTTAAAATTTATATTGGGCCGCTTTCTGATCCAAGTTTCGCGACCTATACAAATCGACCTTGCGGAATCCTCACCCAAGCCCGCTTAGCTGCCCATTTCGAAATCGGCGATATCATCACATCTGGGCTTGTGCTCCTCGGCGCGTCTCGCGAGCACACAAGATTAGGTACGTGTACTCCTTCCATCCATTTTAGGCGAGGGGCCTTGAAATACGGGCGGTAAATTAAAGTTAAAAAACAGTAGATCCATTGCTTGCTCCCATGTCAGGAGATTTCACGACAGTTTGTCTCACGCGCCGTTGAGCTGCAGACGCTTCGAAGAGCACATGCGTTTCTTTGAGCATTGACTGACTTGTGCAGGCCAGACTTCAGCGGAGTCATCCAGCCAAGGGACTTTTGTAGCGTCGAGCTACACTGGCCGAGGTTGAGCAGTTTCGCGTGGCTCGCATGAGCCGTGCTACGTGCTGCGCAAGCGCGAGGAGCAGTGACGTCACACGGCGCACAGCTGGCGCGCCGGAGACGCCGCCGCCGCGCGCGCCTTGCCGGTCCGCGCATGCGCGAAGAGCAGTGACGTCACACGGCGCACAGCTGGCGCGCCGGAGCCGCCGCAGCCGCGCGCTTTCCGCCACCGCGCGCGCCTCGCCGGTCTGCGCATTCCAGAGGTGTGACGTCATAGCCGCGGCAGACGCACTGGCGCCAATGCGTGCCCAGCTTTCCGCCTCCGTTGCGCAGTAGCCAAGTCTGACGCTGCACCGGAGCCGCTTGATAGCGCCTCTCATTTTGTGCGCATAAGCTCACGCTACGTATATCCTGACATAGCCGAGCTAAGCCACCGCAATTTGTTTTCAGGGGCAGGTCGAGAGAAGAGTCGCAAGTTGCTTGAGCTTGGCTTCCGAAGCAAGTTGGGGAAGCTTAACGGGAAACATGGTCTAAAGAAAAAAGAACAACGGAGTGCGCTCCTTCCTGAGCATACAGAACATTCTTGTGGAACTTTCTGGCACATCTCCGCCGAGATTATTACCGGTGAGATTATTACCGGCGTTCCCGCCGTGTCATTATCTTCCCTCTTGGCTACACTGTCGCAACACCCGCCGTTTTGATGGTAGGCGCATCCTGGAATTGATGGTCTTCATAATCAAAGGGGTGTCAGAGATCGCGTGGAAATGAGAGCACGCAAAACTGAGATTTGTCTTCTGCAGTGCAGATTAATATCGCGGCGTGTTATTTCAGTCAACGAAGGTCATCCTTTATTGTAGCATATTTCATGCACAGATTCAATCATTCATTTGATTTTTAATAATGATTGCATTGTGGGTGTAATATAAAACAGAGCAAATAAAACCGTCCATATAACATAAAAAACTAGTTTCATGCACTACATTGCACACAAATGACACACACAAACACACACATACACACATGCACACGCACACACACCACTTCACATTCGAATTGGAGTTGGCATGTTAGAAGGCGTATCAAACGTGCTATGTTTTGGGGGCCACATTCTCTAAAATATAGAAGCGCATTTTATTGAATAGCAGGCGAAACTAAGTAGCCCATTTTAAAAGCGGTGTTGAACTGCACGAAGTTCGCCTCATTTAGTACACAAAATAACATTTTGCCCTGCAATTTTTTTATGATAGAGGTAAGGTCCAAAGAAGGTAGGGGAAGCGGTTACGTTTGAAATTTTATAAGGTAGTTCTTATTCTGCGTTAAAATCCTTTTAGATATGTGATGCCAAGAGCTAGCACATGACGAAATACACGTTGAATATGCTGTAACGGTGTTTGTAACCTCATTATTGCTTTAATTGATTTTAGTATAATCATACACCGGAAAAGATGAAAGAATATATTTTTAAAAGAAAAACACGTGTTGTATTGTTTTGAAATATTACATTTGATGTTCATTTTTCAGGTCATGAGCATCAGCCACCTGCTTATTTGCTTTTAATTTAGACGTGGGGCTAATGTAGAGTGCCTAATTATTTTATAGCGTGGATAAAAATAAAGAAAAGTGTTTTAATTCTCCGTACACTGATACAAGATAATGGAAGCTGGTGACGTAGACATTAGGAAAACTTGATAAAAAAAGGTCCTTATATAAAGCGCTTCGACGAACGATATAATATATGGTGTACTTCCAATTGAACGCCGGTAACATTGTGAGTTTCAAATAAGATGTAGCAGAACCACATATAAAATTCAGCGTTGTAATTTTATACCGTTTCCAGTTGTGCTGCACACGAACATCTGTTCTAGACATCTATCTTTTTATAAAAAATAAAACCGTAATTCCTTGAGAATCATATTTGTTTCCGTGAGTTCGACAGCTGAAATGGCCTTTTTTATAGTTTTTTTATTTTTTTTAATTGTGAATGAAGTATCGTAAAGTATATCTTCACTCGTACAAGGTCCTCCATTTGACAACCTGCTGCGTGACATGTGCCAACGTTCCACCCTATTGAAATGGAGAAGCCCTATTTTATTCTCTCTCTTCTACAGTTGAATGTCGTTAAAATAACTCCTCCTTAAGGCACCGGCGCCAGCTGCGTTCGCTCCCAAACCATAACCGTGCTAACGTGTCTCGGTAAACGCGAAATGGTTCAGTGCCTAAGCGTAAGCTTTCAAGATTACGCTTATCGAAATGTAGGAGAGCCCGACGAGGCGAGCGACGCCTCGCAGACAAAAGTTTAAACGTTCACGCTTGTCCAAGCTGCGACATCCTTGTCTGTGGCGTCACCTTCTAGATGGCGCTGGGAGCTCGAACCCTCACAGCGCATATTGATGAGAGCCTCCGCTATAGCTGGCGCTGCTGCTTGCCTTGCTTCGGGCGACAGCTGGATTCGGCTCCGAGAAACACGATTTTGAGAGTCGCTTCCGGAGCCAGCCACGGGGTGCGCTGCATCGAAAATCAATACAAAAGCGCCGGCCTGATTTCTCGGCCTGTTGGTAGGTGGCAGCATCATCCTTTGATCTTTTCCGGAAACGCAAGGCTTCTGATGCACCTCCCTTTGATGTTATGCGACGCATTACACAGGCTGTGAGTGGCATAAAAGGACAACAAACGAAAAGGATGAACACTCAAAACAAGTAAAATGACACGAATAGCTTGTTTTTTGTTCTTCTTGAACTTTTAGCTTTCTAAAGATTCATCGCTCTCTCAGCCGGTGTTCATAGTATGACCGAGGCGTCTCGATGTGAAACGTCACGTTTCCTTTTTGTTTATGGATAATATTATTTTCTCTTCATTCATATCCCGTGTCCCCAGGATTGCTGAAGTTTTATTATGACCATAGTATTTCACTTTTGCCTGGTTTTTATGCAAACCCCAGAGCTGTGCAAATTTTTGACTGAAAATGCAATACGGCAGGAGATCTTGGATGATTCATTCCGCATTGATAAGTGTGAAAGTATTTAAACTGACATCAAAGCACCGACACTTGGCTTTGCCAAACCAGAATATGGTAATCCTCAGCGCTTAATAGACGACGCTACACACCAAATGTAATACAGAATATTCACTATTGAGTGGTAAGACAAATAACTTCACACATAAACGTTTGCTGAAAAAAGAAAAAAAGAACTGGCACACATTCGTCCTCAGGCCATGATTAGAAACCCTCAATTAAGTCTGTCCTCTCATGCATATTTTTTTTATCAGACAATCTTGATATAAATGACTTGTCGTAATATAACATATATCTCTCTCGGTTTTCTTCACGAAATTAAACACCTTTTTGAGCGCTTACATCGTGCCCATTCTTTCATGCTGCATTTTTTCGCTGCGAAGTTTTGTGAAGCGTCTGTACAGATGACAGATATCCACATGTTAAATTCGAAGAGTGGCCAACGTTTGTCAACAGCAATGTACATAATTATATTCGGACTGGGAACTGCGCCATTCTGCTTGTGCACCCCTTAATATATTTCGGTGGTTGGTTAAGATAAACTTTCCTATATTTCGGCCCTACTTCATTGAAATTTTACCATGTATACGCTTAAATTTAATTAGGTCTATTGTAGTTATTTGGCTTTAGACTGCATCGTTTTCATTGCAAGTGTAACTCAAACTTGCGGCAAAAATATGTATGTGAGCTCTATCACGTTACGCGAGCAAGTAATCTAGTCTAAACAAATGTTGTATATCTGTACCACCTTCTTAAAATGTATCAACTTATAAGTACTTTCCTACCTATCTGTGCAACCAGACAGTACTTTATTCCATCGGGATCTACTAAGACTACGTTTGAGCACCGATTGAAGGACGTATTTGCAACTCCTCAACGTTTTTCAGTAAATATCTGATTCTTAAAACGGCAATTTTTACACCGGTTTAAACATTTTTTGGGGTCGCTGATGTAGATTGAATTCATGACTAGAACCTATATTGTGGCATCAATCCAGGATATTGTCCCAGTTCAATATGAGTAAAGTGTTTTTTTTTAGAGAAGTAACAAAATTAAGACAGCTCGAAGCTGAGCAAGTTGGTTCATTGCTGTATATAGTGCCAGCTGAACAAAAAGGAAATATTAGAAAGAGAGAGAGAGAGAGAGAGAAATGTAAGTATGCCTTTTTATATCTCTCTTTCTAATCCTTCCTTTAAGTTCATTTGGCACTATATATAACAAAATTCAAGTGTGTTAAAGCTTAACGAGCTTGATACAAGCTTTAGTCATCTGTTTTACTGGTAGGAAATTTTAACAAAAACTGTTTCAGGATTTCATATTTCTCTTAGTGACAGTACACAGAGGGTGATTGCTGGTGACCCTTGTCATGGCATTATCAGAAAAGAATCAGCTCATGTCGTACCTGGAATTAAGAATGCTTATTTTATAAAATAAAACATGTTGAGAATGCAGCGCCGTTAGAATGTTGATAACGTCATTTGCTTTGGCAGCACTTAACTTTGATTATTATATTAAAGCCGTATTCAGTCCTTTGGGGTCGTTCGGAAGGGGTATGGTAAATGAAAGCAAGACAATGGTTGAATAATTAGAGCGAAGTATTGTGACCATCTTGTCTGCACTTTTTATTTTGTCTGTCCACTGTGAGTGTTCATCCAAGACTGTATGCAAAAGTGTTTCCCAAGAAAAATGTCCAATTTGTCCACCTTTTCTTCTTCTTCTGTGGAAGGGCGTTGGAGTTATTTTTAACGCTCTTACCAGCTTGTGGGAACTACGAGAAATATGGGCTAAAACCCAAACTAGAAACTTCCTTTGTTAAAAAAAATAATGTCAAACAAGCAACTACTTTTCAATTGCTAACCCCTTCACGTCTTGGACAAAGGAATTAGTTTTGCTATTGCGCTGTTAAATATCCGGAGGGAAAATATAATCGTAAGTCGCGACGCCATTTTCTTTTTATCTCTGTCTGACTCGAGTTGCAAAGCCGACAGTTTAAGCTTATTAAATTTCTTGGTTCTGCTAGCGAGGAATTTGCATGCTGTTCCAAGTTACAAAATGTCCGACTGAAAAGACTGAGCAACTTTTTTTGTTATTTAGCCTCTGCATCTGTAAGCACCTTAGAATATTTTTTTGGACCGGGCCTCAACTGAAGAAGTATTACTTTTTTATGCATGAGCTCTGCTGTTTTAGCTTCTGATTCAACATTTCTTTTTCACGCCTTGTATATTCCCTTTCATTGTTGCTACAGAATGACTACTTCAACCTGATTTACTGTTCAATGCACTGGGGAAACTTTATGCATCGGCACAAGTGAAAAATTAAGGTCTCAGTACGTATCTTATTCTAAAAACCTAGAACGCATGAACATTTTTTTAATCACGCCTGAATTTGTGTTTTAAAATGTAGAACCACAAATACATTTGCCGCCAAGCCCAATATTAAAAAAAAGTTTTATAGTAATATAACGAAGTTATTAAACAAATAACTGCATTAAATATTTGTACCGCGATTGCCTTTTCATCAACCAAACTATACGTTCAATATAAAAAAAATCCTTTACAAAATGTATATATTAAGTATAATAACGACAGTTACGCCAATGGTTAGTAAAATATGTATTTCAATGAAAACGTAAAAATAGCTCAATACTCAAGCATATTAAACATTGTCGCAATAGTCATCTGCCTCAAAATCTGTGACTTGCCATTCAGACCTTTCTTTTGTATTAAGATTAAATACGGAGCTCCCGTGTTGCCGTTACCAAGTACACAAACCGCAAAAAATAACCCAAACCAAAAACCTTTTAGTAGCGTTTTTTTTTTGATAACCGAAACCGGAATTAAACCGAAATTTTAAATGTGTCATTAACCGTAACCGGAAGTCGCACCACTAGAAATCAACAGGTAACCATTATATAAAATCAGTTCGCAAAACATTTCGTTTTTGAAATTACAAATTGGAAACTCGATAATTGGTTCTTCATCCGTTACTAGCATTTGTAAACGCGCATGACGTCTGATAGATTGGTGCATGCCGTTTAAATACTATATAGATATTTTTTTACAATAGCCCGCGAAGCAACATCGGCAACATCGCCCTATTTAATCACAAAGCGTGAGGTTGGATTCGAGTCTCCGCTAAACGACGACACAGCACTCAATTTTGAAAAAAACGTTTTTGTTAAAAGGTGAGTTTATACTGCCAGAATAACCGGCAATCCTGCTTCGGAGGATACGCAGTTAACACAACAGGCCCTAATGTGTCAAATGTAGTCATGCCTTTTCCGTCTAAAGCCTCATTCATTGTGTGGAATTGTTAGTTGTAGTCCTGCGATGTTATGCCAGCTTCATTCTCCCAACTGCCACAGTTGTGAACGCGAAGTAAGGAGAAGCATTATAAATTAACATTCGTGCAGGTCTAGCAGAGGGCAAATTCTGGCGTTCAATGTCACTCGAAGAAACAATTACGACATTAAATGAAGTCTAAAAAGCGATCAAAATAATTAGAATGAAGCTTTTACATATTATTTCGCCTCCTATACATGCATAGACTAAAATATTTGTTTTGTTGCAGAACGCCACCCGCATACTCTTGGGTGTCGCTCGTTGCTAATGTAACCGGACGAACGTATATTACTTAAAGGGGCCCTGCAATCATATTTAAGCGTCTACCTTTTTTGCGGTTTCCACGTCTCTTGGGGTTCGGGCAAGCCAGCGGGCACGGAGAGAGTAACTAAATATCAGTGCGTCATACTTTAACCCGACGACGCGGCAACCTCCTCCACCGCCGAGGGCGACCCGCGGTACCGAAAGCGCGCAAAATGTGACGTTTTTGGTCCTCGACTTTCTACTGGTCAGAGCCGCTAAAAGCTTTTTTTTTCAGTCGAGATACAAAATATAAGTGTCGCGAACCGTTTGAAATATGTATGAAAGTAGTTTTTGTTCAGTATTTTAGATCAGAAAAGAAACAAATACAGTTTATAAAGTACGGAAACAAGAAATGACCAGTCGACATACCTGCCACCAAGCGGCGGAAAAAGCGGCGCATATTAGAAAGGGCTAGTGGGATGAGGCGCCGACGAACGGCGAGCGTAGAAAGGTCCCGGAGCGTAGAAAGGCCATTTGGCGGTATGGCAGCGTGAAGTGGTTCTCGTTCTGTACTGATATTTACCCCGTGTTTGCTGTCGTTTGTGGCCAATGAAGTGTTATGCCGAAATAGTCTTGAATCGCGTCAGCAAATGCAATGCGAGCCGCCCTGGCCGCACGCTTCATGCAGCCTATCCAACACACGTTTTAGTGGCGCCCTCTTGAGCCGTCGACACGGAGTGCGGCAGCCGTGAGCGCTCGATGAGCTCACTATCCCTCCTCTAGTTCACAGCCACTCAAGCCAGGACCTACGACGTCATGAAGGAGGTTATTTTTTGCTTGTTTTTGTAATTCTAATTTGCCTATAACTTTTAAAATAAAGCGAATTTCGCAAAAAGAACAGTTTCATTAGGTTACTACGTTCAGTGCGCTTAGGTTCGGTGCAAATTAAAAACCAGTCAAAAAGTTGTTGCAGGGCCCCTTTAAGCAGTCGGTGAGTGTGTGACTGAAATAATTTGAAAGAAGACGAGCATTAAAGCCATATGGCGGAAGGAACAAGTAAAAGAAGCGAACCGCGCTTTGTCTTTGTTTTAATGAGAAGGTATTATTAAGCTACAACTCATGCATTTTAGTTACATGAGTAGCCTGTTTCCTGGCCACGGAATCAATTTTCTCGCTGGATTTATTAGAAAAAAAACTGACGTTACCAACAAAGTTTTCCCAGCTAAATTTAGCGGAAAAAATCTACGTAACGACCTCTGCACCAATTCAGTTTCCCCGCTAAATTTAGCGAAAAATGGAAGTCATGACTTATGCACCAATTCAAATTCCTCACTAAATTTAGCAAAAAAAAATTGACGTCACGACCTATGCACCAATTCAGTTTCCCCGCAAAATTTAGCGGAAAACTTGACGTCACGACCTATGCACCAATTTAGTTACCCGCTAAATTTGACGTAAAAATGGACATCACGACCTATGCACCGATTCAGGTTCTTGGAATACCATTTTGCGCTCGAAAACAAGGACAAAAAGACGAGAATCAGACAGCACAGTGAGCTACTAACAGTTGATTTTATTACATGAAACGACACTTAAATACCATCCGAGTTTCTGATATCGCCTCATCATTAGCCGACCTGATGCCAGACCGCGTCATTGAGGAACGCACCTTCCATGTCAAGTAGATCAATTAAGGCCACGCTGACACATGCTGCCCCACCCTTCTTAATCTCATGTGCCTCGACTATCTCCCTCACAGTTTTTTCCTTGTGCCTCGCCAGAATCTTGCACTCGGAAAACAACGCTGCACACACTTGCAGCTTGGACAATGATCTGACAGATTACCGTCCCGATAATTTTATACTCTAAGGTTGTGTTCACTTAGCCTATCATTAACACACCTACCGGTGTGACCTATATACTTGTTTCCGCATGATAAGGGGATCTGATACACTACTTCCTTCGCACATTCAACGGAAAGATTGCTGTATTTTACCGCACAGCCAGAATAAGCCTTACGAAAAGGATCTGTCATCCTACATAATCTACTAAGTTTGTTTGGTGCGGACAACACTACTTTTACGTTCGATCTATTGGCCACTTTTTTCAGGCCATGCGCAGTTTTTTGAATGTACGGTATCACCCCGACCTTTTGTTTATCTCAAAGAACCGTTGGGCGAGGGCAATCTTCACTACGCAATCTTTGTAATACGTCTCTGCAACTGACACCACTAAATTCTTTCGGAAGCCAGCTGCCAACAACCGCCTATACTGCGTGTCAAGGCCTTCTGACATCATATGGTGGCATGATTTTTTGAGGGCGTCCAATACGCACATATTGGCAATACTCCTTTTTACCTGATTTGAATGAGCTGAATTTTACGGCAACAGGGGTTTTGGGCTCTAGGGTGGTACATCCAACACACATGCCTTTCGGAAAAGTTGAGTCTGATGTCAAAGTACTGCAACACACCATCTACCGGTAGTTTCTGAGTTAGTATGAGGGGGTGTAAGACGTTTTTAAAAACAGTAAAGAGGTCATCCACTCTCGACTGGAATTCTGCAGGGCCATGGTTGAACAAAACAACAAAATCATCCACAGATTTAAAATTTTGATTTCATTAAAATCGTTGCCTTCATTAAAGTGCTCAAAAAGAACTTTGTCCTGATGGGCTAGAAATATGTTACTGAGGATGGGTGCCAAGCATGAGCCAAAGCATACCCCTTGTTTTTGTAGCTAGACCCCGTCATTTGATTCCACAAACGTCGATTTAAGATAAAACGAGAGCATTTCAATGAAATTGATTTCCGTCATGCCGATTTGATTCTGGAAGGGCACTGTACAAAAGCGATCGATATAATGTTCCACAGATGTTAGTAACTTGTCATGCGGCAAAGAGCAATATAAATCTTTAATGTCAAATAAACAGGCTGAAGTCCTTTGTCAGAGTTATCCTTTAAAAAATCTAAAATATCGTCACAATTTCTTACCAAAAATGAATCGTTAAAGCCTAAAATTTCCAATTTGTCCTGGAGAGTAGATGACCTCTTTATAGTTTTTTTAAAACGTCTTACACCTCATCATACTAACTCAGGAACTACCGGTTGATGGTGTGTTGCAGTTCCTTGACATCAGACTGACCTTTTCTGAAAGACATGTGTGTTGGATGCACCACCCTAGAGCCCAAAAACCCTGTTGCCGTACAATTCAGCTCATTCGAAACTGACAAAAAGGAGTATTGCCAATATTTGCGTATTGAACGCCCTCAAGAAATCATGCCACCATGTGATGTCAGAAGGCCTGGGCACGCAGTATAGGCGGTTGTTAGCAGCTGGCTTCCTGAAGAATGTAGTGGTGTCAGTTGCAGAGGTCATATTAAAATGATTCCGTAGTGAAGATTGCCCTCGCCCCACGGTTCTCACCGTTGGGCGAGGGCGATCGCAGTCATACCGGGCCTCGGTGATACCGTATATTCACAAAACGGCGCATGGCCTGGAAAAGGTGGCCAATAGATAGAATGTAAAAGTAGTGTTTTCCGCACCAAACAAACATTGTAGATTATGTAGGATAACAGATCCTTTTCGTGAGGCTCCTCCTGGCTGTGCGGTGAAACACAGGAATCCCTTCGTTGAATGTGCGGAGGAAGTAGTGTATCAGATCCCCTTACCACGCGGAAACAAATATATAGGTCAGACCGGTAAACGTGTTAACGATAGGCTACGGGAACACAAACGTAAAGTAGGAAATTATCGGGGCGGTCATCTGTCTGATCATTGTCAAAGCTGCAAGTGTGTGCCGTTGTTTTCTGAGTGCAAGATTTTGGCGAGGCACAAGAAAAAATCTTTGAGGGAGATAGTCGAGGCAGATGAGATTAAGAAGGGTAAGGCAGCATGTATCAGCGTGGCCTCAATTGATTTACTTGACAAGGAACGTGCGTTCCTCAATGACGCGGCCTGGCATCGGGTTGGCTAGTGATGGGGCGATATCAGAAACTCGGATGGTATATAAGTGTCGTTTCATGTAATAAAATCAGTTGTTAGTAGCTCACTCTGGTGTCTGATTCTCGTCTTTTTGTCCTTGTTTTTGAGCGCTAAAATGTATTCCAAGTTTCAAAACCAACTAGCCCAAGAATCTACTCTACTGATTCAGGTTCCCCATTAAATTTAGCGGGAATATTGATGCGTTGTACCACGTCACGGGCCTAAAGCCAAATTCAGGTTGCCCCGATTCAGACAAATTCAGGTTCCCGAGTGTGCAGCGATAAATTCTATCGCATTAATAAAAAATCGCCCCTGTAGTATGTAATTTTTTTTTAAATTATTATTCTACTTGTCTCTTGTTTTCTTGGCGAGTGTAGCATTTCCAGTCAATCTGGTGCTTTGAGAAAATTCCACACCGTTCACCGGATATGATGTACGGCGAATGTGGGTGCCGACACTAGCGCCATGCTACAAGACTCAGTTTTAGAATAACGCTAACATTCGCAGCAGCGGGTGAAGTGAGCCAAAGCGCTGATTGATGCGAGGCCCGTGACAACAAGTCGCAGGAGGGAATTCCAGTGCGGTGTTGTCACCTGTCTTGCTTGGATGCTCGTACTCGTTCGGGTGGGGCCATACTTCATAGGTTTAGGCGTTTGGAAGGTAAGGCGGGCTTCATGCACCTAAGGTTGCGGCAAGCTTCGCGTCGACGACTAAACTCAATCCTAGCAATTCAAGCTGCGTCACACCACTGATTTTACGGAAATAAATGCCGTCCACAACATTTCTATGTAAGGACTGACAAAAAAGACAAAAACATTAGCTGGATTGGCTGAGCTACCGGAAGTCAGGTAGTTCGTTTCAGCTTATTTATACGTGCGATGATTTTGGTGAGTAGAAGCGATTTCGCAGTGAGGAATGTTGTCGGTACGCTCGTGGTGCTGACTAAATACAAACATGGGAGATCCGCCATTATCATTCATTTCTCACATTTTTTTATGAAACATAATTTTTATCAGAACTATGTGATGCCGTTCATTGGGATAGAAATTGTAAATATTAAATAAAAAAACTTCTGAAAAAAATAGTTTAAAGTTAGAGTAAGATCAGTATCGGTAACCAGCAACTTTCCCGCATCTAATCTACATCTGCTTCCCCCCCCCCCCTCACGCACACACACACAAAAAAAAGCATTTTGAGGGAGGTTTTACCGGTAGCCGTAATATAAAAACAAAAACCTAAGAAACGGAACGAGACGTATTTCATAAACATAATGCTAACCGCAAGCGAACCGTTATTATTTGCAGGCTGAGTCCCTGGCCGACACTAAGTAAATAGCTATTCTTACATATATCTACGGCAAAAATAGGTTGGAATTTTTAAATACCCTATTAGAGAAACTGAATACTCAACCTATTGGTCTGTCTGAATCTCTAACAAATTCGTAGCAACATGTACAAAACTCACTAACTTTAGATTGATAGGAAAACCGACCGAGGTGCTTCACCTCATCTGCCGTGTAGTTGCTAAGAAGCACGCTTTACAACTATTTTCGGACGGCTTCTGGTTTTTAGCTTGATAGTTACCAAAAAGTGGGGTGTTCAAGTTCTTAGTCTTTTCATTTATTTATGAAGTGCGCATACATACAGCAACAATAAAAAACAAAAGTAGAAGTTTGGGCTAGTTGGTATTTCATGATTAAAGATTAAAACAGCGCAAGGACACGGACAAGAACAAGAAGGTAGACAAACAAGGCGCTGTTTGTCTACCTTCTTGTTCTTGTCCGTGTCCTTGCGCTGTTTTAATCTTTAATAATAAAAACAACGTTAAAAATTCTCTACAAAGTCACTGTTTTATACTTTTCTCCAACGTCGATGCCACAACCGTAAGGTGGCTGCAATGACTTTTCTTGGAAATCTGTCGATACCAGTAGGATACTGCCGACGCAAAAAAGGAGCGCACTGAAAGCACTCGACCAGGAAATATATTGACCACCATTGGAAGTGCAGCCACATATTTCTGGCCGCAAGTTGAGGGGAATGAGTAGGGAGCGAAAAGAACTAGATAAAACATATTTCCATGAAGATAAGTTGAAGAGTTTCCAGATGAGCAAAAGAGGTATCGTCGTGGAAGATAACAAGTGCAGCCTTTTCCTCTCATTTCTTCTCCCATGCGGAAATCATTTCCTTCGTGATTCCTCTGTTGAATCAACCGTCATTGTTGTTTTCTTTATTACGGAGTGGATGAGGATGACATAATGGCTTCTCCAAAACGTAACCTGACGGTAACGAGAAACTTCCTCGGTGGCGGCGAGCCGCAGTGATAGCGTTGCGGTTGCCGAAGTTTCTTCTGATATTGAAAAGCGGCATTCGTACCTCGAGTTTTGTGATAATTGATAAATAAAACCACCAGTTATGCCAGTACTATGCAACAAAATTGTCTGATCCCGCGTAGACGCAGAACACAAATACCATACTGCGCTTTGAACGTGAAGGTGGCTATTTTTGTGTTTAACGCATTGGTGACGCCATTTCGCGCCACCGTCGCATGACTTTAACGATGTTGGTGCAATTCGCACTAGCTTTCAAATAAAAAAAAATATCTTAAGACGTTCTTTATGCCTCTACCCGCTCACACTATATGCAAAATATTAGGAAGCTTTACAACAAAAATCCACGTCGTATTTCACAAACCAATAAAAACATGAATAGAACAACAAAGACAACAAACTTATATTATGGATTTTGAGCGTACCGCTGAATATTCCATTTTATTCAAATATGTGAAAGTAGAAAAATATTAATTTATATGTTATAAATTTATAGATAGGGCACAACACAAATCGGTATCACCTTTGTATATAAATATAATCCAAAATATCATCTGTTTGTAGTTTACTTGCTACTTTAATTAACAAAGCTAGCTAGTAAATTAAACCCTCAGGCTTATTTCCAACTCATGCGCCTTGTGCTCAGAAAACATATAATGACGACGGTGCTTATCTGACGGTGAACCATTTATTCGATATTTTGGAACTAAACAAATTGTTTTAACAGCGGTGTGTGTGTGTACTTCTCCAGCTAGTCTTCAGTTTTATTGCACTGTTTTCTTTACTTAAATAATGCTCTACCGCGGCTAGCCGAAATGATATTTATTTTTGTTTTAAGGACCGAATAAATCAGGTTCTTAGCCTATCGCGCTACGACTTACCACAGAAATGTATAAAGGCGATGGATCGGTGTATCAAAATTACACTGTGCAAACTCTACCGAGTCATATGTAACAGTTACAAAAATTGAAATCCCTATTCATGGCCCTCACTTCAACAAAACACTTCCGTTTTCCTCTGTTTTACGCCTATTTTTACCTTAAATTGTTTGTAACAAGCAGAGGTTGAAGGTAGCACCCGTTGGGACCGCCTGCAATCTTTCGTGCCGCCATTCTGTCGTCTGATGCGCCCATAAGAAGTATTTCCTTAGCAGACGGCGCGCCTCCGCAGTAAAAAGTGAATTCTAAATGCCTAAATTAATTTTTTCAGTGATCTTTTGTCACACATGATTCACCACCGCTCTGCCCCACCGTGGTGATCTTAGCTCGATCCGTTAACTGCTGTATGCGGTTCTTTCAAACAACAAATTTGCCCTTTTACGTACACGGTGCATTGCAAAGAAAACAAAAAAAAACTTTTGTTTTTGCCTACATACATATAAAAACTTCGCTTCTATAGGAATAGTAAATTAAACCATCATCAACATTGTTTTGAAATATATTTAATGGGAGAGTCCAGTTATATATTTTAACTATGATTTATATGATTTCCTTAACTAACACTGATCATAAACCTGCCAAATTATGCTTTTTCTGTTCATTTATATCACTAATGTTATCCAGTACCCCCAGGACAGACCTTAGGGTTATTTAATATCGCAATATTCACGGACAAAAACGTTTTGCCGACTGTCTTTTTTTTCTCGAAATTACAACTTTATGGCGGACAAGTGTTCCGAATGACGTCTTTGGTGCACCGGGACGCCAGATCTGATGCGGAAAAGGGCAAGGTATATAACGCGTAGGGAAACGCGCGATCAGAAGGCGGCCATTCACGCACCATCTTTAGATAAGGCAACTGTGAGTAACAAACGTATGTGCCCGCAATTGCCAGACAAACGATAGTGCGAGCTGCGAAGGGATCTGAAGAACACGCGCGCCATATTCTGAATGTTTTACATTAAGTAAGAAGTTTATGCTGAAGCAGTTCCTTCAGGCTCATACAGAGCTACGTAATTATTACTATGGCGTGACCTTCTAGTAACGTCTCTGACAGCGAGCTAACACGTTTTAACATATTCCGGTGCGATAGAAGTGACAGGAGCGGCGGCGGTGGTGCTTTATTGTTGGCCACTGATTGGAAAGTTCCTTGCCCTGTCATTAGTGCGTGTCAACTTGATATTGCTTGGGTTTGCATTTGTTTTAAGCATTAACAAAGAATAATCGTTTTATGTCAGGAGTTTTTCAGTTGTGAAGTGTTTTGCTTCATAATTGTATTAACCGAACTATTATGCAGTATCCAAGAGTGTCAATTGTATTATGGGATTATTTCAATAACCCCAACACTATCTGGTCTAAAAAAGTGTCGTTTCAAGGCCCTTCTTATTTGAAGCTAAAGAGTTTATGCAACTTTGTTTTTTCTTCAGCTTTTCTCAGCTCGTCTCGAAGCCTACTATACTTCATTCCACCTTAAATGAGCTGTGCAACAGTTTCAGTGCTTTGCTTAACTAATGTGGGAGTTGGTGTCTTGACCTTTCTGAAGTAAAGAACAAAAACCGCTTTTATCTGCATGTCCTAGTTTTTATTTTAAAAATTAACGAAGATTGAGGTTTTCGGCGCCTCTCAACTCCTTCACTAACTTCCGAGTCACGTGCGCTGTGACGTCAATGGGGAAGGCGCGGGGTTCCGGTGAAGCTCTCTCTTTAGAGCCATCAGTGAGCAGCGAGAACTCATCCGCTCGCGACCGCGTGACCACGTGCTGGCGGACGCAGCGCGAACAATATGGTGAAAGGAGGAAAGTCTCATCCGGGTCCGGCCATACCCGTCCGGCCCTGTCACCCCTCCCCTCCGGCTTCTGGCGGCTGTTCCGCTGCTGACGGTTTTGTGGACCTAGTATTGATGGCGCCACTGAAACACCGTATAATAAAAGTTTTGTCGATGATACCAGGTTTTTGACGCATTTATATTTATGTTGGAACGCCAAGATTTATAGCAAAGTTACCTCTTATTGAGTAGGTATTCGCACAACTTGCTATCTTTCTACAAGATTCCCATTGACGTCATGCCGCGTATTTCTCATGGCCGCCGCTCGGCGACTGCATGTCGAGGAATATTCTAATTGTGGCCTCGCGATTACGCGGCGGAATCGCAACATTTCGAAGGAAGGAGGTGTTTTCTGTCCTTTGTGACAAGGTGAACAATGTCAAAAGTAGAAAACGCCAATTCTTTTAACGTTAACATCGTTGCACAGCTCCTTTAAGTCCAGACGCCCCTGACGCAACGAGATGATTGGACGAATAGAGAGCGTAAGAGCGCACCGTCGCGGTGTTCGTCATGTTTTGTTATTATTCTAATATCGCTAACGAGTCATAATCAAAAAAGGCTCAGTGACTTGCGTTTTTGACGCTGCTTGATGAGCCCTATTAGCTTGTAGCGTCGGCTGCATCTAGATGTAAGCTGAAAGGAAGTATAGAAATACATATCTTTCACCAAATAAAGTCGACCTCGTCCTAAGAACGCATCCGGGTTCCATATTGTCACGAACATACCTGCCCTGTCTGAGTGACCATTCAGTTTTTCACTTTAATTTAAATATTCCATTCATAGCCCTTGAGATTGACAACAAACGACTACAGACGAGCTGCCATTTACATTAATAAACTTGAACCCGTCTTGTATCCTTGACGATCTCTTACGTAATACTTTAGAAGCGTTCAGTTGAATGTAATTGTATGCTGTAAAATATTGTCTTATTATTCACTGAAAACTACACACAATCAAGATATATCCTATGCAACACACTCTCCTTGGTTGAACGCTAATCTCGGGCGTCTGCGAAATAGAAAACAAAGTATGTTTCTTGCTGCGAAACGATCAGTCACTGATGCACAGTAGGCAGCGTAGGAAAATGCAGATTATGAATATAGCACATATCTTACAGAAAGTAAGACACATCTTTTATATAATAATACACTAAATATAGTGTTTGCAACAGGTCCTGAACAATTTGGAACGTTTTAACTCACAAGGTTTAGTCGAGCATTGCTCGTTAGTCATTTGACGACATGCATATACTTGTTATTAAAAGTGCAACTATGTTAAATTATGTTTTTATTGTGTTCTCTAAAACATAACATGGCATTTTCCTACCGTGCTTCTTTTCTATGGAAAAAAAATTGGGTTGTGGGGATGTTTATACAGCGTGTTGTTGGTCAGCCATTTTTAAAGTTGCGACGTGTCACTCGCTGTAGATGAGCAATTTAGCCAGTGCGGTACAACCGCTAGCCTGGGGTCTTTAACGTGCACCACGCAGTAGTGATACACGACCGCACGCCGGTACGATGCCCTCTTTTCTATGGACCCAGTGGCAGTTGATGCGATTGGTATGGCTGGCATGGTTAATAATATGGAGCTTTCATTCTTTACCGATATCGATGGGATTATTACATGTTTAAAAAAATTGCGATGTTTACTCTTCAATAATTCTACAATAACGTATATGCAGTCCCTTATTTGTGGCTTAGTACTAAGCGATTGGGTGGTTGGGAAAGTGGTTTCTTAACCCAAATCTGGCGAAACCCAATCCATTCTAAGGTCGACATATTTCTTTAAGAAGTGTGCCATCTAAAATATTTAAATAAGTAATCTATTCGCAGTTCAGTAATTACGCTGAAACGAATTCCCTCATCAAACTTTCAAAACATAGCTTTACAAAACATTTTTCATGTGAGACATAGCTGATATCTTTCACGCATTATCTCGATTACTCTCTGGGTGATTATCATAAAACTTATTGTGTATTTTTAGATTTTTAAAAACTTGTGGAAAAGTTTGTGGAAAAGTTTTCCACAAAATTTTTATTATAATATACAATCACTTAACATTCACTTATGTATACTAAATTGAACGCATACTTTTAAACTAACCGCGTACAGTTTGGTACTGCTAATATTAAGAATGCGTTGCACCCTTCCAGTCGAACTCGGGTGTTTCACAGGGCTCAGTGTCCTTGGCCCGCTACTCTTTCTTATTTAAATGATTGACTTAGTGGTGAACCTGTCTTCTTCTATTTGCCTGTTTGCTGATGGATGTGTATAATCAAACGGCTGGGTTTGAATCAAACGGCTGGGTTTCTTGTAAGTTCATTTAAGTATAACTCCTTGGAATATTTTTTTTCGCTTGCCAAGTGTAGCATCATAATGTTTCCCAGTAGGAAGTTGGGTACGGATTATACGAATTTATAATAAAAACGTATATTTTAGTGAATACTAAACTGTCACACCCAAAGTTCATCCATGCTTACCTCTGGGGCGCCTTTCTTACAGCTTTATGTGCTGATCATTCTCGATAAACTGTTTTATGCACGCATTTTTAAACTGATATAAATTGAAGCTCAAAATTTTTGTCAACATGTGCTGCCTCAATCTACTCCATAAGTATATATATGTATATATATATATATAGACGGCAGATAAACCTATATATGACGGTATGTATGGAGTATTTAGATACATATATATATATAAAGTTCGTCGACGTTTCGGTCAGAGACAGACCATTTTCAAGACTGTCTTGAAAACGTTCTGTCTCAATCCGAAACGTCGACGAACTTTACAAATAATATGTTTTAAAATCTCCAACAACCGTCTCAATTGCCTTTTTTGCCTATATACCTTTCGTCATCCAGGCTACGTTTTCTCTCGCCTTCTTCGTATATATATATGTATTGTAGACAGAGGCAGGTCGGTCAGATGACGTTTTTTTTATCGGAGTCTGATATCGATGGAACGTTTCAAAAATGGTGCACCAGTCAAATGACGATGCCGATCGGTCCACACACAGCCAAAAGTGACGGCGACGTGTCTGCGGGCAGTGCTACGCATAAGCGCCTCACAATATATATATATATATATATATATATATATATATATATATATATATATATATATATATATATATATATATATATATATATATATATGTTGTTTCAGAAAACGCAGGCCAAATCGCTCCTGCGAAAACTAAGCATTGCACAAAAAAGGTTGATGTTGTGTTGGTGTCTGCCCAAGAGCCCATTTAGAAGAATAATAACGTTTAGAAAAACTAGTTCTTTAAAAGTTTTTAGAAAGTAACTTTTTATTTGTTCATTTTAAGGCCATAGTTTCAATTAGAAACTTACTGGGCATCATAAATAACCCCTATATCAACCCTTTTAGACAAGTATAAAGCATGCCGATAATTTTACCATGTTTTGGAAAACCCTTCAATTCTGACGCGTACTCTGGTTTCGGATTCTTATCCAAGCGCGTCTTGGCGGCAGCTGTCCTGCCTCCGACGGCTGAAGCGCGGAACTACTGCTGAACTACTACGGAGAGTTAATCAGCAACACAGGCGACATCCTACATCCGCTACATGAACTTCTGCGAAAAACATAAAAGGTGAGAATGGTTGAGATCATGGCGGAGAGTCCTCAACGAATCAAAAAACCAACTCACCAAGCTGGGTCTCCTAGTGCATTTTGATCCAGCATTTTCTCTAGAACCGCACTGTGACGGATCAAGTCATGGCATTGCTGCATTACTTCAACACGTACCACCTATCAAGCAACGGAAGCAGATCAACAAAAAGCGCTAAGCCTTGTTGAAGGCGTAAATAAATTTCCATGCATTTCTTTGGATGCCACTTCACGCTGTGGCCTGACCACAAACACCTTGTATTGATTTTCAATCTCAGTAAAGGAATCCCAGTCACGTCTGAAGCAATGATGCAGCGATGGGCAATAATCTTGTCTGGATATGGCTTCGACATATATGTCCACTGAAAAGAACGTAGTCGCGGACATGCTGTGCAGCCTCCCAATGATTTACAAGGACGCAACAAAATTCGAAACTAAAATAGTGGACAAAATCAGATGTCTCCATCTAGAAAAGTTTCAAGTACGGGCAATGACACAGAAGCAGAGCAGCAGAGGGAAACGAAATGACACTGTGTTGTCTAATATATTACGATTCTCCATGGAAGGAAGGCTGGAACAAGTACATTTCGATGACCTGAAGCCTTACTTCCGTCGCAGAACGAAACGCACTGTGGAGCTCGACTGCTTAATGTGGGAAACACGCGTCATTGTAAACTCCAGGTGCCAATAACACGTTTTGAACGACTTGAACCAAGGACACAGGGGGTGACAAGGATGAAGGGGTTGGCCCGACACAGCGTGTGATTGCTGCTTTTGGATTATGACATCAAAACGATGGTCCGAAGGTATCGACCGTTTAAGGAAGTAAGCAATGAGGCACCATAGGTTACATGCACCCGTGAGAATACCCGAAAAACAAAATGGCAACGCCTGTATGCGGACTTCGCAGGACCCTACTAAGGAAGGAATTTCTTGCTGATCATTGTTGCATATTCACAAATCAACCGATGTAGTGTCCATGACCTCGACGACTTCGGCAGCCACCACAAGAGTGTTTCTAACTTTGTTTGCAAGATATGGACTGCCATAAAAGATCGTGTCAGACAATTGCCCGCAATTTCCATCAAGGGAAGTATGGAATTGCATGACAAGAAACAGAGTTTAGCTGTCATTCTCACCTTTAAACCTGGCCGTAACTTTGTGGAAGCATTCAAGAAGTTCGTCAACGCAAGCCTGAAGTCGCGGCTGACCATTGGTGAGGCACGCCATAACTTCTTAGTGGCATACCGGACGATCCCGCACATGACAACTGGCTCGCCACGTGCCTAAACGAGGACGGGAAAATAATTTCGCACAATATCCGACCTCCTTATACCATCAATAAGCAATGTTGTGCGATGAAAACAGTCGAAGCACCACACCTCGCGCAACTCTAGATAACGACACCTACATCGGAAGAACCAGGTCTAGGTAAGCCACAGCAGGAAGGGCAAGCATTGGTAGAAAGGCGTTGTGGTTCAAGTTCTAGGAAACTGAACATACCAGATTCGCACGAACGAAGGAAATACCTGAAAACGGCATATTGAACACCTGAAACATTTATCCAGGGAGGAAGACGGAATATCCAAGAATTAAGACGATGGTCTTCGGCGCGAAAAAACATTGATAAAGTTCGCCCCCTCAAACACCATCAGTCAGAGAAACGATTCACCGTCTCCGATTTCCAGTGACGTCTCTCGAAACGCGACAGAAGACAGTAAGAACGATGCTGGAACACCAGATGTAGGCACCCCAAACTCGCCTGCCACACCGCTTAATGGCACACGTTTGTAAGACAAGGAAGGGAAACGGGGGGGGGGGGCTCTTTAAAAGATTAATACGGACGGGCCAGCCACCTACCCAACTTGGCCTGTAAAAATGTAAACTGTTTTTTTTTTTTTTTTAAAGGGGCAAATGTGAGGTGTATTACGTGCATGTTCGCCGTGTATAGCGAACACGACCTGGGGACCTAAGCTCGTGCAACAAGAAGTTGGAGCCGAAAGTTCGCTCACCGCGCCGATTGGACGCCTGCGACTAAAGCGCGAAGTCATCGTCGTGATAGTCCAATCGGCGAGCTCCGTGAACTTCGGGCCCAACTTTGTGTTTGACGAGTTTAGAACCCCTGTTGAGCCCAAATCACGGCGTATGCAAAACGACACACCGGTAGAAGAGAGCCGAGCGGCGGGCCACGGAGAAGCACGGGACGCCTGGAAGTCACAAACTGGGCTCTGTCGCAGACCAGACAAGACGCTTCTCGTAACACCAACCGATGGTATCCTATTCAGTTAAATAAATACATCATTGCATTATCCCAAATTGACCGGTACATCACGCGTACTCTGTCTACGTTCTCGACAGAGGAGTCTCTGTCCACCTCAAAGTCACCCTTTGACCAAGCGACCGAAGGAGTCCTGAAACATCGAGTATTTGTTTTTGTTAAAACTTTGGTCAGAATTTTATTTCTTCGTCGATTTCTATTTAAAAGCAGTTTGTTTTTAGTTGTGCGATTTAAAATAAAATCTATATTATTTGCGTCGATGCCGTACTCGCGGTGTGTTTCTCGCGCTTGATGAAACTTATATTAGGAATAACCCTCACGATTATCTCGCTAATTGACCTACGCATGTGCATTAACGATTTTAAGCCACATGGTCGACAACTTGGAAACGTGTCGTTTGCTATCCTATCAAAAACACCTCTTGCAGACCCAAAACGGCAACATTTTGGCCAGGCTAGTGCTGTCTGCACAAACGAAAGCTGGCAGATAGTGAAGCACCGAAACGAATTCAGTAAATGGGAAAATAAAGCTCCAATGAACGCACCGAAAATGAAAACTACTAAAGAGATAGCAAGGGCCTGTGATCACGATGGACTTCCGGAAAACGGCTAAGTAGAAAACGGGCACAAAAGTACTCTCATGTTTCATTACCCTACTGGTCGATTGCCACTTAGCTAGAAAGGGCCGTCGCGCAAGAGTTAAGGCCAGGCGAAAGACATCGCTGCAATCGATGTCAGATGGCGGGGTGGGAAGCATTAGTCTGCTGCAGTATTTTTCCGCCTTGTCACTTATGCGCCTCAGCGGTGACAACAAATCACTCTGCCAACAGAATACTGAATTAAGCCATCCTGCCCTGTCAATACTGGTCGATAAACAGGACTGCGAGCAGCTGCCGGGACCACTATGATTAATTAGGTTATAGGAAAAACCCTCAAAGCAGAGCTTAGGTGGAACGTCTATAAAATAGGTCATATACGCTGCGGAGAGACAAGACACACGCCAGTAATAAATTTAAATATTAAAATTATAATGTTAGATATATAAACATAAATTACATAGTGATGTCTGGTTGTTAAGGACATCCCGCTATATAGATGAGAGTTTCTGGGACGAACATGCATTTTTGTCTCGTTATTATGACACAACTCATGTTATAGGAAATATTTTGATGAACGAAGGTTGCCATGTGAACGATTCATGACTATATGAATGGTTTGTATTTGGGCAAGTTGGTTGATCATGTTTAGGGGTTAAAAGCGCTAAAAACGACGGACGAGTAGGAGAGAAATAAACCACAGAGCACTCTGTGGTGTGTGTCTCTCCTACTCGTCCGTCGTTTTTAGCGCTTTTAACCCCTAAACTATATGAATATATCAAGGAGAGTTTTTCACCGAATAGTTCGTTGACTAATAGTCGTTATTGTCTCTCGTATAGGTATTTTGTTTCTAGTAATAAACCTATTGCCTCGTTTTATTCTAGGCAACCTAAATTAATTACTAAAATAATATCTATGTTTTTAGTTTATTCTGGGGGTTTTCGGGAAAGGTAAACGTAAGCATTATAAGCTGCTGTGGTTGCAGCTTGATGAGCTTACTACTCCATAAAACAATACAAAAAATATGTCGATATTAATAATCTCTAACGTGTGACATTGATCATTGCGGAAACTCAACACATTTTATGGAAATTTATATGCAGATTTTTATTTCCGGGTTTGTATGTTACGAATATTAGTTCGTGACTTTTTTAACATCCTCAGTAAGGTACGAACTTTAGTGTTTCTTCTTGTTATTTCAGGCTTGCATCAGTAAAATTGAAGGCATATTTGTGTTTTTCCTGTAATTTTTCAGGCTACAAATGTAAGATGATTCTTGTTTGATCTCTACAACGAATAATTAATAATTTTGTTCCTTAATTTTTATTATCTTGTGTAATATGAGGCACTATGTACCTCAGTAGGTTACATGTACATTACATTAGTTGTAGAGCGATAATTTCAAGTCTTATATTCAATTCAGACACAGAACTTTAAAATGCAAGCGGATACCGGGGCGAGAGGATGGCAGTCTTCAGACAGAATAACTTCGTAGTTCCCAAACTTTTAATTCTCTTCATGGCGCCAAAAAGAAAAAGCAAAATAAAGCTTTGCAAACTTCCGTCTGTGGGAGAACCTCATCAGAATACTGATATATGCAATTTTATATATGCGGGAAAGTTTTTATATATAGGTAGCGCCGGCCGAATGCGCATGAAACCACCCTCCCCTAAAGAGAACGAAAGAAGACACTAGACTGTCGTTAAGTAGGACGTCTTTGCGTCTTGGTGATCGGCACGGCACGTCCGGCTACTATAAGATTGCAGATATTGTTCCCTGCGGTAGGCACATGTCACCGGCAGAAACTGATAGCTGTTTTAGTTGATGAAGAAACCGAGTACATCTAAGCACTCGTAATGAGTCGTGAATGCGAAAGCATGAATGTCGCTCTTTTGCTCCCTTAGTTCGTTTGCGGCGTAGTGGCGTGGACGCCCAAGTTTCGCAACTGCCGAGGTTTCGGCCGACTGCAGAACGCGCGCTCTCGTGAAGTGGCCGCGCCGCGATGAGCTCGGTCGTGCAACCTCTCCGGAGTCTGCCCGGGCGGGCTCTGCTGTCTCTGCGGCCAGCCGCTTCCTCTTAAAGGCGGCCGGGCCGCTGCGCCACCGTGGAGAGGGCTTCTCTGTTGGGCGGCGTACCTTGGAACTACGCCGCGCGGCAGCCAATGGGAGCCTCGTTCCTTCAAACTATGACGCGCGCCAGCCAATGGGAACCTATCCATCAAATCGCTGCTACGGACGACAGGCTTCGCTCCCTTGGAACAGGGGAGATTAGGTTCCGTTTGGCGCGGCTTGAAAAGCTGATAACGCCGGTTTGCTGCATGGCACAGTTAAGACTTTCGCATTAAAATGTAATATTGTAATGTAATAATGTAATAATGTAATGTAATTAAAATGTAATAGTTTTGAGAGTGTGGAAACCTTACAACGACCTTAACTACTTTATGTGTGATTGCCTTGATGTGTAAAAGTAAGGAAAGGTTTGCGGTTTCTTTTTAAAGTTTAGCCTGTTTATAAGGGATATCGCGCATTTGCAAACTCGGTCATGCCAGTTTATTTGTTGTAAGTGTTTGAACTCGCGTATGTCATTTTTGCTCGCTCCATATTAAGGAATCAGATACCAAGTGTATAATAACAAAATTGTTACGACATCTTGTGGCGTTGTTGATAGATTTGAGGAGTGATTATTACCAGCAATGATTGATTAGATATCGAAATCACACGCCAGAACAATTTAAGGATACACGAATAAAATTTTGCCGTAGCTTGTCATTCACGCATTCACGCTCTTTTTAAAGTTTGGAAATAGCGGACATACGTTAATCTTAGCATTTAAACTAGCTTTTAATATAAAGTTCATGCAGCCCATACCTAACAATATTATTTTGGATTGTCACTCACCATATATTGTCCCCTTTGTTTTTCAGAACATTATTCTATTCCTCGCCTCAAATGCCCCTCCAGAGATCGTCATGTTGCCCTGAATTCACATCAAGACCATTTAGAGGAAACTATACGCGTGTGTCTTGACGCCGCCTTCTTTTTAATAAGCTTGCCATTGGAAGATATGTGTGCTAATTGTGCATGGTTGTGAGTTTATGAAAAGAAGTGTGTGGTTTAAAACTCACTGTTGGTCATTACAAATGAAGTTCTATTAATAAATATAATTTTTAATATTTAGGCGAGGAGGGGGATCACAAAGTTCTAAGCTGCTCGTGTGCGTAAGTTCACACAAAGTGTGAGATTATGTTACGCCTTACCTTCCCAACAAGTACCTAGTAAAATGGTAATAAAATAGACAGCCTTTGTTGGCGCCAAAATCTTCATGTGTTGTTATAAACAAAAATAAAAGCACTCTTCAGTTTAAATCCTCTATCTGCATTATCGTAATGTTGTTTACGAACGGACAAATCCTTCAAATATCCGACACTCGGCGAAACACTAAGCGAGAGAACTTACGTGATAAAAAAAACACTGTCAAAACAGCTTCGCGTATAACGTCAAAATATCCTAGCGACAAAAAAGCTCAGTTGATGTCATGTATGAGGAGATAACGCCTGATTGTCGAAGCTGTTTTGGCGCGATCCTTTTCAATGAAACAATATATTCAAGTCGAAGGAAGCTGTGAAGCACAGCTGATCAAGCACATCCAGGCTGATAAAAAAGTGAACACAGATTTCTTTATATAGTTACCATGCTGCGCTGCTGATTCCAAATAACATTTCAGACATTATGACTGATTTTAAAATCAACTTCTAAACATCAAATTTTAAATTTTAAATGTGTGGTAAATATATAAACCATTAAGCAAAAAAATCAATTAAAACTTTTGCTGCTTAATAATTTAATGCTATTTTCTAACTTGCGAATTGATTTTTGGTAGCTCCTTCTGAAAAGTTCATACCACGTGATTATTTGTGTCTGCCTCTAGCATCTTGATACGCAACCAACCAAAATTCCACGCACCTATTTGACGGAAATTCATTATTGAAAAAACAAAATTCATATCAGCACTAAAGTGTATGTGACATATATCTCAGGGAGAGCAATGTCTGTGATATTGAAGGCGTAAGCTGACAATGGACGCCAATGAAGCGCTATACAAATCAATATAAAATACCGCATTTCACCAAGCCGAATTCAGTCCTTCCATTAGCTTGCTTGAAGCCCACGTCATTCTCTGCTGGTGAAAGGTGTTGGTGTTCACATGCTTTTATCTGCATCCATGCGTACGGGACATATCACTATAAGTATTTAATCCTCGTTCAAAGCTTGCTCATGTTTTTATCAGAATAATATAAACTACGACGACCAAGGTATTTTTATTACAATCGAGGATTCCCCAATATGCCTTAAAATTTTTAGTTAGTTAGGTGCAACTACTATTATGTATTATGCTCGCTATTTTGAGTGACACTGTGCAGTTTTGTCGCTTTGTTGTCAAGTCCCGGAGCACTTTTGTCACTGTGCAGTTTCACGCCACGCCATTTTCTGCGTGCTCTTTCGACGCACGCGGTATTGAAGCTGAGCTCTCTTAACGTCGTGCAGTTTTTATTTGTGTGTTTAACTATGCGCCTTTTAATGCTATCTATTTTGTAGGTTGTTTATGTCTTGAGCCCTGAGTTTCACAAATAACTACATGAATTTAATGGATATCTATAACAGGCGCTTAACAAGCAGGTGTCTTTGTCTTTCCTTCCTCCTGACCCACCGGAACGCAGCTTAAGAACGACTTTCCCACGTTGATTTCTTTTATTTTTACCATTTAACTGATAAAACAATGTGTCAAACAACACGTTTTACAACCTGAAGTCATTCTCCACTTTAGCATAGCGCACTACGCTATTAATTTTAATAAGAGCATGATAGCGTTTCGAGAAAAACCACAAAAACCCGTCCCTCACTAATACGTGATAACTCTGGAGCTGTCTGTAGATCGTCAGAAATTTAGAAGAAAAAAAATTAGCTGCGTCTTGTGTGCACGCAAAATATCTTATCGTTAGCGTTTTAGGAAACTGTTTTTTTTTTCATGGTTTCCTTTTATTACCATTTTGCAGAGGACGAAATAGCGGCGTGGCCAATTTCTATACGATGTACCTCGTGTCGTTTTTCTTTGCTTTTGTGTTGAGCAGACTGAACGTCTCGTTCCTCTAACCCGAGGGAGAGACCGAGTTAAAGTTTGACTAACTCGATACCTTTCTATTTATTTTTGCTCCTGTTTTTGTCTATTACGCTTGAAACTTGAGTCGCGCATTTTACAGCTTTCGATGGTAATTTAGAATTCCTCGTGTCGCCGAGAAAATAACGCGGCGTCGTCCCTAGTTTATGCCGCAACAGCTGGCTTCGAGAGTCGGAGTCGCAAAACAAGCATTGGGGGAACAGAACGCAGTGTATCTCTCGAGGTTTCGGTCGCGTCATGACCGATGCCCTGACATCTGCGACGTTCTCTTTCCTTTTTGGGCGACTAGTGCATCGGGTGAGGTATACGTTGGAGGCGTTATCAGTGCACAGGCTGCCACCGGGTATCCCCGCTTTTCCTGTCTTTGGATTCTTTCGGAATTTTAAAGCGACGACCCGAAAGCTCGGTAGAGACGAAATGCTTCTAATGTATAAAACATATGTGTGATGTGAGTTCTGAAATTGTCCCTTGTTAGATGATACGCCCGCTTTAAGATTTTGAAATATGTTCATGGAGAGCAGGACACGAAACAACTCTGTGCCTTAAAATGAGTGCTGTTTTAATTGCAACGAGAAGTAGTGCGGCAAGACGGCAGTCATTGGTATTCGCAACAAAATGTTCCTGCAAAAAAAAAAAAAAAAACGGGATGAGAGAGAGCGCAGACAACCTTTAAAATAACGCCCCATGCGCTCCTGGTCTCCTGTATTTTTCTTTTTTCGCGCGTGTCGGTCCATTAAGAAGCGCTGAGAAACACGGAAACATGACCAATTACAAATGAGACAGTAAATGAATAAAATACAGATGAAGAATGTCGTAAGAGTGTCTCGACAGTCTGGAGGGCCGAAATGTCCGGCGGAGAGAGAATCAGCAATGTCCAATACAGTCATCTCCAGAAGTGCAGCGCAAGGAACCGTCGACAAGACAGAAGACACGAGTGGAAGCAACACAATAATCGTAGCGATAATAATACGAGAAACGGAGTGGTCGGAAGAGTTGGGCGAAAATAGATTTCCCTGTCAGACGAGTCGGCACTGTCACGCGACATAAATCTCGGGAGGAATGTGGTCGTTTTTATATTTCCCGGAAAAGATTCTTCGCTCTATTTCTTTTTGATGTGCAGACGTCTGATACGGCCAGTTCCCTTACTTACTTGTATTATAAAGAAAGAAATGTTTAGAAAGTCGAGTTTTCTTTCCGCTGTTTTAGAGTCGGGAGAGACGAAAGAGGAATCAGCAAAGAGCTCTTTGCTGTCCTGTAACGAGATGCGCCGTCGTTTTAAAAATAAGAAAGATGGTCGGGTATTTGCTCGTTGTGTTTAAATATTCCCTCTTCTTTTTGGCGGGACATGGATTTATCCCTCTGATGTTGAAGTTAGGAGTGGTCCGCGGAAAAGAAGACAGAACAAAATCCAGGAGGCAGTTCCAAACGACCAAGAAATAAGCTTAAAAGGATTTAGGACTTATCTATCTGGTCTTTTCTCCTCCTCCCTCCCCCTTAACTTACCCCCCCCCCCCCACCGGCCACAAAACAAAAACGCTAATATTTTTCGTTTGTTCCTTTAAAAGGGATTGTGGGTTTTTCAAACATCGAAAAAAAAATCCTGAATAAATTCTTTGATTTTTTTTCAAATATTGAACGTTTTGCATGGCTGCATCTCCGTTGAAATTATAAGGCGGGCTGGGTTAAATTAATTAAACGAAATGTAGCCTTGCTTCCTAATACCCCTAATACTACCGCCTGTACATCGCAAGGTCTAGAAACTCATCCACCACCACCAAACATATTCATCGCCAATGTTAATTGCGACACCGTGCGCACTCGTCGCATGACATGGGGTCCCATAATTTACCCCGGATCAACAAATATTATCATACTCCGATAAAAACTAATATGACATACACGTCACGGGTCGCCTTGGGGCGACCCATAGAGATAATGCGGTGTTTTGATCAGCGGCGAAGCTGGCGTCCCTCCCCCCACTTCCAACACACGCACACACATATTGTCAAATTGTATTTTCCTCCGCGCTGCAACTCCGGTATGGGGGAGGGGGGGGGGAGTAATTAGGGGTCCCTCCTCCCGAATCCCCGTAGGGCGCATTCTTTGTGTTGTCGTTTGTGTGCCGTCGTGTAAGCTCCGCTCTCAGGTCCCTGTCGCGAGACCGTTGGCCGTCCGATCGACCACAAATTTTCAGTTTCGCCGGCAGGCGACGTTGCAGTCATCATGCCCTGGGGACAATGTGGGAGCTTTCACCCCTCTTTAACTTTCCCTTCGTTTCCGCTCCCACACCGCTCTCGCGCAACACCTCGCCCTTCGCGAGCCCCCCCCCCCCCTTCCTCCCCCTTCCCCTTCTGTTCCGTCCAGGCTGGGACTCGAATCGGCACACTGGCTGACGTTATTCCCCCGTTGAATTCTGTTGAGCATTCGGCTGGAGGAAACAGCGAAGTGCGCTTTGGAAATCGTAATTAGCATTCGGGGGCGCCAACGAAGTAATTCCAATTTTTCTTCTTCCTTCTTTGCTTTCTATCTTTGGTGGTGCTTTCGGTAAAGGGGGGGAGGGGGGCGTAAAAGGGTGCTGATTAGATGATGCCCCCCTCCGCCTTTCCTCCCTCCCCGAAAAAAAAATTGCTTCGTGCAAGCAATACATTTTTTTATCGATCGTTGAACCTCGACGAGTTGAGGTCTCTGCGGGTCTGCTTATAATTTTAACTAAGATGGCGGGAGGCTGAAAATTGTTCTAATTAAGCTTTTGTCCAGAGGCTCATGTATTCTGGCTCGTTGATGTGACGAAGTGTTTTGAGCCCGGAGGAATGGTTTTGTTTGAACTTTGTTGTGTCTTTTCAAGTTAATTACTTCGAGTAGCGTGTGCCCGTGTTAGTGGGTCTCACCGGGTTGCAAAAACTCTGATTACGTAGATGCCCCTGCGTGTTTACACTACGAGCTTGGACACATTCAGCGGTGTTGTTTTCGGATTCTGAAATTAGCGAAAATGGAGAACTGGTATTGAACACCAAAGGCGAAGAATTGGTATTGAACACCAAACTTGACGAATATAATTAATTTTGACTGGCGTCACATGTCTTTCCTATCAAGAACGAGGACTATAATATATTGAATGTTGAATATCAGGATTGTTACTGAATATTATAATTCCATAACAAAAATATAAATCTTTGTTCTATGACTAGCTAGGTTGGTAGTCGTTTTGGCACCAGGTTGTGGCTGGCATCGCTGCTCTTATTTGAACGTGCCTCAAATACATGACTTTTTATTAGGCTCAGGTGTATGCACCATTGTACTCTAAAAATGTCTATCCGCCGACTCTCTGACAAAGTACAGTGAGAGTAACTTGCTGCAATCTATGGAAGGCGCTCGGCAAGTGACGTGGCAGAAAAAAATATTTACATTTAAAAATAAAGTTTGCGACGATACAGCAATGTGAAGCGTTATACGCAGCCTGCCTTTGTTGACCTTACTTCAGGTCTATATACAGTGTTTCTTTTTAATCTCGAAAAATTTGCTTAAAAACATCCGTGAAAGACACACTAATGCGGTTAGTGCAGGTGACTTATACGGACAGGGCACATAGTATATGGGGTCTAGCCCGAACGATCAGTCGCGTAAGTAATAAAATACTTTAATTAACGTTTCTTTCATTGAAAATAAACATATTGGTCTAAATTAGAGAATTCGTAAGCGTCATTAAAAACACTAATTCAGTCAATATTAGAGAAACTTGGAGCCGGTGAAGAGCACTGTTGCGAGATAAAGTTACCACGTGTGCAGTAGGAGCAAGGCTACCTCGGCTGTAACGTACCAGCCCGTTTTTTTCTTTTTTTGTCACTTAACATATTTTTTTTACCCCAGACTTGTGCCAGTTTCCCGACTGATGACTTTAGTGTACTACTTCGTTTTCTACCCTAGCGCTATCTTTCTCAAAAGTACTGATTTAGTGGGGATTTAGATTCTAATTAAAATCATTAGTCTATTTTTATTAATTAAAATATATTAAACGCAATTTAGCTCATTATTTGAACTATCGTGACGATTAGTCCCTCATATTATATCATTCTGGCCGTATAACCTACTTGCCGAAACCGCAATAATCCAGCCTTCGCGTGTTTTTTTTTTAACAGATTTGTTAAGGTAAAAGTAAAACACCCTGTATATTTTTGGCAACGTCTTCCACCGAGCTCCCTCTGCAGATTGCAGCGATTCATTTCATTTCATTCGTTCATTGCATATAATATTGCTGCCAGCCCATGAGGGCTACCACAAGGTCTTCCAGGTGCTCTGCAGGAAGCACCGTTCCAGGGAAGGGATCTGGCAGCCGCAAAATAAGGACCACAACTTGCGAGCGACGGCAACAAATATCTCAGCGGGCCGACCAAGAAAGACAACAGCCGCTCGTACCAGTTGTGACGTCAGCGCGACCTGCGCTTTGTCCACACCTGATGGGAGCAAAGCGGGCTTGTTTGGAAACACGGTGTTGTTGTATACCAAAGCTAAAGAAACTACGAGCGCCGCGACGGTGCACTCTTTTCAATGCACGATCCATCGGATGGTAGTGATGGTCGACCTCGAAAGCCACGCTGACGCCTCCCCTCTCCCCCCCCCCCCCCCACCCGCCGCCCAAATCTGTTTTACTGTGGCAGGTGTTAGTGGCCCGTCCCACACGTCCGCGACGACGTGAGCGTAAACGAAACAGTTTCCCCGCTACATTTAGCGGAAAAACTGACGACACGTGACCTATGCAACAATTCAGTTTCCCCGATAAGTTTGGCCGGAAAATTGATGTCCCGTGACCTGAAGCCGCCGAACCCTACGGACAAATGCAGGTTTCCCGATAAATGTGGCTAAAAAAATTACATCGCATGATCTATGCACAAAGTCACTTTCCCCGCTAAATTTGGCAGGAAAACACATCACGACCTTGCTGCCGTAGTCTAAACCGATTACGTAATGTAATTGTCGAGCAATATATTTTTCTTCTAGGCGACTTAATATGGTGTCAGAAAACTACCCCCTCAATGTTTTGCTACAATGTCACGTATATTTTTTATATTTTCCAAAAAACGCGACTGCTCGCAACCGAAACCGAAACCGCTACATGTCCACGGAGGTTCGGAGTAGAGTATTTCCGATAGTCACGTGGCTATCGCTCCCTACCCATTTCTTGTTTCCGTTTTCTTGCGTTTTGGTCATGTTAAGCAGGCGACGACGAGGAGGACGTTGCCGGAACCTTTTGTCGCGCTATTGTTTCGCACTTATTTCACTTCCCCTCTCTGTTCTGTACTTGAAGATCGATTGGCCGGCACCACAAACCACGGTTCCGGAGTATAGCGATCCCACGTTCGTTGCAACGTTGGTCTGTCGTGCGGCACCATCGCGTCGTCCAGCCCGCGGTACGTCCCCATATTAAGAATGACGTGATCTGTGCGAAAATTTCTTTCGATCAACGTATTCGCGGCTTCTCGGAAGCCACAAAATCGGTGGTTCATATTTGACTTTAAATTACAAAAAAAGAAACGAAAAAGCATAAATATTTGTTAACTGAATTACAGAACAAGGCATTTAAGTGGATTTCTTGTTCCATAATCCAGTTACCGAAAAGTTGTACTGTTTTTTTTCGGTAGGGATATTTGGTATGCATCGGTTTGAACGGCACGTGACCATTAAAAAGACGGTGAGCGCGCCTGAAACCAGCCGATTCTCGACCGGCGGTTTTCGGGCGGAAAGACGACGAACTTGGAACCACAAATTGCATTCTAGGTAGTTGGGCTCCCATAGGAAAAGTTCAAACAAAAAAAATCAGCATGCGTAAGTACCGTGTCAGTGTCCCTCTAATACGAAACGTAGTATGGCGATCGATTTGCACGTCGACGGGGAGGACTAGCGGCCGGTAAAGAGGGTGTGGGTCGAGCGTCTATCGTATTCTTAACTTTTATTGAATTGTGGAAGTCTGCGCGTTTGAAGCGCGATCCCCTCGCACACTGGAGTGGTATGGATAGTTCACACACGTGCGTTTAAGCGAGTTCGATTAAGTTTGCGTTGCCCCAGTAGCCGCACTCGACGAGAGAACAGAATGGAACACTGGAGCCATGCATCCGTTTGCCCTTTAACCGAGCATAACTGGACTGGAGGTTCCGGAGCATTTTCGATACTCTATCTGCGCACTATCTATGAAACGGTATCGCTTATTGGCAGGATTACTTAGAACTCGAGGTGAAATAAAGATGCCTTAAAAAGTATATGAATTTATACACAGGTGCGAGGTGTTCTAATTTTGTCTGATACGAGGTGGCAGAAAGTCCGTGTGTGTCCTCGTTGGTGGCGGTTATGCGAGTGAGCGTGACGTACTCAGGTACACCCACGCGAAAATGTGTGAATGAGCCTTTACTTTTTTTTTGTTGTTAAAATGAGGTGTAGTTTCTAAAGATGCCATCACGCGGCTTCCTCAAGCGAAGAAATCTGAACGTATGCGGGACGTTCGGGTAGGGCGTAGAATTGTTTCTAATAAGTTGGTTCACGAATAGACTGGTCCAATGTTTACGTGTCAACAGTTTAAGGTGCAAAAGTGACAACGCAGTACCAGGCTGTTGGTCGCTTCAAAACGCGGGAAGGGCACGTGCCACGCTCACGGACTATCTTGATATGACTGTTGTCAGGCACGTAATAAAAGTAATTAAAAAAGAGTCGCTAGTGCCTAAAACTTATTCAAATGACCTGCAACACCACTGAATTAAAATTGTTCTTTGCGACACACAAGCTTACTTGCACTAAAGAGATCCGAGTACGCTAATACGCAAGGCGCCTGACTTTTTTTTTGTGTGTGAAATTTTACAGGTAAAAAAGGACTCTTTCTCTTACTCTCTCGAACATGATGACGCAATCAAAAGAACTGTAATGTTGACGCAGCCACGGATACTATCATGGTAACGTGTGCAAACGAGGCTCATAGATTAGACACGACGGGTGCGTAAGCACATGATTTCTGCTCGATACAATCAATGCCTCAACGAGCATTCGGGTAGTGCGAGGTCGTGTTGAATCGATGCTATGACGGGATCAGAGAGTCAGGAACTCAGCACGTTCCCTGCACCTTGCCAACCCCAGCGCACTGCTATGTTGTGCACTGGAAACATATCATCGGCGTCTGGTCACGTGGCCACTTCTTTTAGTAGCAAGTCGAGGAAGTGACCTCTGTTTGTTTTGTTCTAAATTGTTTGCTGCGACTTCTATTGCTTGTTGCTAAAACCCGACGCGTGTTGTGTTGGTTACGAGCATTTAGGAATCACTTACACGGTTTTTACTGAAGGCCAAAAGAATATATATACTGCACTGCTCCTTTAATGAACGCGGGTCGGAGGCTAAGAATTGACACGACCGGTTTTAGCAGCAGCTCATGCGACTCTACTCGGCAAATTATCATTAGCGGTGCCCTGTAATTCTAAGAAAGCTTATTTCACTAACTTAGACTATAAAATCCGATCTAATCGTTGTGGGGAAGTGCTTTATTGGCACCGCGTGTTGATCGATACGTGTGTCTTTGTCTCTTTGTGTGGCTCTAATTTCGGCCAGACCAGATACTTGGATAAAGGAATGCCATCAATTAATCTCACCAAAATCTGCAAGAAAGGAAGCCCATGAACGGAACCTTTAGTTATAAGAACTAAACGCTGCCGCTGATGGCTGCTTTCGCCCCGGCCCAACCCACGGCCATTTTTTAGAAGACCGGCGCGTCACCAACATCTTTGTAAATTTTCATATTGAAAAGGAATAAAATAAAACTAAAAAATGAGTGATCGATATCAGACGCGCGTCTGTTTGAAGTCACTTTTTTATGTCGACAATTGCGTGTTTTTTTTTATAAAAGCACTTTTGGGATTCTGTTTAAAAACGCCATTAACGTAGCGGCGTCTCGGGGAACGTCGCTGGGAATGACACTCCACTTCCTTTCCAGCTGGTCCCAAGGCTAGTGTTGTTAATTAAATTCCCTCAACAGGAATGACGTGTACTTACGTCCTCACATTTTTATCCAAGGATTAATACCGGTCTTCGGTGTTTTTCTTTTATTACTTGATGAATATTTTTATACTATTTTAATATTTCCTATTTTCTCGTTAATAAGATGCTTGACGGCAAGGCACTGATGCAATAGAAAAACGTACAATATTAAAAATCTATTTTTTTTTCTGTAGAAATAAAAATTAAATTTGAGAGAAAAGAGAAACGAAAGTTTTGAAGACTTGGGATAATGCTGAGGGGGAAAATGTCTCAACGTTTCAAGCTTGGGTGAACACCTGAACAACCTGCTCGGGATAAAAAAAAAGAATTATAATACATTGGGTCATTCGCTGTTTCTTCCGCTTGATTTGGAAGGTTTCTGATAAAAAAAGAAAAACCGGGAAAATGTAGGCTTTCTTTTATGTACACGGATCTTAAAAAATAAGACACAGATTTTGTCGTAACATAGCTAAAACATAGTATATCTTAAAGGAGGTTCAAACATGTGAACAAGACGTTGAAGACAATTTCATATTTTCATTCTTTCGGGCGTAGAATGAACATGTTCCTCCTACACTCACCATAATTCACACTAAAAGGAAAATCAGGATTGCTTTAATAATCCACCCAATAACGCCTATATCTCTGGCGGCGGTAAACGTAACTGCCGAGCCAACCTGCGCTCATGACGACAAAAACAGGTTGATGCGTTTGTAACGCGTTTCATACATGTCATGTTCACTGGTCCACAAGAGACCCTTAGTAGATTTCATTTATGTTAGGCGTCGTGACTGACCACTTTAACGCCTTAAGTTTGAATTTAAAAAAAATACAAATAGCGAACACTAACAACATAGGTGTACTTCCTCTATAAGTAATCATATATGCATACGGCATCTCAGAGTATATGTGGCACACACACCGAGGTCGCGTAGAATAAAGGAATGTCAGCGTTAGCAATAAAGTTTACCGTCTTTTGTTTCACTTTTTACACCACCGAAGACAAATCTAGCTGTCCTTGCACTTGACACCAAAACGTTTACCAACAAACTTTCATTAAAAACAAACTGTTTCGCCGCCAGAAAGAGGGTGGCTGTACCGCCCGGACATCCCTTTAAGCCTCCGCCACTCAGCTAACTTCACAGCGGCTCATCGCAAGAGCGTGATGTTTTAGTAGCGCGTCGCGAGCCCCTGGTATGCACCTTTTTCGTTTAACCTCGTACCCAACTACGCTGTCCCCATATCCGGTATACGTTCTAAAAAATGGCAAGAGATTTCAACCCGGAAAAAGAAAGAAAAATACGGAAAGGACATAACAAGAAGGAATGACGACTGCAATTGAAATGTTAACATGTTCTACTGGCGAGGCGAGTGGAAAGCGATGTTTTCACGCATACCGGAAGCTCCAGAATTGAAGATGGCGGCGCCCACGTAGAAAAGGTGTATAAAGACCCGGGATTTCTCCCTCTTGACAATAAAGCTTAAGCAACGTGGAAACTCTAAATGACGCGCATCCCAAAAGACGACCCAAGAATGTTCGAGTTTGCACACCAGAGGCGCTGCTCAAATCATGAGAACTACAGGTCTAGACTATTACAGGCATCTGTCAGCGTCTGTACCATCCGCTTTAACGGGGCATTTCAAAGAGCACAAAAATCCTTGACCGAAACGAAAAGACTAGTCCCCCGCGGCTTTAGCATTATATGGGAAAAGCTATAATGATTTCCTCTCAATTTGTAATTCTTCTCTTTGTCATTTTGTTTCGCAAATGTATCACAACGTGGACGAGAGTGGCGACCCACAGACTAAACGTCATCTACAAATCACCTGCTTTTGCTCACCACGGGTCCTTCTGATAACTGGAGATCGTGGATTTAAGCAACACCGTCCAGTTCGGCAAGTTTCGTTGAGAGCGCTACTAGTCAGCATCTAACAAGCGCGACGGTAGCAGACATTCGGCGTGAAACTGCGCCGAGACGCAGCCGTCTGCGGCTTTGCCGCTACTTTCGTCGAGCTTCAGCGGATTGGGGAATCACTAGCTAGGACTAAATGGGCAGGCCTAGTTATCCAAGGGCTATTAGTTTAGCGAAGCTGAATGGTGGGAGCGGTATCAGTAGAGCACAACATACGCAGCTCATCACTTGGATTGCGGTGACCGCAGCATTTTCGCCTCAGATAGGAAGAACTATCGCAAATGAATACCTGATATACTACAACGAATTTACGACGCGATATCAGACAAGTGCTGTAAGATTCTGGATCGAAAGAACAGCCATAAATGAATATCTGTTTGTGACCACAAACGTGCGACGTAGTGTAAGGCAAGTGCTCTAAAAACACGCACACACACGGACACAAAAAGACAGAGCATATGTCGGGACAAGTGCGGCGGCGGAACTGAGAAACCTCCTGAGAAACTGCTTGAACTTATTCTTACACCTACTCAGTCACGCAAATATCAGCAGTGCTAAAAGCCACGCGAGCACATTGCTTTGGAAAGTGAATTCTATCCAAAAGTTATCGTACCAACAAAGCATTATGTTAAGCTCAACTCACGCGCCGGAGTTTTTGTTCCCACTGTAGACATAAATTCAAGTGGAGATGATTGAGATGAGTACAGATGCATAACAAATACCTTGAACGAGCGCGGGGAATATTATGATTTGCGAAGCAACTTCGATAATAAAAATTGTGATAAAAAAATAACAATGACCTTTTTCTCCAAAGTTCTTTAACACATGAAATGCACTGTTTAGGGAGCGATCGTTCACATTTAAGTGAAAGACATTTATATTTACATCGCCTGGTAGACCTTCAGTTATACGCCATTAGGGTGCAATAGCATACCTATGACGTTACGGCACTCAATAAAAGACACAATGTGCACAGGCACACAGAAAGAGGGAGTTCTTTGCCAGTGATGCGTGAATGTCCCCATTTTTGTGTGTCCGTGCAAATAGTGTATCCACTTTTTTGCTCTTTAGCATCGTAGTTACGAACAACCAAACTCGCCCGAACTGCAGCCGTAATGTATAATACCGAAAATACTGAGAATGACAACAGGTTCCAGAGTCTTGCAGTACGAACGAAAAACCAAAAAATTGCGGGGGCTTAGCTCGGCTATATCAGGATACACGTAGCGTGAGCTTATGCGCACAAAATGAGAGGCGCTATCACGCAGCTCCGGTGCAGCGTCAGACCTGGCTGTTGCGCAACGGAGGCACACGGCTGGACACGCGGCGGCGCCAGTGCGTCTGCCGCGGCTATGACGTCACTCCTCTAAAATGCGAAGACCGGCGACGCGCGCGCGGTGGCGGTAGAGCCCGCGGCGGTGGTGGCTCCGGCACGCCAGCTGTGCGCCGTGTGACGTCACTGCTCCTAGCGCTTGCACAGATTGGTGAGGCGCGCGCGCTGGCAGCGGGCCCGCGGCGACGGCGGCTCCACCCCGCCAGCTGTGCGCCGTGTGACGTCACTGCTCATCGCGCTTGCGCAGCACGGAGTACGGCTCATTATGAGAGCCACGCGAAACTGCTCAACCTCGGCCAGTGTAGCTAACGGTACAAAATGATAATAATAATATGATAATATGAATCTTTATTTTATGTGCCCACAAACATCTCATGGCCCTTCGTGTGGTACACAACATATTTTCGGACATAACACATAAAAGCGAACACATTAACATAAAACTACATAGAAAAAATGTGCTCAATGCAAAGAGCCTGCAGAAGCACAACTTGAACAAACTGTGCAAGCAATATGCCCTCAAGAATGCGACCGAAAGTTGACATGTCATTAAATATGTCTAGCCATAAAAAATCGATCTTGTTAAATTCCGCTTGCCTTCTTATCAACGGTGAAGTTACAAAAAATGTTAGCGGGTAAAGAAGGCTGTGTCTACTACTCGAGCGTGATGAAGGGTGAAAACAAATTGAGCTTAACAAAACTGGGAAGCCGACGATCCCATTCGGAACCTTGTACAAAAATAAGATATCCCAATAACGTCGTCTATCAAACAGATAAGACGAAGCGAGCTTCGTAAGCAGGCCTTCGTAATTATTAAGCCACTTCCGTCTAGACTCTAAAGAATCGATCGTAAACAATAGCGATAAACCGAATTTTAACTCGCTCGTCAGAGCATGATGCAGACTGACTTTAGGAATTTCAAAGAGCAGATCCAAACTCCAGTTTTGAGCGAACAAGGCAGCAAAATAAACGAAGGTAACATGTTAACACAAACTACAGCGCACTATTGCAAACGTACACTCACTCGTTACACATGAAAATAAAGCAAAATTCAAACGAACCGCGCTGACTGACAACTCGTTTTTTATATACTTTGTTTTCTTCTACCTCTTGCACTACCGAATTTCCCGAATAACACGCCACAATCTCCTAGACGCCTAACAAATCATTGTTAGGCGTCTAGGAGAATAAAACTTCCTACATTAACATTAACTTCCTAGACGCCTTGGGCGTCTAGGAAGTTAAAATGTGTAACAGCACCAGAGATAAAAGATCAGCGCAGCCTTTTACGATAAAACTGGGAATTCTATCTGCGCCAGCAGAAAGGTTTGGCTTCATTTTTTTTCTAATGCATGTTTTTATTTCTAAGTCATTTATGGAGAAAAAAGGAAAAATATCGAGTGTTTTTGCGCATGATGAGTGATAGTGTGACAGAGTATCAACTTCGAATGGGTGATCAAGTTTTTGATGCAGATAGTGTGGCGTAAACAAGTATTTCTTCTTCTGAATTATCGTTTGGTCGTGGAAAATATCAAATGTTTTAAACCCGAAATTTTTCGTCAGTTAGGTTGTAATGGCCAATTTAGTTCGTCATTCATTTTTCAAACACTTTGACGCGGTTGATAGTGACTTAAACGAAACTAGCACATCGATTTTGTATTGCTACTATCGTTTGAATTACTTCATTTGTAAGAGGGTCCCTACAATAGAAGCATATTGTAAAATTGCTCGATTAAACGTAAAATACAAAGTGGTCTTTAACTTTGTTATGGTACCTAAAACAGAGAATGCTAGAAACACATCCTAATGAACAGTCGTCTAATACAGGGGTCATCAACCGGCGGCACGCGGGTGGCCGACGTGTTATTTCTGTAAGCTAATCGCCTCCCGCCCCTCCCCCCCCCCCCCGAATTTTCCTCCGGCCTGCTCTGTTTCCGCTTTGCGAAATTTGACTCGCGGCACCAAAAGGTCGCCGACCTCCGGTCTAACGCGTACACTTGTTCATAAGGTAACCTTAACCTAGTTCTTGAAAATTTCTCGAAACTTCGGGAGGGGGGGGGGGGTCGTTGTCATACATTGATTAATATATTTAGCACTCATTGGTGTGCACCGTAGTTCGTGAAGGTAAATTTTTTACCATGCTGTTATTTTATATCTGAACAAAGTAAGGGCTTCAGCACCCATCCCTGGGGTAAAACTAACTAAGAAATAGTCAGATTTACATCCGTTCAAAACCACGGATTACGTTCCACGACAAAAAATTGCCTCTAGCCAGAGAGTTACATGATCTTGGTGAGGAACTTGATGGAGTTGAAGAATGGGGCTTGCTCGTGTTGGTCATGACTCGCAACATAAGAAGGCACCATAGGAGGGAGGAGGAGTGGGAGGGGAGAGAATATTCAGCCCACAGAAAGCAGCAAGTGATGCGGAGAGGGAAGAAGGAGGAGTGACAGGCAAGGAAGTGGCGGTGGGAGCGATGGGAGGAGAGAGGGATAAAAAGAGGGCGAGAGAGAAGGATGAGGGGCAGGGAGTAGGAGGGAAGTGCAGGTAGGGGGGGGAGAGGGATGGGAATCAGGTATGGAGGGAGGAGGGAGGACTGGGAAGAGGAAGGGAGAAGGAGGAGGAGGAGGGATGGAGAGGAAGAAAGGGGCGGTAGGTGAAGGAAAAGAGGGAGGAGAGAAGAAGGCAGGGAAGAGGAAGGGCTTAAGGAAGAAGGGGGAGAGAATTTATTCAGTGTCTCGTGACGTGAGGTGTATATAGGTGACACGATCTCAAATTCGTCGCTAAATTTCGTGGGGAAACTAAAATGGTGTATAGATATTGTGATGCTTTTACACCGTTAGGAATAGCTGGGTAGCTGAATTGATGTATAGGTCACGTGATGTCATTTTTTCCTCTAAACTTAGCGAAAAATGCACAGATGTATGGAAGGACAAACAACTTTCTGGGATTTGGGGTTGTGGGGGGGGGGGGGGGGCTTCGTTACAAAGGAATCCATTCTGTAAACGCAGAAAGCAAGCTGTCAAAAGTGAGCGTTGCGAACAACAATGTGTCCAGACACACGCTGTCTTGTTGAAAGAAGCGCGTCCTTTAAACAAAAACCCTATTCGCTGTCGGAACGATGATGGTAATTTGAAAGCCATGTGTCACTGCGTCTTTAATCTTTCACCTACTGATGAGGCCATACAAGGAATCCAGAATGCTGTATCAGTACAAATGCACAGCTTAAAAAAGTGCATGATTACGCTACCAGAAGCATTTCACCGAATAAATACATTTATCCAAGCAGCCTCAACAAGTGGTCTAAGAGTGCCAGACACTACAGAAACTACCAAAATGCACCGCACACTGCAGAAGCGCCCAAAAACAAAGAGTGTGCCATACACTACATCTTGCATGAACGCCAACCTGTATCAAGGCCCCAGAAAGGACGTGAAACGAAATTCTTCGCAAAACAGCTACGAACTGCGCAATTATCTACCAAGTCATCAACGTCACGTAACAACCTCCGCATATTCGGATCCGCCCAACACGGCAACGCACGTGCGGCCATATGCGCAGTGCCAGCGTCTCACACAATATGCGACGCCCCCCCCCCCCCCCAGTGTTCCCGGCAAAGCAGCCACGTTACCACCACCTCCGCCGCCGCCACTCACCGAACCCGTAGTGATCGCGTCGAACGTGTGCACGCGGCGAAAGAGTCGCCTTCGTCGGAACGTGATCACTAATTTTATTTTAACGACCGGTCCTTCCGCTCGCACGCGCACTTGCCTGCCTGCTTGACGCGAGATAGCGCGTAGCCAAGCGGTGGACTGGATTTCGTAAATTAACGACGCCACTCGTGGCAGTGCGGACGATGCGGCGCGAGGAATATGGGAGTTGCGGGCGTGGTCCGCAGCCCCGGACGCTCCGTTTCATCTAACGATGGACCGAAACGGATGCTACAAACCGCACCTAGTCAGTGCAGCGCTTTCAACCAATCACATGGCTCGCAGCGTGCACCAGCCATAGCGGCCCCGGGTGCCCCTTCTGGAGATCATGTTACTCTAACAAGGCACTGGACTGGCTACGATGGCTCTCAGCGTCCTGCGCGGTCTCATCTTTAAGGTGGAACGCAGTGCACTGCGCCGTCCTTGGTTGACGCAAAACGAAGTGGCTCGTTCCGCGGCGAGACAGGCAGCGAGAACGGTCGGTTCTCGTTAGCGCCGAGCACGGATGCACGTTGCACCAAGCCACTGGAATGCGTGGTGCGGTTTATTCCTTTGGGGAAAGACGGCATTCAAACGCCGAGTGCGGCTGCAGTGGACGCGCTCAATTTACGTCAGGGTACTCGCCCCTTGGACGACAAGGGTTAGGACGCCGAGAAGGCAGACCCTGGCTGCCTTGTCAGCTTGCTCGGGTTCTGCGAGGAAAAATTATAAGAAAAAAAAATGAAACGACAGAACTCTGCGATGGAAAGCGAACTCGATTAATGAGGGTCCTTCGCTTTCACGCTTTCACTGCGTCGGTACGTGTGAGATCCCGGTGGAGAGTTTTGTCGTACTTGTCTTTACTTTTGAAAAGCGGGACTGGACTAAGTTTACTAATCCGTGTTGCAACACGGGGGATAGATTGCGCAAGAAGGGTGACGCGTTGCATGCTTTGGGAGGCACGTTTCTGAAACTAGATTTTCTTTTGGTCTTTCTTTCTCAAGTTTATTTTAACGTCAAAATGATGTGGACTTTGTGAAAGCTCTGTGGAAGCTGAAGTTGGGGTCATTCAATAACTGCATCAGGGCGGGTAAAGGAGGATACATTTTGCAAAGTTTCTAACACCTGATGAACTGGAACCCGTATACGTCACCCCAACAATTCGAGGTGTGGCAATCAGCACCATTGCGTAAGTAACGCCAAGCTAGATGTAGAATTTATAGTTTTCACTAGCCGCAAACGACTCTAATTAGCAATTGAAGTTTATCGATTCAATGATGTTTAATATTTAACGCATCTCGGAGAAAATATTATATGGGAAATAATTTGTACGTCATGTTCAGTAGAGTGACGGGACGATCAAATTCGTAACTCCCGAATGAGGTCCGCACGTGTGAGCGTTTTTTTTTTCGTGTACCATAAAAATAGGTATGCGTGATATTTTAGTGTCCCTTGCAGCTTTGTATTGAAATCTCTTGGATGAGAGGCGTGAGGAAGTAGACTGAGGGATCGTTCAGGTGGACATATTTATAAAATCGTCCGACCAGTCTGCTATCATAGATAATTCCAAGTTTAAATTTTAAGGCATGGGCCCTGTATCGTGTGCGTCAGCCTTTTTGTTACATTCGTTATTTCTTAAAAAAACCTGTGACACGCCAAACAAAAAAAATCATGTTAGGCCTAAAAATGGTGTATCGGGACATCACCAAAAAATGTTTCATTTTAGAGCTGCGCAATTTTTTTTTATTAGAAATACGAAGTTCGATTCGAAGTGCCCACCAGTGTCCTGTGACGTAACAATGTACCGCAAGATGTCGGGGTGGTCAGAAGGGAGGCATCGCCGGAAGTCACGTGAGTTGTATCGCTCCTCGTGCTTACCGCGACCGCATGTAATATTGTTTTAGTATGTTATTGTTATTCTCCGCACCTCCGAAAGCAATCCAAGCAGACAAGGTTTCTTTTATTTGCTTTTCATCGCCTAATGTTGTTGTAAAACTAGAAGAAGAGGAGTCAGTGAACTTATTGAACAAGTTTTACTTGTACTTGGTACACCCACCAGTTCGTATTCTCTAGACGGCAGGCATCTTCAGCCTGGAGAGTATCCGATGATTCGACGACCTCGGTGTCTGAGGCATCAACAATTTGATCGGGCATTTCATATGCTAGCAATCCTAATTTCTGCGAGCGTTCTAACCTTTTTTTAAAAAACTCGATAGCTTGTTTTGCGCCCAGTATGGCTGTGTACCTTCGAATTGATAGCACACACTCGTACACTGGCTTGTAGTCGCAACGCTTTCATCATTGACCTCCATCACGTCGATCCATTGACTCTTCGTCCCCAACGTTTACAGCAGGCAAACTAACCAGCGGTGCAGCGATAAAAAGCTAATGGAACTGAAACTTGGTTTTCTATGATCGCTCGTGGAGAAAACCAGAATAACAAAAAACAAAAGTCTTAGGCACGGTCCCGGAGGGCACGAGGAGAGAAACTCACGTGACGTCCGGCGAACCCACTTTTAGTGACGTAGGTCGATGCTCTCCTTCTGACCGCCCTGACGCCTCGCGGTACATTGTTACGTCGCAAAGCACTGGCGGGCACTTTGAATTGAGCTTCATATTTCGTTTTTTTTATTAAAAGCGACCGAATTCTAAAGTGAAACAACTTTTTGGTAATGTTCTGACAGATTATTTTAACGCCTAGGAGAAAAAAATAATGTTGGCCTGTCAGAGGCCTTCTAATGCGTCACCTAGTTGCGTGATACATGAAGCAGAAGTCAAATAAACCACGGTTGTTTTTTTCTACAAAAACATCTTTATTTTTGTTTTTAATAATACAATATAAAGCCCACGTAAGTCAATAAAGGCTTGTCTGTGAAAGGCAACAAGAGTCTCTTCTTTTTTATTACGCTGAGAACTAAAAGCAACATAGCACACCAATATAGGTATAAACTAATGCAGTTCCAGCTCAATTTACATATAGTATTAATTCCCCTAACTTGAAAATGTACATCAAAAACACGTCCAATAATCTTGAATCTGTGTTTACATACCGTGAAGGACACTAGAATTCGCGACATACAAGGAAATCCTAAGAATGGGTCCTCTTTACCTGTTGAAATATTCATCATTTGTTATTTTGTTTTTATTCTGAGGGATTTTATTTTATGTAGCTCATCCGGTAATTTATTAAAAAGCTTAGGTACATAATATTTCCTTGTGTCTTCTTCATATTTTGACCCCTATAAATGGTTCTATAAATTTTTATTGGGTCTTAATGTCCTCTCTTTTACAGTTTACAGAGTATATTTGTTGTTCCAAAAATGTTTTGTAATAATATTGTACTTATTTGATCTCTGAAACGCAACGTTCCTAGTTCTTTATGGATGTAGTCTGAGAGGTCAGTTTCTTTGCTTCGGTAGCCAATATTCCTAACTATTTTCTTTTGAATTTATTCTAAATTTAGGCTGTAAAAATTTGGCACAGTACCAGTAATCTTATATTCTATATAGGAGTACGGATTTCTCCAGTGCATTGTATATCATTTTAGGTATGAATCGCGGTAATATATATTGGTAATGGTGCATATGTGCCATTAATAGTCTTAATTTTTTTACACACCTGGTCTTTGTGAATATCCCATTTAATATGTGTGTCTGTGTGCATTCCCAAGTATTTGACATTATCAGCTTATTTTAGCAGGACGCACGAGCAGTTGTTGAAGTTCTGACCGTGCATTTGTATTGCAACTTCATTTACGATTTTTTTGATCTCTAAAGAATATTGTTTGCGCATTAGGAACGTTAACGATTATTTGGTTTTTACGGTACCATTGTATGATGTTATGGATATTATATTGTATCGCCATTGCCGCTACTTCGTAATATCTATGTGTGCATTCAGTTAGCTTGTCATCTGCAAATTGTAAGAACTTACTTTTTAGCCTAACCTTTGCTATCTCGTTTATTTATCAATCAAAAGTAGTGGACCGATGACTCTACCTTGTTGTACTCCTTGTTTGACCTTAATTTCTTGCTATATTTAGAGCCTAAAAGTACTACCTGAAACCGATGAGTAAGATAATTTTGGAACAAATCATATGTCTTCTATCGAACCCCAGTACAGCATGGTCTATCTATTAATATATCATTATTTATTGTTTGAAATGCTTTGGTAAAATATATCAATAAAACTAGAACAAAATTGCTGGTGTACATGTTTCCATTTACATTTTCTAAGAAGTCTTCTGGAAGGTCACTGGTTCCCATATCATACGTACCCTGAATCCATATGGGGTGTGAGTGAATAGGTTTTATTTTGCGATATATCACCTAAGTGCTTTAATACTGTATTTTTCATTATATAATTTACCACCGAAAGGCTGCATAATGGTCTATAATATAGGAATATATTTTTTCTCACCTTTCTTGTAAATTGACCGCACGACGGATGTTTTAAGCTTTTTTGGGGGATGATGCCGCTAGAGAATATACGATTGTATAACTGCAATAATGCAGGTTTCGTTATAGTGTTGTGGTGTTAAATGGCTCTAGCCCTAGTTTGATCAAATCTTGTTGCTTTATTGGTCTCTAAATGTTTAAATATTTTAATTAAATCATTGTCGTCCATATTGGGAAAAATAATGAATCACTATTTCTTATTTAATTGGATTGTTTCTGCGTTGTCGTACAGCATAGAGTTTCCTCTGACTGCATATATTCCGTGTTAAAACTATTTGCTAGTGCCTCTAAGTCGTGTTCTGGACCGAAGTTATCGAAGTGTACTTCTCAGGATATTAAGACATCGAATGAGAGCATAGCTACAGTTAACGGCGTCATCTGTTTAACATTTCCTATAAACATTCAATATGTATGGCAACTTTGTGATCAAACCTTTATGTTTTAGTAGTGTTGGTCAAAAGTATTGCTTCTCGGTAAGTGTGTTTAAGGCTTCAGTTTTGTGTATTTTGTTCTTTGTAGAGGCGCGAAAAATGATATTCCGATGTAGCTTCCTTTGGGCCCAGCAACAATCTTCTTATTTATAAACTAATTAAATTACAAATAAATTGGAAATAATTTATTTTTTATTTATTTATTTTGATGTTTTAGGGTGGACATGATAAGAAATTCTATACCTAAATTTTCTATGGCCGCATTAAAAATCCTGTCATGCTAAATGTAAGGTGATAAATTAGCAGTATTTACGACATGAAATGATGAATTAAAAGTAGAGACAAGTGGGTAGAAATACAAAATTTAGGAAACGAATAAATTCTGAGGACATCCTGATGCTCTTTCATAATCTTTCATACTTTTCACAGGGAAACTGGTTTTGCTGAGCGTCTTGCACGATAGCCAGGCTCATTGATAATATCATTTTTAGCCGTAATTTCTCTATGTGCGCAAAACATTTTTTTTATGGGATGGCAGAAACATTATGAGCAATCGTGTCTTAACAAAATATTTGCCCGCCTCTACAGTGCCCGCTTGAAGGCTTCGGATCGAGCCGAGCCCGATTTAGCAAAACGAGGAATCACCCTCTTTTTTAACATATTTATGCAGTCAGGTGGATGTGTTCTGCCGGATAGCGACAAAACTATAACTTCAAATTACCAAACTCCTTAGACCCCAAGAGCACAATCCCGTTAAAACGTTCCACGTGGTTCACCTGAGGGAATTTCTAACTGAGAGTTTTCTTTCTGTTGCACGTAACGAACTCTTGAATGAGCTTGGCATATCTGCGGCATGCTCAACTTTCCTTGGTATTTTCTAGTTTGCGACTTTTAGATAAATGAATCCGAGATAATCGCATGACTCGGAAGGCTGCTTTAATAATTCTGCGTAATTATTCAGTAATAACCCTTTGGCAGCAGTGTGATTTGTTTTATTAAATAGGGACAATTGTATTATCATTGAGGTAGTGGTGGGTTTTCTTTTTTTATTTTAGCCGCAAAGAACGTAACGCTCGTAATTTGTGCCCAGAATTCACGCCCCGAAGTTTATTCTCTCCGGTGTGATGCACATCTTAAATATAGTCCAAACATCCAATCAAATTTAGAATAATAGTGCACGAGGATCCTAACTTTAAGAAATAAATTCAAACCACCCTCCGGAAAACCATCCAAACTTGTGAATTCGCTGTTCGGAAACTGCGAACGTGTTTTTAAAGAGTCCTTATTTACCATTTTCGCAGTCTTCAATATTCGACTGATTTTCGGTAGGTTTTTCCCACGCTTTAGGTCTAAATATTAGGCTTGATAATGCGTTGGTTAACTTGCCTCTCTGGAACTGGAGTAACGCAGAATTCCAGAACGCCACTGTAGGACGTCTACTAACTTCTTAAATTCTAAACATGCTCAGGGACTTAACAAAAAGTTACCAGAATATAATAATCTATATATTGAGACTATCTGCCGAACGTTTTGGGGGCACATCCAAATTAATTAAACGCCATGTTTTCACTGTATTGGATGATGTCTTCAAGACATACGGGGTTAAAAAATAGGCACCCTGAAATACTCAAAAACCGGCAAACTCATAATCGTCAAAAATTAATAAAAACTACAAAATTATAAATAATATTGTTTTATACATATCAAATGTGATCTTAATATTTAAGGTGGTACCAATAAAAGTACCTGAATATCTTTTGAGCATTATAGTCTTCAGTGTAACACTCAGGCAATAACTTGCGCTTAGAGCTCGCAGTGCATTAATGTGAACGTGACACGCACTTGATAGCTTGCCCATTCTTGATCGCGCAATATCTGTTAGTATAACAAACTAGCAGACGCGGAAACCAAAATTTGCAGCCTGGTCTTGGTTTAAAAAAAGTTGTTAACTGGTAAAAAAAACGACATCGCAATAGCGACGCTGCTGCACCCTTGCGTATGAAAGCTCTAGCCATATATTTTTCGAAAAAAAACCGTCAAAATACAAGTGCTTGCAGAATCGCGCAAACAATAGCGCAAAATTTCAAAACCGCCTAGGGCATCGAACCGTCTATTACCGCATTAGGTGGAGTGGAATACATCGAAGTCTCTTTATGAAATCCTTTTCCACGCTTCAGTACGTGTCACGGAGGAGGTCCGGCGAAATCTGTCATTGTGCCGTTCTTGCTCAGTACTGTTTTACCATGTTCTTCCAAGCGCAGCGCTGCGCAGATCGTGCATTGGCACGTATGACGTTACAATATCTTAAAACAATATTACACCAAAAACTACGTCCATATCGTCTTTGAATTTTGTTCCCTGAAAATTCCTCGCATTTAGAAATCGCATCCTCGTGAGCTCGTCGATTGCGGGGTGCATACAACCTTTCCCATGACGGCACGGCATGTCAATCCTAGCTGTCATGTCGTGCTGCGTACAGGCGAGTAGCAGAAGTGACGGAATCTGTAAAACACAACAACATGAACAGTGTATTTGGGCTAGAATTTTGTACAAAGGCACTTTAATCCTATTAGACAGATGCATATTTTATAAATGTTCTACGTTATTTTTTCTGCAGGCACACAAACAGAAAATCACTGCGAAAAACCTCAGAGTAGGATTCAAAAACTCAGAGTAGGGTTCAGAAAAAGAAAATGGCGACGCGGACAGGCACTGTTCATGGAGTCGCACCCTGCGTGTTGGCCCTGTGCAATTAGCAATTTTCAGTCCTTAACCATGTTACGGGCTTGTGCAGTCGCTGGCATCCATCTACTGTTCGTCGTGATTGGCCGCTCACGTGTTCTTCGGGAACGTAAACTGAAAAAACTGCCGTCCTAAGATTAGGAAAATCTTAGCGTGAGGGTGCATTACCAGGGCTAATCTGGAGTTTCAGTAGACCGTGTTTCACCCTCCGCTAACCCTCCGCTACGAAGAAACTGCCACTGCGCCTGCGTGCCGACGGCGTTGGCAGTAGAGTTCCGGGTAGCGGAGGTGCTTAGCGGAGGGGGAAACTTGGTCTACTAAATCTCGCTAATATCGGAAAGTTTTAAAACAACTCAAAGACCTTCGCGTCAACGCTGCGTACGACGCACGCAAGCTCTTAGCGTAGACCCTCAAACAAGCACTTTTAGTAACAGCGGAACGCTAACGCAGAGGTGTCAGTGCAAAAGCGCTCTCGCGGGCGCTGTCCCGCGCGCGGCGAGAGAAACACGTGGGGCACGCAAAGAGCCCGTACGCAAACGTTTATAACGAGGTGCGCACGCGTAGCTCGCTGCGTTGTGCGCTCATGGCGCATACGCAGAGTGGAGCACGCAACGGTAACGCAAACTCACATGGCTTTCGTTTGCTCCCATTACACGCAATAATAAAACTCCCTTTTAGCGAGCTTTAGGACACCGCATCCCAGAGTTCTGTGTACGCAAAGAAATAGCGCCGTCGCTATTGCGCGTGCGCCCGACTCCAAGCCGCTTTTCGGACTGGTGTATAGCAACGACGCTCTTTCCTCGCGTATGCAAAGCTTTTACGTACGTTTGCTTTTCCGCAACTCGATGTTACCTTTACTCTAAGACGATAGCTTTTAATAATGAATTCAAATTATTCTCCGATGAGCGCGCCGCGGCGCTGAAGTTATTTCCCCGCCGCACCGTGCCCGGTTGCCAGGGCATCGCCAGGTCGCCGGTTGCGCGCAGTGTTTATCGAAGTGGCGCTTGGAAACACGGCCGTCCTCGCACGCACACGTTCGTCGACCACGCCCGCCGTGCTGGCCCGCAGATGGGAGTAAAATGATTGGGATGGAAAATTAACCGCGGTCCGTGTACTCAGCCACGGGGCAGTTTATCTAAGAGAAATATCATTAATGGGCACCGGTGGCTGGCCCTCGACGGGCCGCTCCGCCCAAGTCGCGTGTTCGTTGCAGTTTGTTGGTATACTCCGATTCACCGCACGATGGACACCAGTGGAGGCTATACGGGTCAACCCTAGCCAATCCAGCACCAGGAACGCGTCACGTGACTAGGTGCCCCGCGTGTCGCTGCGCTTCTTCTGAGAGTCACGTGACAACCACACGTCATGGAATTGGCTTGGAAGGCTGGTAGCGTCCCGCGCGGTTCATCGTAAGGTGAAACGGATTTGAGAAAAACAATTGACGAGAGAGGGCGCCACTTGCGGGGTTGATGTCGCATACTGTGGAGAGGGACCGTTATGGCCTGGGTGGCTCGGCAGCCCACTGGGCAATTTTAAAATTTTCTTCGCGTCGATGTAAGGTTTGTCTTGCATGACGTTAATGAAGGAGCTACGTTGTATCGAGACTGCATGCGACAGATTTCGTCCCGCATAAAATTAACCTCGAAACAAACAGAGATAAGGCTAGTAAACGTAATAAGCCGAAAAGCTTTTTTTTGTTTTGCAGCTAAATTTAAACGCGTTTAAAACAAATACCGACGTTGACAACGCGAGCCGAGGACCATGTACATAACTTTTTGGGCGCCATCTAGCTTGGAACAATGGTCACAGATTAACGGTAAAGAAAAAAATGTCTTTACCGTTAATATTATCAGTCAACGTGTTGCCGCCCTCCTGGGTAGCCGTCATGGTACACAACGCGTCAACGCCATATTCGCGCATTTTATTAACTCTTTGTGACGCGAATGGTTTTACAACCCTCACTATGCATTCAGCACTTTCCTTGATACCTGCTTTAGTGGAAGGTTTTCTTTGGGCAGGTTTCTAACCGCCTTTCAATCTACGTGAGCATTTCAAACAAACGACCTTCATTCTTAAGCTGCCAATGGCTGGTTACAAAACGCTCGTGCTGAGAGAGGGACGCGTTTCAGGCAAGGTTGATCTACATAGCGGTATTTTAATATTCTATTTAGAGATCAATTTTGCTGAGCACAATATATAACATGCCTCAGAGCCCCAGATGCCCCAGATAGGAGAAAGGGATTCGCCAAGTGACGGGGCCTTTTTGTCAACTTTGGGACCGACACGTCACGCGAATGCCGTGGACACGCCCGAGTGCACCATCTGTGAATCCAACCAATGCCGAAGACCTATGATGCTGTGCTGGCTCTGTATTACATTGAGCGTATGGTTGTTCGAGTTTGGTTTAAATCAGCAGCTATCGGTATCTCAGCTCCGTTGGGTTTACACTAGAGCCACAGTTCTTGAGTCGCCTCATGAAGTAGAACTATAGGGCGAAACCGGAGCCATATTTGGCCTATTTGTACGTCCCGCTCTTTCGAAAGCAGCAAAAAACCGTGACCTTTCGCGTTTCGTTTGTTTGAGATAAAACGGCTCGTGCTTGCAATCCTAGCAGTGAACTGTGCGTCTCAAGGAATTAATAAAATGCCCGAATATGGCGTTGACGCGTTGTATACCATGACGACTACCCAAGAGGGCGGCAACACGTTGACTGGTAATATTAACGGTAAAGAATTTTTTTCTTGGAGGCGAAGTAACACCGCATGCGCGCTGAAAACGGCAGTCCGCGACAACAATTGCGCGTAGAAGAACGCGCGAAGATGAGCCGGCTCTCAGCTCTGATATGTCCGTAAGAAGTATCCGAGGCGGCATCCGTGCTCCTGTGAAACATGGGCGGCTCTTTACTTAAGCCGCGCTCCCCCCCCCCTCCTTTTTTCTTTTTTTTTTTTTGCTATTGGTTACAGAGAGGAACGTGTGGTGTCAAAAGAAGTCGCCACCACGTCTGTCTAGCTACCGAAGGGCGCGCGCTTCTGACGTGGTTGAAAAAATGCCTATGAAGGTCCCGAGTTTTGCCTCATTATTTTACTCAGTCAGGAAGGCCCAATATGCTACCCGTTAACCTTTTTGTTCTCCCTCCCACACGCGGCGGTTCTGGGCCATTCAAAAGCAATACATAATCTCGATATTCGCGGAGAATTACGCTCGAGCCAATTGTTTTATTTTTAGTTGTGCTTGGTGTCCCTTGCTTTAGAGCGGGACACAAGAACTTCCGACGACGTACTCGCCGAACTATTGGAAGAATTTTTGAATAAGCAAGCAAAGGCGCGCGATCAAGGCCACATTGGAATGGTAGAGTACGTTATAGAATAGTATTTAAAAAAAAGAGACAAACTGGTGAAATATTACAGGAGTTGTTCATGCGAAAGCAGTGTCAGTTTAAAAAGTAGGTATGCGAATCATTTGGACTCAGCTTGTTTGTTTTTTATTTCTTTGTTTTTGGAACTGAATGAGCCAGTATTTTTGTGAAATAATAATCTCGGTTTTTAAGTAAATAATATTGTTGTTGTTGTTGAATGGTCTAGTTTGTTCAGATTCACGTGTGATTTTTTTAAAGCAAAACTTAGTAGAGACAATTGAGAAAATATTAAGCCATTATAGTGAAAATTTCATCGTTGTCTCTAATATATTCAAGCAAAATAAACGTGAATTTCGCAACTTGCTTTGTGTTTTTTAATTGGGTATTATTTGTATTGAACCCTCAGGGAATACAACACCGTGAGGCTGCGAGGCTTCACGGCTCCATAGGTATCGTGCCTAAATCGAATCAACTTCGGCTGCAATAAAAAAAAAAGATATGTATTTTCCTATATAAGCCGCGTTCTTCAAAAAATCCAGCAGCTACTTAAAGCGCTCCCTCGACATTATTCTTTTATTCATATATTGTCACGAATGACGAGGTGACGAAACAAGGAAAACTGAGGAAACTGAAACGTTTAATGGGGCGAACTTGTGACCCAAACAAAATAAGAAACAGAAGATAACAGTGTCGCAGCAGTCGCTGGGGCGAGACTGACTCCGGCTCACCATGCGGAGCCCTCATGTACTCGCGTTGGCTTCTGGAACAATTGGCTTAAAAAGTTCGGTGACTTGAGCATTCGAACCTCGAAGAAGCAACGGGGTTCTCAAATTTTCCGGAACATTAAACTGAAAGAATAAATGATATATACGTAACACCCAGGAATCGAACCCTGGGCCTCCACGCGAAAGTCAAGCGCGGTAACCTCACGGACACGCAGGCGCTCGCTCGACGACGCGCGCGGCAATATTGAGACTTTTTTGTGCTGGGCTTTAGTCACTGAAATACTGAGAGTGGCAGGGAATGTCTTTCTTACGCCTGGCCTCCAGCACGGTCTCCACGTCTTCTGCCGTGAGTTGGCTGCACTTGCGCGTTCGGGGTGGCCGAGTCTTCAAGATGTCGAGAGAATGAAGCTCCTCCCTACCGTTCTACATTTGTTCGTGGCTATACCAACCTGCTTGCAATTAATGCAATAAATACACCGACATATCAGAATTTAGGATTCGCACTAGTTGAACAGTGCAACGTAGTTCTTCCAAAAACTCTCCATGACACGTTTTGTGCACGTGTTTACACGTGCCCGAACAAGAACTACAAAAAAGATTCCGCACACAATGCGCACGCCAACAGATATTTCCAAGGAATACCAGGCCACACATATATGTGCAGCTGAGGGGACACGCATTAATATTTAATAAATTTAGCATACACAAATTTATTTAATTTTTACATGTTTCAGATATTATGGACATAACCGGGGGTTTACGCGTCCCCACCTCATGGCGACGCGCAGATGTTGTTACCTGAAGTTTTGGGTGTAAGCTTCTGTATTGTAACGGATTACTTAACAACTCACCTCTTCTTCGCCATCTAAAGCCACCATAGATTAAATGGCACTGCTGAACAACATATTTTTTTAGCAATAATATTGAATTACTTTTAAATGTTTGGTTAGAAAAGTTTTCGAGAAGGCAGAACGTTTTGAAAACGTTTAGGGGGTCACCTCAACGTCTTTTGTTGTACAGAGAAAAGAAAACAATGTGGGCATCGGGTATATTAACATGTCGAGAACTCGGCCTTCGCTTGAAATATGAGGACATTGAATCCAAGCTCTAGGGGTCCCATATAGCCAGTGCAGTACGATTGCTTCCCCGGTGGCTTTAACGCACATCACGCAGTTGTTCTTACACTATCACACGCCGGGACGGTTCACATTCAAATCTAAATGTCAAGGGACTGGAACTTAGCCCAGGATTACTGTGTTGTTTTTATAGTGCTCACTTCTGCTCCGCGTGCTCCAAGCTGTATTCTTCGTTTCACTTCAAGTCTTGAAACAGCCGACGCCTGGAGCTGATGGTATACCAGTCAGACAGTGTCACAAGAGCACGAGCATGATGTTCGTCGTGTTTCTGTATGTGATCAATAATCACTGAATCAATCGCAAATAAAGAAAAAAACGCCTTGTGATCGGCGCTTTTGACGCTTCTTGATTGAACCCACTATCTTGTAACGTTGGCTGCATCTAAACTTAAGCTGAAACAAAGTGTAGTGCGCTAAATCTTGTGCCAAAAAGTAACGTTTTTTATCTACATTTATGATAACTAAAGACGCATGGGCAAAACAATAAAAAGCTTAACCGATGTTCATTTGGGGTCAAAACGCATTTGTGCCTTAGATACTTTTCCCCCGTTCACCTGGAGCCTCTTCATTATGCCTAATAAACAGGGTGTGTCTCAAAACGCGGGCGAAATTGGCCCTGCCCAAAATACGCATCGCAGAAAAAACAATTTGCTATTGGTTTTGCCGACGGGCCTATTTCAGAAAATTAATAATGTTCGCTACAATTATGCCCGTAATTAATTTTGAGTAATTAACTCTTTAATTGTAACAAGCGATTCGGTATGTATACCGACATGATAGGAGCCAAAAGTGCGGTGGCGGCGTCTTGACTGCTGTGTCGGACTGCTTTGAATCATCACTCGTTGATAGAATTAACAACTTGGAAATTTTGTTTCTTCATCTTCGCTTGTGCCAAACGGGGTTGATTTTGGAAGCCTGTTATCGTCTCCCACCCAAAAGCTCTAACTTCTTTGAAGATATGCATGATGCTATAAATAAAGTTCCTGTTCGTTTTCCCAGTCTCCCACTAATTTTACTGGGCGAGTCTGGTTGAGTGAACGACCATTTTCGAATCCTTTTTCAACGGAATGTCATGACTTTTTACAAATGTGTCTTGATTTCAATTTTTCGCAACTCGTTACGCAACCTACCAGAATCACGTCATCTACATCAAACATTCTAGACCTTATTGTTTCTACTGTGCCCGACATTGATTCTGCTATATCCTTCCTGCCTGGCTTGAGTGACCACTCATTCATTCATTTCGAGCTTAAGGTTGCAGTACCTCGTGCTGTTGATAATAATTAGAAACCCGTGAGAAATTATGGTAAAGCGGACTTCGAATCAATTAATTGTCAGTTGTGATTTTTCTTAAATGACTACTTACAACAATTTTCGTAGTGTTGCCTGGAAGACAATTGGAACCTGTTTAAATGCAAACTTGATTCTCCCACGAGCACCTTCATACCACTAAGATCCGTTACTTTAATTTGCCAGTCTGCATGGTTTAATCAATTCTCTAAACGATTCTCTAACAAGAAAAAACTTTTTTTTTCTTCGATCTGCGAAAAGTTCTTATTCTCAGCAGCGTTGGGACGCCTATGCGTCCGCAGCTAGTGCTTATAAGACAGCCATTACGACACCAAAGATGTATTTTTAATGTTACCTTGCCCAGCATGCTGGTTTATAATCTTGAACAATTCTGGAACTCTGTAAATAACTCTGATAAGTGTGTCGTGTCTCTTAAAAATACTGATGGTGGTGATATTCCTTGCAGTGACTGTGCAAGTGTCTTCAACGAAATATTTGCGTTAGCGTTCTCTTCCTCTCGGATTTCTTGTAATCCTGATTTTTCTACCCACGCATATTTTCCAATTGATACAATTTGTATTGACACTGTTGGCATAGCCAATGTGATTGATACTGACAAAATGTCTTCGTCTTCTGGTATTCACAACCTTACTCCTAAATTTAGAAAAATACGAAAATGTATAGTGCATTCATTTTATCCAAACTTTTTTAGCGATCTATGAAGCTTAGTCATATCCCCGAGGATTGGAAAATTGGGAGGGTGATTCCTTTGCACAAATCAAGTGAAAAACGATCTCAAAAATAACTATCGTCCAATCCTAATGAGTAGCATACCCTGTAAAATTCTTGAACATGTCATATAATCTCACCTTGATATTTTTTAGTCTAAATCTTACTTCCGTCATTTTCAAAATGGCGTCCGTAAATCTTTTTCTTGTGAGACTCAGCTCTTGTGTTTTGCCCACCACCTTCATTCCATTCTTGAGCACGGCTCTCGTGCAAAGTGTATTTTCCTAGATTTTTCGAAAGCCTCCGACAAGGTCGCTCACTCCCTCCATATTCAAAAGCTTATCATATTTTAATTTAGACCCTAACGTTGTTGCATGCCTACGTTCGTTTCTTACTAATCGATCGCAGTATGTAACTGTCAATGGTGCTGGTTCCCAACCTTCGCCATTTACTTCAGGTGTTCCCTAGGGCTCCGTTCTGGCGTCCCTCTTATTTCTTATTTATATTAACGACTTACCTAACAATGCATGTTCATCTGCCAGCCTGTTCGCAGATGAGTGTTATTTATCGTGAAAGTACCAATGATTCTGAAATATCCCTCCTTCAGTCTGATGCGCACTCTATCTTTGAATGGCGTAGCGTGTGGTGCATGAAATGATATACTGCTAAATGTAAATACATACGTGTGTCTCGTCTTAACACAACACGTCCTGTTTACTCCGTTGAAATCATTCCTTCCGAGTGTGTGCCATCCTACAAGTATCTTGGAAAGCACATAAGTTGTGATTTATCCTGGAAAGATCATGTTGAACATGTCATTAACAATGCTAATCCGCCTGCTTTCTTACCTTAAAATAAACCTTTTTTTCTCTCCCCTACGTCGTTGAAACTCAATCTTTACAAACCCCTTGTTTGTAGTAAGCTTAAATATGCTGCGTCTATCTGGGACCCCGGTCTTGAATCGCTCATCTCTATATTAGAAATGTCCAGAATCGTAATTTCCGCTTTAATATTTCTAATTACCATCGTACCATGAGCGTAACCGCAATGGAAACCGGCTTACCCTTGCCAAATCTTTCATTGCTCAGAAACATTTCCCGCTTGTGTTTGTTCTATTAAATATATCATGATAATTCATAATTCAAGCGAAGGCTACTAACACAACCCCATTATCTATCAGCATGAAACGATAAATTCAAAGTACGCAATCCATCCTGCAGGACTAACGCATATTGTCACTCCCTTATTCCCAGCACCTCTTCATATTGGAATCACGTTCCCATGAATTTTGCCGAAATTGTGGACAGTAAGAGATTTAGAAATGACTTGACTAACATGTATTGCTTTACACAGCCATAGTCGTCCTGCCGCTTTGCTGTTGTGTGTATGTGTGTGCGTGTATGTGTGCGTGCGTGTGTGCGTGTGTGTGCGTGCGTGTGTGTGCGTGCGTGCGTGTGTGCGCGTTTAAACCCACTCATTTCTACAACGCCTATGGCCCGGGGGTAAAATAAATAACTAAATAAATAAATAAATAATTACATTTAAAGATCCTGCAGGACTAACGCATAACAATTTTCTGGGCATCATCGCAAAGTGATTTACGGCGTTCTAAAAAACAGATTCAATTTATGAGCTTTTTAAACTTTCGGTTTCCTATCAAACCCCATCTCTGCGCCACCACCCCTTCACAACCCGCGACCAAGGCGCGCAACTAACGTGCTCCGCCAAACAATTTTTGGATGGCGGAGGTGAGCCCAAGAATATAGTACTCTCACACTGTCATTCGAATAGCACTTCTCCGGCTGGCGCCGCACTTTCTTCTCCCGTGCGAGAGTGGCGAGGAAGAAGATGCACGCTTTAGTCACGTGAAGCAGGACCGCTGGCGAAAAGATGCACTCCGATAGCAAACTGAAAACTAGAAACCCGCCAAAAGAGAACGTTTTCTTTTTAATTGGGGGAGACGTTGTAAAATACTGGGCATGCCTTATATATCTTTGCAAGGTGCGCTGATTTAGCAGTTTGTAATTATGCCCAGAGTGACTCTAAGTGAAACTATCTGATAGATTTTACTAAATACTTACCAATTACTGGTATGTCATTAAAATATAATTACACCGTACGACTGTCTTTTTCCTAATTAATCCTTTGGCAGAAACCAATGAAATATAAACGTTTTGGGATGCGATGCTCACTTTTTACAGGAGCGATTTGGCTCGCGTTTCGAGAAGCACTATGTATATACAACCAACATTGAACGCAAAAAAAAAATTAACTTAAAGTCAAAAAAGGCTTTATACACATCCACTGACGCAATTTATGGCAGTGTTCAGTCCCAACTTAATCGTAGCCGGCTCTTCGCACCTTCGCAAAATAGTTTATCTATGCTTCAAGCGCTATATTTCAGACTTAACACAAAAGACGTGCCGACTTATCTTAGCTCCAAACTTTACTGATCCCCGAGAAGCCGTAGCATCAAACCCGGACAAAATCGGGTTCCCAAACATGAAACAAAAAAAAAGGAAGCCCGTATCGGCGTTTTCTTCCTTCGCGTTAATAACACCTACGATCAAGAACGCAGCCATAGTTTCCGGGAACCCACGGAAGCATGAAACTCTGGATCCTTCGTGTTCCCCAGCCAAGCGAGCGAGAGCAGAGCAGCTGCCAAAGCAAAATTCGAAGCAGAAAAAACGATCGGCTAAACAAGCAGCCCCGGGGGCCAGCGCAACAAAATTCTCGGCTGTGGTGTTTTATCTCTCGCTAAGGAGAGACGGCAAACGCGCACAGTTCGGCGAGCCGTTCTATTAGAAAAAGGCCGCCTTCCGCTCCATTTAACATAAAGAGCAGAGCGCGCCTGGCGCTCCGAGAATGTTTGGCCCGCTCGAACGGTCCGAAACAAAGCGGGCAACATCGGCCTTCTCTTATCGTCGGAGTTTGGATCCCCAGGCACGCAGCGACGTGGGGCCCGTGTCCCGGGCTCGAGGATCGACGCCGGTGATGGGACAACTCCTGGACCGCGGTCCGGATCGAGGGTAGGAAAGAACGCGGGGCCTGTTCTGGTGACATCTCTTCCGCTGAACAGCTTTCTCCGCTGTTTTCTTAGAAAGTATGGACGGAGAATGATGAAGCTGGAATGTCCTTATGGAACGAGCTACAAATAGATAACGAAAATATAAACAGAGAGCCGCATCACCAAGACAGTGTAACGCCGCTTGTCCGTGTGGGTGAAATATTTTTGTTTTCCTGCTGGTACCTTTATTTTTATTACTCCCTGACCATCACTTTAGAAATCTTGCTATCACGGAACAAGCCACGACCGAACCCGAAATTAGAGGTCCTCAATAGAAAATGGAAGGCTTACTTAGATATGGTGTTTTAATTCTTGGTATTTTACTTGGTAAACTGAGCGCGTTTAGGTAAGGGCAAAAATAATAAAATATATTCTCAATAAGGTTCAGGACTACCTACGGCAGATATGTTGCAGTTTCATGTTTGCTCCTGACGAGAAAGTAAATAAAATTAATCAGAGCACTTGTGATGATAGCTACACTATTTGAGGCTAGTAGTTTCGTTCGGATGACATATGATAAGATTAACATCGTGCCGTATGACGAAGGATATTTTCCTAATATTTCACAATTAATATTTCTAGACGACAATGCCAGTTTAGGTGAGATTTTACGCCCTTATTTAATTTCTGAAGAGAACAAAATCATGGCCAGCTATTCAATTTTCTAGCCTTTCACGTGCGTCGCTAGTTCCTCCAGGAAGGAAAGCCATTACACTCGCAGTGCCCATCCAGAAACTGATGATAAATTATACTTAATCTTGGAATTCAATTATGCATTTAAAACAAATCTACCACTTCGTAGATTTTCTAAAGGATGCTGCACTGAATAGTGCGCTGTCCTTTGATGTGTTTCGTTTTAATTCGGCGTCGTTTTTAAATGTCTGTCTAGCTAATATAAATGTAGTCAATAACCGAGTGGAAAGAAAAAAGAACGTACAGTCCAACTAACTCGTGCTTTTCAAAATCATTGTTCTCGAGGGAACGAGAGAAGCCAACTAGACTTTAGCGGCGAAAAAACAATTGTCTCGTTGTATATCAGTGAGTCTCCTCCTCTTCCGGAGCGGTGATTAAAAAGAAGATAGGGACATCTTTAAATTAATTGCTACTGCGGGGAAGCAGACGTGTCTCCTTGTTCTTGTTTTGTACGCGACGGTTTTATCACCCGGCATTCGTCGCCGAGGACGAGGCGAGACCGGGGAGGGTCCCGCCGCGGCGACAAAGAATCGCTTTCATCTTGAAGAACACTCAAGGGAAATGGAGAACTAACGGGGACAGCGGCAGATCGAATAACACAGAAAAGAAGAGCCGCACTCCCATATTTCTTCCCTAGAGCTTTTTGTTGCTTCTGCGTGAATGTGCTTTGGTTTTGTTAGGGGAAACGGGCTACGATTCTAAGACTTTCTTGTCCATAATAGACAACTCACTGTTGGCGAGGATATTTCGGGACTGGTGTTATCGACATCACAAAAACCGTACGTCCGTTTTTTGGTTGCGGATACCTCGTGCTATGTGTGAGCAAGCCTTTCCAAGAAACTTGGTATCGTACTTATTTCTATCATGTTCAATCGGCACACAACACATTGGTTCGTGATTCTCAGGGTAGGGCTGGTGGAGAGGGTGCATTTTTGGCACCTCGTTTTGTTTAATAACAATATTTTTTTATGTTGTTCATAGCTTATAATAGGAATTTCACGCTAAGTAAACTTATACTGACAGTGATGTTCCTCGGGTCAAAAGGAACACAAACAAAGCAAATTATTTCCGAAATTTTTTGCCATTATAGAAATAGGATGTAAATATTTAGTTATACAGTTTCAAGAGCGTTTTCCTTAGATGGTTCTGCTACTGTCTGGAGGCGGCGCTGTGACAAGCCTTACAAGGGGATATAATTAAAAACTTTATTGCTCAGCAATCACGACACAGCCTGAACGAGGAATCTCGGTGTTTCGTGTTAACGCGATATAAGGAGCTCGAACCGCAGAAAAGCCGGCGTCTTTTGCGTGATGTGAAAATCTAAATTGGTCGACAGGACCATGACGTCACAGCTACATGTCGTTCTGCGGCATTTTCTTACCACCCCCAACGCTCACGTGAAATGTGACATCACGCTGGAATGAAAGTGATTAAAACTTGATATCTCATACGAATTAAACGTCGCCGCACGTCTCAAATTATTTCACTTTATAAAGTAATTCATTTGCCTTAAATTCATTTGCCTCGCCACCCGCCCCCCCCCCCCAACAACAAAAAAAAAACGCAATGGTTTTACCGTAGCTTATGAATTCAACAGCATACCTTACAGGCATATTCAAAATTTTTAGGTTGAACACTGCCAGCGTATTGCGGATTCATTGACATAACTCCCCACATTATTCTTAAAAGATCGTCGCCACAAATTACCCGATTCTGCTTGCAAGACGCAAACTCGAGTGACGTTGCATCCGGTAAGAGGAAGACTCAGTTGTCGCCGTTCTTTATTGACAACCGGGGATTCCAATCCAATCAATTTCCTTACTGTATGTGCATGTCTCCGATCGAAAAAAAGTCTACACAATTGAGGCATTTATACTTAGCACCTAAAATTATGTGCATCGCTATGAGGGAGCAAAGCGCACTAGTAGAGTTTTACTAAAGGCTACGTTCTGTTTCATACTTAGCGTACAACGCTGTCAAAGCTGCTGGAGCGAGTATGGGTTTTTATCTCGCAGATTATTTGCACGCGATCTCGTGCAAACGAAACCATGAAAGAAGCGAAGCGCTCGCGCCAGTAGCTTTGACAACGTTGTATAGTGAGGATGAAACAGGGTGTAGTATTTTACTACCGTTCGCGCATAGAAAGCCCCTCCAGGACCGATGGGCAGCGGTCCGTGCTTCCTAGACCTCTGCTCAGAACTCTTGAAACGATGGCAATATATGAATTAACTACTTAAAAAGCGCAAATGTTTTTTTTTTTTTCTTAGACTATTTTGGCAGCTTGGAACATCTGCGGGCAGAATTGTTGGCTCTCCGTGAAGGGTTCTGGTTTGGGATCCTATACAGAGGTCATCGGCTTCCTCGTCAAGCGTTATTGAGCGCGACCCTAGTTCCTCCAGTCCCCCATCTTTCTCCATTCAAGTCGAGCAGGTGGGAGGCACCTATCAGAGGAGAAACGGATTTCAATTACGTAACTTCTTCCGAGATTGAAGCTCGTCTGATTAGTTCGTGAAATGCCGGATATAAGATATAGAATTCGAGTCCTTGTGACTTCTCTTTTCGTTCTTGTGCTCGCTGTGTTTGATTAACGGCCCCCGTTTTGCCGATTTCAGTCGTATTTGAGCAGGATCTCCGATGAAGAAGAGTGAGTTTCTGGTCTTCATCTAGAGTTAAAGCCGGTTCGACTGTTTGTAGTGGTCGAGAATGCCAATATGACAAAAAAGAACGAACGAGTGGCTCCAATAAGTTTGCAGCTGCAATGTGCGCTCCTCCAAAATCTGGGTTCGCATTAAACCAATGCTCAGGGCACTTTGTTCTCTTCCAGATCATATAGAGGAAACTTAGTCTGGCGTAGTATCGAAGCATCAAATGCAGCCCTATTTCCACTTTTTCGGTAGTGTATTCTTACTTTTATTATACGACAGTCCGCAATTAACTGAACGCTTCTGGGTTTATGCTTCATGAAAAAAAAGGTTAAATAATAACGCTTTGCGTTATAAATAGTGTTTTCTGTTTCCCTTTACGACTTCAGCATGTTAAGTATATATTTGCGCTGTATCGGTTTGTGCAGTGTTCCAAAGACTTTGTCACTTCTACATCATTCATCTATAGGGTGTTCTTTTATAGGCTTTACGAATTTGCCTAAAATATATAAATATGGCGTCTGTGCAAGTGAGTAATATGGCCAGAAAGTCATAGTAGAGGAAGTTAAGTGTCACAATAGGTTGAATAGTTAACATAATTTGTTCGTTAACTTTTTAAATAAGAAAAAATAAAATCTGGTACAAGTTAGCCACTTGTGGAGCGTCATTTGAAAACCACTACATAAGTACACTTTAGAAATATTTGGGGAGCGTCGAAAGTGTGGTAATGTGTCAAAGGTACCACTCGTCCAACAGGCTCCAGGCTGGTGGGTCAAAACACGGATGATAAGCCCGCGGTGGTGTTATTATTCTTTTTTTTTTTACCGCTAGCCTTGTTGCTCATTGCGCGAGTGTTAACTGTTGCGCACGACGGCGCATCCTATGCCTTCCTAATTTTTTCTTTGCAATTGACCGATTTAATGGTTTTCGGTCATCCTTCACTAGATGAGCCATTTGCCTATTTTTAGTAATAACATGGTAATTCACGGATTTAATTGAATGAACCAACCTATCGAGTCAAGTAGCCCCAACTGTATGTGTCCTGGGTGTACAACTGTACTTGGTTTCAGCTTAAATCCGTGCGGGGCCGTTGTTATGAGCTGAAGGTCCAATCGAAGAGCGCAAAAAGCGCAACGTCACGGCGTTCTCCGCTCTTGATAGGACGAGCCGGCGGAGGAGCACGCTGCAGCAAGACGGCGAACACCGCTGGTCCTATCAACCGCGGTGAGCACGCCCTGACGGTGTGCCTTTGTCGCCGTTAGATTGGCCCTTTGTCTCATAACGTCGGCCACACTGGGACCTAAGGTAAAACAACCTATAACCTACGCAGAAGAGAATAGTGTAGCATTAACAGATCTTGTTTTTTTTTCAGATTTATTAAGTTTAAAACTTTATCTTCTTTAGTCACGGTTAGAAAGAAACGCAGGGCGTGGTGAATTTAGAGCATGTTATTATTCCTACTGGACCCAATAGCTAAATAACGAATCAGGAAGAATAGACGTAAACGTCTTGAGCCACGCCTTGGATTACACGCATTGCGCTGTCAGCAGAATGCAAGAATTCATGGCTTTAAAAAAGTTAAATAAATCAGATTTTGTTTTCAATCAAATTTGTTTGATATAAATTAATGTATGCTTGGAAATAGTAATTATACATCACTACCTGTATTTCTAAATATGGGAGACTGATTGATCAATCTGTTCGATGCCTGAAAACAATGAGGGAGAGAGTTACTATAACCTAGATTAGGGTTTAACTAGCAACGTTTTACTGTGTAAATAAACCCTGAAATACTGAAACAAGAAGAGCTTATTTTTTATGTAGTTGAAATGCTTTAATTGCTTTTTTAATTTGAGTCGTAATTGACTTTCAATAGGGCAATGCGTAACTGATGAAGGTGGAACAAAAGCTCAACATCTTGTAGATCCTGAGATGGGGAACAATAAAAAACGGACGAAGATTAAATCTCAGACGCAGCTTACAAATCTCGAAACCTTTGATTTGCTCTGAACAGCACTACCTGTTTGCTCGTCTTCAGCGTGATATAAATCTTCCTTGCTGGGTGAGTCTTTGCTTCTTTGCTTTAAATATAAACCAAATGCACATACAAAGCATCAAGTGATAGACGAACGGTAAATCCTAATTTTCGGGATTATTTCTGCTGGAAAGGTTTCACTAAAATCATCATAATAAAACTGGCCTGATATAAATCGTGACATAAATCGTAATTTGAATGCCAATTTAAATAGTCTTTATTTGTTTTTACCACCCTAGATTTGAATGACTATAAACCTGTGCAGACATTCACTCACTTCGACACCAAAGATTTAGTCACACTAATTCGCACCTAAACCAGTTTTTTAATTATAATTTCATTGTGAATTTAAGATTCAAATAAGGTTAACACACCAACGTATAGTATGTTACGCTATAGCATCGCTTTTGCAATCAGGAACGCGTATGGTTGAAACATCACGCTCGTTACAGATGGCTATTTCTAAAAGACACGTTTCATTTCCCGAGATTGACGCCCACACTTTTGCGACAAGCGCATACAAATTAGCCAATAACTGACTGTATTCGGTTTTTTTTGTTCTACCACATTGAAACTTTAGTAAGTATCTAAAAAATACTCTTTGAGACTGTTATTTTGTTTTGTTTTCAAATCAAGCGGCTTAAACGTGGACGGCCTGTGAATATTTTACATGATATACAAAGCTCGCATATGACTACGCAATACTCTGGAGCCTCGGAACTTGTTGCTCGCTGGCAGCGAGCTTCCACCCGTTACTGTAGCAATAACTTCAGCAAATGACCGAGTATAAACACTTCAATGTTTCGTAGATTTTGGAGCATGAAGAAATGGCAGCATTTTCTTTCTAAAAATAAAAAAATATTAGAACAATTAGTATATTAAATTCTCCAAATACTTATCGGACCGCTTTTTGCTTAGGTTCATGCCGTTCAAATGGTCCGATGGAATTTTCCTGCAAGTTCTGGTAGTCACAGAAGAAACTGGAGGAAACCAGCGGAATTCGCGCCCTCTACAAGCAGACCGCACAAGTGGCCGCGCGATCTGGTTTCATTGTATGCCACCGGTGTTTATCTTAGACAAACACCGGAGTTTAGAGTGCAGGGGACATGCGCTGCGCACTGGACAGTGTAAAAGGCTCTGTGATACTCCGCCGTCGAACGTAGCAAACGCGGCGCAGCGCTGCGGATATGGATACTGTTTGATCGGTGATGTCGAGTTCCTGCTCGCCGGCCAATGAAACCCACGCGTTCTGCGCTGCGCTGCGTTCGCTGCACTCTACGTCGTAGTATAGCACAGCCTTACGAGTTTCACTATACTCGTCATCACAGTGAACCGACAAACGCCCCAACCAAAAGTATACAAAGCAACGACACTACTAAAACAAACAAACGATCGCCACGTTTTTTTTGTGTGTAATTAAAATTTAACTGCCGATAGTAAACCTTTTTGTGCTGCGGAAAGTTCCTTATTCGGGGAAGCAACCTTATCAATGAAGAGCGCTTGCGTTGAATATTCTGTCTGGGTAAAGTGCAAAAAAGTGCCGACATTGTGTTCGAGCTAACAATGTCAGGCAGTCTATGCGAAGAGCTCGATTGGTAAACCGGAGCTCATGTCGAGAGTTTTAACAGCGCTCTTTTTTCGCATTCACTTATTGTCACTCGCTTCTAAACTTCAAAATTGTAATCCCCGTGAATATCCCGCCAAGCTTCACTAACAAAGGAGTAAAAAGAAATGGACCCGTTCTATTCCCGAGTGTACTGTTACAGTGGTGCGCTTTGTCTGAGGTGCGAACCTTTAAAATTAAATATCGATTAATGACGTCGCCAACCTCACCCTTCCTTCCCCTGACGCTCCTTGTTTCAACTGCGCAACGCATGCAATGTGATAGAAGACATCGACCAAATAGTGTGTACATGACTTCTAATAGCAGACAATCGGCGGGCTACTAACCAAAACTGCAGCCACCAACGCCACCTTTTTTGTCTTCAATGCTGAAAGCGTTTTTTTTTTAACGAGAGGTTTACGTGTGACTTTTTTAGGGATATTAGTGTTTGCGTTTGTAGTTGTCAACCGTTGCACCGTAAACGAAAAATAAAAACTTTTTTTTTTTATGGCTTGACGAGAAGAAGCCTGGTGTTTTGTTGGTCGCGCCGCGCGACGAGGGATGAGGTCTCACCCAAATCAGCGTCGAATGTATACTGCGTCAGTGAGTTTATTGTTTGTGAGTTTGTCTTTGCGTGTCTTTTCGCTCTAACGCAAGTTGAAAACAATATACGATGGCCGCTGCTATGTTGCTGCGAATCATGGGGTGCTACCGTCGACGCGCGAGAGCGAATGAGCGAAAACTAAAAATAAAATGTGTTCGCGCCAGAGAAGAGGGAAGATGTCACGACCTTTCTTATTTAGGGGCCTTAGCAGACCCTTCCGAATGGCGCCGCCCGTGGCAAGGCCGTGCTGCCTCCCAGGAGCGAGTGCTGAGCGAACGGTTGGCTTTCGCGGATCGTGACCGGCGTCGCGCCTACACTGACCACCAACGACAGGCCGCCCGTGCCGCATGTCCACGGCAGCGGGGGTATCCTGAGCTACGACAGAGCGAAGCAGAGGAGGTTTACACGGCGACGTGAGGATCCCGACGTGCGCCAACACGCTACAGCTATCGCTTTTACTTCTTTTTTCACATTGTGTTCCAAAAGGAACCTTTTTCTTTCTGTCCGATCCGTGCATCGAGAATAGTTCTACCTTGAGATGTCCTCACCTTTGTTTTTAAATATTAGTTGGCCTTGCTCTTTTTTCGGGCCACCCTCCGCCCCAGTATGATACCATACTTCGTTTCAGCTTAAGCCTAGACGCAGACAAGGCTACGAGGCAATGGGACTAATCAAGCAGCGTCACAAGCGCTAGTCACTAGGCCTTTTCTGTTTATGATGGGTTGAACGATGATAGAACACGTACAGGAACATGACGAACTACATGATGATGCTCATTTGACGCAGTCTGATTGGTTCCATCAGCTCGTAGCGTCAGCTGCGTCTCGGCTTAGGGTAAAACGATGTATCCTCTCCTCTCCCTGGGTCTCTTGCAACACCTCCTGATAACAAAGCAGTAATGTTGACAAGAGAGGTCACCATCAGCTAAGGCCAACACTGGCCACAGATTGGACACGACGATTGCGTCAGCGTTCAGCTCAAACTTGACTCGAAGCCGAGCACTGACGCAACACCAGTCGTTTCTAATATGTGTCCAGCGTTGGCCTGCGCTGGCGACGCAAACAATGTCACCACTACGGCCTTGTCTTCTAGAGGTGCTGTTTCTTGTCATTGTCCTCTTCTACGTGACCGTCTCTGTTTGCGCATACACGTTCCCTGAACATCATGCACCGAGTGGCCCCACAAGTCTTGTTATGCTCCATTTTACGTTAAGACCGACTGCAGCAAGCGCAACCATCCAGCGATGCGAATAAAGCAGAGATAAAAGTGTATCGTCATGGCGCTGTCGTTTCTGAGCCCTTGCCATCACCATGCTAAACCAATTACCGAAAATGATTGCGTCACAACCCTGCGCTTTCTTTTTGTTGTACGTGATAGGTTAGGCCGGTTACAGCAAAACGAAAAAAAAAGAGGAGCGTCATGACGTTGCAGTTTTATAATAATAATAATAATAATTGTTTTATTTTTCTCGTGCCCACAAACAACCTCTCGGTTTACAGTGTGGTGCACTAAACATACATGGAGTAAAACCTAAAAATACAGGAAACAACAAAGTAAAATCAATAAAAGTCATGCAACATTATCATAATGCAAAAATTGATTATTGATTAGTTCACAGACATCCAGTCACGTAGATTGGATATAAACTCCTGAGTGGATAAAAATATGTCGAGGTTAAATTTCTTTGAATCAAATGCAATTTGTAACCTTGACAATGGGATTACAGCGGACAAGCAAGATAGATAAAAAGTTGAAATGTTTCGGCTCGGGCGAGAGGGAACATGAAACTCAATAGTTTGTAATAAAGCCGCCGAATTTACCCTGCCATGAACAACTTTGTGAAGGAATAAACAATCTCTGTACTGCCTTCTCAAGGCCAATTTATGCAGCGAAAATTTACGAAGCAATGTTTCGTAGTGATAAAAACATCTCCTTCCAATGTAGCGGTCATATAAAATTCTTACCATTCGCTTTTGCACATTTTCAATAGCTAGCTCTTGCGACAGAGTCAATGAATTCCAAATGACTGAGGCAAATTCCAGTCGCGATCGAACTAGAGACTTAAATAAGAGTAGCAAGCAACGGGGAGTTGAAAATTGACGACAAATTCTTGAAATCATTCCTAACGTCCTCAACGCTGCATTTACTGTAACGAAGACATGATTGTTGAAAGAAAGTGAGCTGTCAATATACACTCCAAGGTCCCTGATAAAGGAGACTGGAGGAACTAATACGCCATCCAGGTAATATTCAAAACAAATAACATCACGCTTCCTGGATAACACCATTGATTTGGATTTCAAGGGGTTAAGTAACAAGCTGTTTTCTAAACACCATCTCGAAACACGACTTAGATCAGCTTGGAGAAGAGAGCAGTCGGATAGTGACTTCACACTTAAAAATAACTTAACATCGTCAGCAAACAGAAGAATGTTAGCATTGCTAACAGAATAAGCAATGTCATTTACAAACAAGAGGAACAAAAGCGGGCCAAGAATTGAGCCCTGCGGCACGCCAGACGTTGAAATAAACTGTTCGGAGTAGATGCCATTGACACGAACAGAATTGCGACGATCACACAAGTAGCTATGAAACCATCTACACAAATGCGGGCTGAAACCATGGGAGGCCAGCTTGCTCAACAATAAATCGTGCCTAACGCAGTCAAATGCTTTAGACATGTCTAGGTAGATGGCGTCAACTTGACCTCTACTAGTAACTATTGGTGCGGTGTAACTTAAAAACGAACACAAATTGGACTCTACAGACCTACCTTTTAAAAAACCATGTTGTTCATCAGATATCATCGTGTTCAGGTAAAAATAAACACGCTTATGAACTACTTTCTCAAAAACCTTCGCAAATCCACATAATAATGACACCGGACGATAATTACTAGCTAAACAAGAATCACCTCCTTTTAATACAGGGACAACAACGGCGAACTTCCAGAGCTCAGGAAAAAGTCCTTGTTTAAGTGATAAGTTGAAAATATGACACAGAACAGGGGCAAATATAGCACAGCAACCTTTGATAATAAAAGTGGGTATGCCATCAATACCCGTAGAAAATTTCGGTTTCGTTTGATCTATTGCTTCGATTATATCATCAATGTCGACAGCAAAAGAAGACAAAAAGTCATCACGTTCTACACCCAAGGTATTAATATTACTTGATTGCTGAGGCAAGTAGCAAGAGCTAAAAAAGTCAGCAAAACGATTTGCTACTTCAGCTGGTAAAGATTTGTATCCAGCGCCATCACGAAGGCAAATGTCCAAATTCTTTTCTCGAAGGTGTTGTTTCGCGTATCTCCAAAATTCTTTAGGATTTTTAGACAAACTACTTTCAAGGCCATTAAGGTGAATACGCTTGTCCTGTTTATACAGTTGTTTAACCAGGCATCGATAAATACTGAATTTTTGATACCAAACCTCTAGTCCTGTCTTTTTATATAAACGATGATAGTGCAGCTTTTTCCGTGAAGATATCTTTAAATCTCTAGAAAACCAGCTAGGATAGTGGGAGGGGCACGTGCGCCTTTTCGGAACAAAGACATTAAGTGCATTTTTAACAATGGAACATAATCTTTCAGTAGCTGAGTCGACTATTTCATCAGATAATACCTCCGACCAGTTGTACTGTTCAAGGAATCTGTATAAACCAAGATAATCTCCCCGGGAATAACAAAAAGCGACTGAACTTTCTTTCGCACGTGGCGGGCCAGATAAGGAAAATTTTGTTATAAACGGCGGATGGTAGACATCAACTGGCACAAGTGGGTTATCAGCCGGCATTGTCCGCTCAAGCGGGGAGTTAGATAAGCACAAGTCAAGAACATTACCACATGCATTCGCTATTTCATTATACTGGGAAAAATTAAAAAAGTTCGCAAATGATAATAGCCACGACGCTTTCCTCGAAGTCACGCTTGTTGTACAGGAAGATATACCAGTTGCCCAGTTAATTCCAGGTAAGTTAAAATCACCGTATACCTGAACCCGAAACTTAGAAAAGTTAATGGTTGTTTGGAGGGCTTCCGAAGTGTGCTATGAACTTTGCCTCATCAAAGAGGGAGGGAAATAATAATTTCCAATTAAGTAATTAAAACCATCTCTTGTAGGTATTTCAACCCAGGTGCATTCTGAATAGGATTCTAAGTCCTTCCTTCGGTGAGACTGAACTCCGGATTTAACCGCAACAAGAACCCCACCCCTAATTTCATTCCCGTTGTATCATAATCTCTGTCTTGTCGATACACAACATAATTAGACGGGAAATAGTTGAGACTGGAAATGCCAGCACAAAGCCAAGTCTCGGTCAAACAGATTATATCAGAAGAACTCAGCAGTATATTCGACATAAACTCATCCGACTTAGTACGTAAGCCATTTTGAAGCTGTTTTTATTGGCACCATCGATTTGTAGCAGCGGTTGCGATGGGACTTAACGTGAAACAAAGTATAGGCCGGTAGCACCCTGCATCCTGCTACTTTTTTATAATTAATCATTCATCACAACAATTTGTTGGATCTCACGCACTTGATTGCATGCATTACAGGGATGAAATGGATCTTCGAATCCCTCTGCCATTTCATGGGGGAGTTTACCCCCCCTCCCCAGTGGAAGCGTAAGCCGTGCCCTTGAGGTTCTTCGTCCAGCAAGTCGGAACCAACATCGCGGAACTGGCCGAGATCCTAAAACCTCGTGCGTCGACTGCCATAGAGTTGTCGCACCTATGGCCCGTATTCCCGGCAATGCGGCATTTGGGAAACCCCTTTTGGACTACGCCAGACGTCCTTGAGAGAAAAACATATTATCCGTGGTATCGGCAAACCCCACGGCACCCTAACATGTCATGGGCTACAAATCCTGAATTGGGAAGGCCTTACTGAAATTCATATTTGGATACTAAATTCGTGTGTTTTGTGTGTGAGCTAGATCGCTATGTATCAAAATAAAGTCAAACCTTGATATCTGTGGTTTCTGGTAATGTTACTTTTATAAGGATTAATTCTTTCTTAACCTTTTTAAGAAAACACTGTTTCCAGTTGACAAAAGCAGCCTACAAGATGTCCTGCCGAAAAGAGTTATAAGAGTTATTGCGTTTTTTTTCATCGCAAAATAAAACATAGAAAAACAGTTACGAATTGTCGATTCCTGAGGCTCCGCTTAAACGTAGCGCTTGCGATCCAGACCAGATATAAAAGCTTCAGAGCAATCTATTATTTTATTTAAAAGTGATCGACGATTTTATTTCAAAGTTTTAATGGGGAAATGGTGCTGATAAAGCCAATGAATACATGAAGCTGTATGCCTTTAGCTTTAGAGAACGGGCTTCTTTTGCCATTATTAGTTTTAAAAAACTACTTACGACTTTTGAATAAAATAACGGTAACTTTTGAAACTTTGCTTCGGAGATGCATGGTTAATCATTGCTACAAAAAACAAAAAAAAACACACTCTAAACTGTTTTTTTGGGGGTCACGCTGTACGTAGTTTTGGTACGATCCGCGGCCACAAGGTCAATGAAATTACATAAATGCCTAAAATATTAAATCATGTCCGACTTGCAGGCGGGGTTTGGGAAAAGATAATCAGGTGCGTCACTCGCATTAGCTTTTAAAATACTGTTTACAGAAAATATAAAAGGCCCACGGTTTCACTTACAGCTCAATAGAATAGAAGTTATAATTCTTGTTCTCACAACGAGATATCTAACAGTGGTGCGTTTTCGTTTTCCCTTATACATAGATGAATTACGTCCAAATGTAATTTACATTGCTTTGCTTCAGACGTAGTTGAACTACAATTACAATTACTACTACGCGAAAAGTGATTAATTACAATTATAAATTAATCTTTAAAAGTAATGCAATTACTTTAAAATTACTTATTGCGGAGAGCGACCCGAGTTTGGCCATTTAATTTTAACCGAGTTGTATATAGATGCCACACATTTGTTCATTCCTTGCCTCAATGTTCGAGGAGGCTTAAAGGGCCCCTAAAAGGAAAAAAAGAACAGTTTTTTTTAACAGTCTAATAGGGACACGCGTGTCAAAAAATAAATTTTACGCGAAAAAAAATAGTGCAATATTGACGGCGAGAGATTTATTTGAAATTCTGCGCGCAAAGTCTATGACATCAGGGGTCTCTCCGGAAGGATCATCTCGGGCATTCGCTCTTTCCACGCAACGTGAATGCGAAGCCGATCCAGCTCTCCTCCACCGCCCGAAATGCCGATAGAGAAAACAAGCCGAAAGGAGGCGACTGGCGACTAAATCGCGTCTCGCGCCGTCAATATTCTTCTAAACAATTTTTTTTCTGCGTAAAATAATTTTTTTGACAGGCGTGTTCTCAATTAAACTGTCAAACAAAAAGCTTTTGTTTTTCTTTTCTGGGATTCTTTAAGCATCGCTGTATAAATGCCACGTATTTTACTTTCATTTTGTTAACTTTTGTGAAATTAATAATAAAACTTGACAGGTTGGGGTAATGAAGCTATACGTTGTAACATTTTCAATAAAAATAATAAATATTTTTTCTGCACTCAAAGACGCCAGATCGCCGAAGATAAATTGGATTGACAGACTTTTGCTAGCCAGGCAGAAAAAAGTTCAAAAACTGGTCGTATATAAATATTTTACAAGTGTTAAAATAAAAATAAAATCTACACACGCTAATACGACCGCATTCCCATACAGACATCATGGTACTGTAAATTATTTACATGGACTTGAAATTGTAATATCTCAGAAATATATAAGAACCGAATCGGAGCTCCAGAATCGTTGGTGACAATATTCACTGGTGCGAAGTCAGTGTTCAAAATGCTTATGCAAATAATATCCGAAGTAAAACCAACAGGAGGAAAACTTGAAAACAATACATAGATACAAATATGCGACAGTACTGCAGGGGGAACGTAAAAAACTGGCACTAAAAATAAAGAAAAATAACTTCATTAACAATTAAAATTCCCAACCTAAACTAAAAGGTGAAGCTTATTTTTTTCTCTCAATACTTTGCATGTTTACGTTATTATTTTCTGCTCACACGGCAGACGGCGCTACACGGCGCCGTTGAGGTAGACTCCAAAGTGGATTGTCTCCCAGACCGCAGTGTAAGCAAGAAAACAATAAACAATGCGACGCTATTAATGTTGTGCGAGTGTGTGGGTGCGTGTCTTTGTGCGAGTATTTCGCTGAGAGCTAGGGCGATTTTCGGGCGATGAGGCTTTGAGACATGTCCCGTCGGTGCTGCGCTGTTTTGCAAAAGTAATCGCAATTGTGCCTGATTTTTTGCAATTACTGACGCTAGAGAGTAATTAAATTACAATTACAATTCGTTTTAGCCGGTAGGAAATATTTACAAATACAAATTGCCAAGAAAAGTAATTAAATTACAGTAATTGAATTACTACTTAAGTAAGCTGCACCTCAAGAGAAACGCATTCCTCTAACATTGATCGGAACGCATACAAGCACATGGCGTGGTTTGTTGTAACGCATCACTCGTGATTTCTTTCTTTTGGGCGTGAAGCTACGATTTTGTTGGCGTTTTGCAGTCACAAATGATAAACGCGTTTAAGTTGGTCGTAGACCGACCAAACACTAAGGGGCTTAGTGTTTGGTCGGCATAATTTTCATGAGAAACGTGTGCGACCACGACAAGCTACCTTGACCTCCCCCTCCTTCCCTTTCCTTATGCTGTACTTACGTCATGGATTACAATTGTCCAAAGGACAGAAAAAAGGGGAGGTAATTAATTCCACAAGTGTGAACAGTATCGGCGAAAATATCAAACTGCATGGATCACTTCGCCTTGCTTATGTTCCGCACAAATTTGTACTTGGTTATTTTTTTACAAAAGCGCTATTTTATATATGTTTATGTATATATATAACTGAGAAGAAAAGAAAACCCTTGGTGAAAACAGCATATTTCGTATACGGGGAGGTATCGTTTGATTGTAATTTAGGTACTGATGTCAGCAACGTGTATACTTTTCGTCCATATTAGACTTGCGGGAAGGAGGATGTTTTTCTTTGACTCGGAGTGCGCGCGCCTAAACCAAGTCCAGCTGCTAATACATGATTGAAAAGACAGACTTAAGACAGTGCATGAGGCGTGCTTCTTCCTCGTATATCGCTCCTATCACATTAGTATAAGAAAAATATGTCTGTAGGCATCCTCGAATCATACGTATGTGTGAATAAAACCTGCTTCGAAGTATGGATGATTGGTCTCCGCGGATCTTTATGTCATCATGGCTGCGGCAAAAACTCTATCTATTTTTATGATGTATGCAAAGCGTGACTGCGGTTCTGGGGCAGGCTTTCCCGTGACACAAAGAAGCATGTATTTGATATCGATATAATTTTTTTTAAATCTCAGCGTTATATTGTGCCAGCCCTGACGCTTTTTTTAAACTTTTCTAAGAATTTAACGATTACAGTCTTCTGTTTCTCGTGTAAGGTTTCGTCAAATTATTAGGGTATTGATTAAAAAAACATATATTGCACACGGTATAATATAACGTCCAGCAACTGCGGTTGACTTACGTCCAAATCCTTTCGATTTCCTCCGAAGAAGAAATTCTAGATACGTATCAAAACAGCCTAGATTGCACACAGGAGCGTAGCGGAAACTCCATCGCCTCGTCTGTCACAAAAGGCTCAAATTTTTCTGTTACAGCGGTTTGATTAAAGTTTGTAGAAAGTAAACACGCTCCGTGTCTTTCCTGCCGAATCCACCTCCCCCCCCCCCGCCAAAAAAATAAATAAATAAATAATTCGTGCCGTAAGGTAGCTTTTACAACCTGGAAAACAGAAAGATTCTTTTTTTATGTTTACTTGATTACTTGAAACATGTTCTGCCCACCGTGGCTTCGGGGCACGCCACGCACAGACATACGGACCGACTCACGACGCAACCAACAACGGTGTCCCGTTACGTCGCCCGTAATCGAAGAGCAATACGAAAACGCCGACGCAGGCTCCTTTTTCAGAGTTGCCCCGTGTGTTTTTGTAGCCGGCGTCTTTGGACGCTAGGCAGACTTACAACGATTGGTGGAGCACTTCTGGGACCCCGGCCGTCTCTGACAACAATCCTGTCGGTGCAGAAACGAGCAAGAACACGGTCCTCGGTGGTTGTTTTCCAGCTGGAAGCTCGGTATTAACGCCAAGCAATTACTTTTATGGTCGCACCGGTCGGCTGGAACAGAGTGCAGGATTGCCCGATGCGTGCGCGCTGGCGCTGTCATTACGACGCGCTTAGTGAGAGACTGCAATTACATGCCCTTTGTCATTCCTGAGCTTGTTTGCTGATTGCTACTGCCTTGTGTTTTCGGTTATTGACTGTGACATGCACGGCGGAACCAAGCCGTTTCCGACGTGTCGCTGCGAAGTTTTGCTTTGTTGCGCACACTTTCGGGCCTGACGTGCTGGCCTTTGCCTCGAAAATATACCTTCGCTGCCCAGAAGAACATTTGGTGAGGTGCGCGCTTTGTTTCGCTATTCCGCCGGAAGGGTCTGGTGTTTCTGGACGAGCAGAAGTCTAGATTATGAAACCAGCAAGTCCACTAGAGTCATGTCTCTTTAATATGGACACCCGTTAGTATGGATACTCCACTATATGGACACCATTTTAGATAACGGACTGGAAGAACACATGCATTTGCGTCTTGTTAGTATGGACAACTCACATTAGGGTGATTTTTCGGTGGGACGGAGATGTCCATATAAGCGAGACATCACTGCATGAGATCCCGTAAACAAGTGTATCGCGTTTAGATGAATAAAAAAATATCGTTGTTCAATTGTTATAGATAGTTACGCAGAAACAATGAGCCCTTTAGTTCTTATAGAACCTCAAACAGCTCCGCATTTTTGTTTCAGTGGGTGAATAACAAATAAAAGCATAGAGAACTTTTGAAAAGAAAACGAATCTTTTATTGAGTTTCATGGGGCTCGCCGCTCCGCCGAAGAGCGAAGACGAAGGACCAACAAAAGTGCTTCCGAAGTGCATTATAGTGCAAATAACACTTGTGTTTACCAAAAAAAAAAAAAACACGCCATGCAAAAAAATATATATATATTTATTCATGATTTTTCAACTTATCTCACATATTGCACTTCCGCGACCGACATTGGTGCGAGTCTTATTGTTTCAGGTAAAAAATTACAGGATGACACTTAAGCTTCGCCTTTAATAGTGGGACTCGATATCTAAACATATCAACCAGCGCTCGTACCTGGCATCTGGTTTCTAGCCGTGAAAAACGAGGATAGTATGCCTTTTGATCTTGTCATGTTGCGCGACCATTTCAGCATACGGCGATGTCGCATTGCGGTTCGTCATGCGGATGTTGACACAAGGCCTGCGGGGGAATACTTTTCTGTGTCTCTTCGTTATTATTTTTTGTTTTTGCGCTGTTAAAGTTTAAAACCTAGGACGAAGAAGGACGACACTAACACACGAAATGCGCTGAATCCCTTCGTTATGTTGTTGAAGTTTGAAGATTCGTTCAGATGTCCTGGAGTGCATGCCCACATTGGAAAAAACTGATAGATATAAAACATTCTTAACAGCACCAAGTCAGTCGGTATGCGATTGACACTCTTTTAACACTACTGTGCTTTTGGTTGTTTCACGTCAAAACAGGCAATAAAGAGAAAAAAATGTGTATGTTTGGCCTAGTCGGTAGCTTGTCTGGCTCGTAATGCCCGAGCCCCAGTAAAGCGACAAATAGTAACAAATGACAGCGACAGGCCTCAAACACATGCAGCGTGCTCGCGATGGTACCTTTGGCAGGCCTTTAGTCCTTCGGTGCTCTTGAAGTAAGCACGAGTGCATGGCAAGCCTGCCAAAAATACCCTTGCGTCCATAGTGCTCGTGTTTGATCACAGCCTCCTTAATTCCGCAAAGTCTGTCAAATAGCGAAAGACTCTGCTTTCACGCTTGTCGCTGTCGTTGGTTTCTGTTTGTCGCTCTAGTGGGAGTCGGAAATAACAAAAGGGTCGTGAGTTTGAATCCCGCCTCCGCCAAAACATTTTGATTATTCTTAAGGCAAATAAATTACTTTACAAAGTGAAATCGTTTGAAAGATGCAGCGATCTTTAATTCGCATTACATGACATGTTGTAATCCTTTTTAATTCCACACGTGATGTCACGTTTTGCGTGAGCGTTGCCGGTTGTTTGAAATTCCCGCTCGAGCTTATCTGGCTCCGACGTCATGGCTCTATCGAGCAATCAATTTTTCCCATCCCGCAGATACCGATGCCGATGCCGACGCCAAAACCGACACCGGATTTTCTGCGACACAAGCCCCTGAACGCTATCGCGATAAAAGACCACGAACACTGCCGTTCACGGCTCTTTTTTCTGTTTGCCACATGTGCGTTATTGAAATTGCAGAACGACGGAAATCACAATGCGATTGGACAACGACTTCACCATGTGAAACTGGGTTTAGGGTTAAAAATTAATGTACACTGGGATTCCGATCCGATCGGCAATAATAAATACTTCTCAAAATGATTGGACAAATTTATATCATTAAGCTCACCCGCCGTTGATGTAAGCGTGCGGTAAAGGTAAAAAAGAAAAACACACATCTGTAAGCACATGTTTAAAGAGCCAGAATCAAAAGCCTTGTACTTAAGCCGTTGGTAGGCGACATAACTTGATGCAGAATTATCATTAGGGGAGCTTTGTTTTCCAACACCTGGGATAATCGGCAAAGAATTAAGCGTGAAAGCCGAAACGCGTCCTGCCTTCTTCGATTACACGCAGCCGACGCTACGAGCCAATAGAACCAGTCAAACAGCGTCAAAAGCGGAAGCCACTGGGCCTTTTTTGATTATGATTGGTTCCGCGATGATTGAACACGCACAGAAACATGGCCAAGAGAATGATGGTGCGTTTTTTTACTCTGTCTGATACGTCCCATCAGCTTGTACCGTCGGCTGCATCCAGACATAAGGTGAAAAGAAGTATAGAGAACCCAGATTGAAGGGTGGGTACATCTCAAACAATGGGGAGCGTTTGCAATTTAACGGCAGACACCGCCTGCGGAGATCGGTAGCATGTGCGCATGCACGTCGTTTTCGCGTGGCGAGGAGGAAAGCAGAAGGAAAGGCTGAGACGTTTGCAGACGATCAACGCCTTCATCACCTCCTTGAAGCTCGTATTGGAAATGCGGCTCATAAATTAAATGACTTTGATCGAGTAGTTGGGAAATCTCTAGCACAGATTCCCTACGCCCCCGTATAGGGAGGGCCCCTGGGAGTTAGGAAAAATGCGCCAAGAGCGATGATAGGAATCGTAATCTGATATATACTCGACTACCGCTTGAACGGTCTGTCGGATGCTTCCGCCTTTCGCCGGCAGTGCGCTAGAAGCTTCGTCACTGTAAAGTTAAAAGATAGGGTCCCCGTAGGGGAGCTGCAGAGTGGCGCGTCTGTTTTCCACGGGTCGCCGGGCCGTCATTCGCCGAATTTAATCGGGTGACAAATAGAAATCCAGTGCTGCACACGAAAGCCTCTACAACGGCCGCTCCAAAGCTACGTTAGCCGCTAGCCAATAACTTGCCAACTGTACTTATGTTATACGGCCTCATTTGCATAAGGCCGTATATTATCAATTTTTAGTTGGTGTATCATCCATGTATCATTTCCCTGAGCAATGCAACGACGACGAAGACGGGCCGTGATCCAAAAACCCGCCTAGGTTTTACCCGATTCCAACCCATTCGGGTACGTGCTAATGCGAAAGCATTAACTGTCTCATGAAGCGAAGCCGGCGGCGTCTGCAGCCGTTGTCTGTAGCAGCGAAAAACGGCACCTAAATACCTATTGGCTGAGCGAAACGGCATTCAAAGTCCCATTGGCTGCGACGCGTCATATCAGAAGCTTCGTCACGGAACCAGCAAGGCCGCTCGAGGTCAAAGAGGACGTTCCTCAGAAATAAAACACAAAGAAAAGCGCAGTAAATGCACACGCTTCGTCACGGAAGCCGTGGAGCCGGCGTGCGCGGCGCACCTGCGCAGTGGGGAACGTCATGCCACCGCCGGAGCGCCATGTGAAAGAGACGTGGAGCGCTGTTTGTAGGAATGCGCCTCGCGTAGGCGAAATCCACCATCGTTGTCAAGTCTCGGAATACAGAGCAGTGCGGTCTGCGAGGCACACCGCCGCACTCCCTGCCGGCGTTGCGGCCGCTTGTGCTCTTCTCGGCGCCGAGAATGCTTTCGCATTCACAACTCATAAATGCTTTAATGTCCTCAATTTTCTTTTATCATATTCTCAACCAAAAACATGGGCATCACGCGTCTGACATCAGAGGCTGACGGGGAATAGTCGCGGAACCATGGCAACATAAGTGTACCACCGCATGCATACTGGATGGGACTAGGCCTATTCTCTCGACCTACCGTTCATATGGCTCCTGTACGCTTGAAGAGTGGCTTTCTCGCATAACGTTGAATTACAAGATGGATGAACGCGCAACTCTGCTCCTCCGGGAGCTTCTATGCAAGAGCTCTACGTCATTGAGCAACGACGCCCAACTGCCGCTCGCTCGGCGCCCAAGGCTTGGCTGCAGCCTCTAGCGCACTCTTGGCGAAAGGTGAAAGCATCAAACGCACCGAGCCAGGGCCAAGGATATCTTAGTAGGATCTGTGTCCTCGCTCCCCGGCGTATTTTCGCTAGATCGCAGGGTCCCTCAAGGAGAGCGCATCTTGTACGGGAGGCCACGCGTTCCGTCGTTAGCGTTTGATACCGTATACCTACAGCACATAACAGCAGGTACGAAAAAACCTCCAAAATGTTTTACAGAGCTAGTTCTTAGTAAAAACGTTTGAAGGGTAATCGCTAGGTCACCCCTCGCGAAAACTCGTGGTTACGTCACCAATCCCATGTTTGCTCTCAGCCGCTCCCTACACCGCTGAGTTTTAAGTAAAGAAGAACCAGCTACCTACCTATGAGTGAGAGCAATTGTTTCATCTAGAGTCTAGCACTCTACCAATTGATCTATCGACAGGACACATTTCAGCGAATTGTAGGCGGTATACATTTTATTTGTTACACCTCCACTAATGCTTGGGCGTCTCGGAAGCCTCAAGCGCGTAGACGGCAAAAGCATAGCCTCCTATGTACTAACAAAGCCTGGCAGGTCGCCACGAGAAGCGGCCGCCGAGATGAAATAAGGTGGAGCGGCACACACCGGATGAGAAGAGGGTCACGTGACTGGCGCCCCGCTGCGGCGAGACGCCGAAACACACTTTTCCTGAGAGAACAAAGTGTATTTCGGGTCCTCGCCGCTGCAAAAGCTGTGCGCTGACGCCCAGGATCCCCGAGAAATGGCTCTTTGATGCTCTGTGCTACCAGATCCTCGCGCTCCAAATCTGCGACCGGGCACTCTATGGCTCCGTCGTCGAACTTCCAGGCTTTGTAAGTTTAGATGAGGAGGCTATGGCAAAAGGCAACGAGCGCGTGCTGGAGGCTTGACGCTCGAAATAGACGCCCTGTCGTTTTCACATCCCTTTGTCAGTTACTATACTGGTAGAAACTAAGGGATAGGAGGAGATCAGAGCTCTAGGATACCTCGAAGCACAGAGCTCTCGTTGGATTGTTAAGTGGGTAGACGCAAAGCTATCTGCCTTGGTCGCTACTCGCGGTTCTGAAAGCAAACGCCGAACATCGGACGCTGTGGTTCGACGTTCGAATGTGTTCGAACAGTGAGTAGAGACACAGGCAGCTGACTTTGCGTCTACCCTAGGGTGTCTCAATGTCCTCTCGGTTATGATGATGACATCCTTCGTAGTACCCGATGTCCTCAGCCCGGGCACACGGTAAAACTGCAAATAAATCGCGGTAAGCAAAATGCCGCCGTACCCTTTTTGTCACCAAGAACGCGTACCGGTCGCCCTTTTACACGCTCCGGAACGAAGAGACAAAAAGAGTGTACGGAACAAGATTGTCAGGTGTCAACGCCCTTCCAACCAGATCTTCATCCCGGGTCCGTACACTGTCATCAATAATAATAATAATAATAATAATAATAATAATAATAATAATAATAATAATAATAATAATAATAATAATAAGACAGGCATCACAGTGTCGCGCGCAAGCCTACAACTGGCCAGCTTGTGAGACATCACTCGTGAGTAGAGCAAACAGGTAGGGCATGGAAACACAATATTATAAAGTTTATATAATGTAATAATATTAGTTTATTTACCCTATAACAAGGGGTGCGACTGTCGGCAGCTCTTTGCTCTTACGCATGCTCACGACCTTCCGATCATACGATCTTGCACGCCGTAAGTTTAGACCTCGGAAAGTTCGTATCGGGCCCAAAAAACGCAAATTTCAGTTTCGGCTCGCTGAGCCGATGATTTCACGTATAGTTTCACGCATGGATTCACCAAGGGTTTTATCCAAATGAGCTTTACATCTCGAATTTTCCAATGTTGATGATGCTCTATGTATTTCGTGATCCACGTGTTGTTTCTATACCATTTCCTGGTGTTGGTGAGAATGTTCTGATTCATGCGTTCGATTACAATTGTCTGAAACTACAAACACATTGGGTTCACGTTATTTTCGGGGTATTGACTCGTTTCCCTAAATTTATGATAGTGTGATTCAGATTTAGTTCAAAACGCCTACGTCATTTGCGTTATTATATTCTTTTTATGTTGCAACTTCGGTGTAGAGCACAATGCTCAATGTCAAGTGGCAAAGGCAGAGCAACCATAAAATGATCGGACATGTCTGCTGCTACGCACTATTCATATGAATACAAAACAACACTTTCAATTAGAAAAAACTTTAATCAGGAAGATATTGGCATTCACCCTGTACCCGCGTATTAATATTCCACAACTTGGGGCAAACAATGCGATAAAGTCACATCAATTAAATCTGAAGCATGAGTTGCGTCCTAATTTCCCGGCGTGAAACATCCCTATCGGGGCTTGGAACATCCAAGTCTCCAGCGAATATAACCTTACGGGTATTGGCACATGCTTTAAGAAAAAAAATCTTTTCTAGAAAGTCAGGGAAGGAGTCAAGGAAGTCTCCAAGCGAACGAAAGACGGCACCTATTATTATTTCGATGCTATACAACTTTTTTTTCAGCTAACGTTTTCGATGTCGATGAATCCGATTTTAGAATAGTCAGATCATGCTTAGCAATTATGGCAATCCCACCATCAATGCTATTACGATCTTTCCTTAACATCTTAAATCCTGAAGGAGCTATTTCATTATTCGTCATCAGAGCATGCTCTCATGTTTTCCTAATTACCACGATTTAAGGTTCCATGCTCAATTCAAATATGTTCCAGGTTGTCTACTTTGTTAATAATACTTCTTGCGTCAAGATTGACAATAATATTTTTTTATATAACTCAAGTCGCATTGCATCATACCGGTCGTGAATACATGTTTCGCGATTCTCTTTCTTATATAAGTTTCACTTTATTCTTTTTGCTCTCATCCCATACGTACTTGACTTCGTTTATTTTTAACTTACCGTCCGTAAGAACACATCTTTCATCATTCGACCTATTTTAAATAAGGCGAATGATGAAAGATGCGTTTTGTATATTGACCATAATTTTCGCTGAAATCTCTAACCTTTCTTGAATTCTCCACTATTAAAAATGTTTGTTCATTTAAAAATTTTCGCGTTACGAAGGATTGCCGTTTTCTGGACTAAGTTACCAAGTTTTATAAAAACTGATGTTACTTTGTTCGGATACGGGCTACCCAATCGGTGTATCTGACTCTACACAACCAATACTGATGGATAATTTTCTTTAAGTACATTCTCAAAACCCTTTGTTGTTAGCAAGGCCTGGGATTCCTGCAAAATTTCCTCAATACCATAAATTGGAATATTTTTACGCCTTTCTTGGTTTTCTAGGAACTATAATTTTTTATGCAACTCCCAAGACATATTTCGCAAGTCCCTCATAGACGTAATCCGATTCTGTGCTTCTTGCGTTTACCAGACAGCCGCTAAAAGTCTATTGCTGAAAGTTCTATTGCTTTTGTTTACTGAAGCTCTCTTGGTTTTTCTTGATTTCGCCAGCATCCATACCAATCTGTTTCTAACCTCAAAGAAGCTGTTGCAATGGTAGTTATTATACCCAGGAATACTATGTATAATCCACAGTCTTCGTTTTTATCTCCTGATTCATGCACGGTAAATATCCCGGAAACGGTGGAAGAAAAGAGAATTGTCGGAACAAGGCCAGAAAAGGGGGAGAAATTCATCTCGGGCTTCGGATGTCTCCCGGCAAGAGACCCGCCGGATTGAGGCTTCGCGAGCAAGCGCGGTCCCGCGCCTTGCGGTTTTCCTAACGTATGCGTGAATAAGAACGATTCCTCGAGCTCCTGCCATGCTGCGCCATCTTAAGGCGTTCGTCAGAAATGGTAGCGAACCTTCAAAATGCTTGCTCCGTGGCGAGGAGGCACCGTTCGTGCACCTCTCACGTTTTTCACCGTGACCCCGGCCTAGTAGCCTTACGGCACTGGCGAAATTTCTTATCTGCAGCAGGAACTAGTACTTTGCTTCTCGGAGTTGTTGAAACCAATAATTAAAGCAACATACTGCAGCATTACAGAAGTGAAGGCTGTCAGTGCAATGCTTTGATTAGCACTTAAGTTCAAGGGGGTGCACTAGTGCCCATAGTTTTGACTTCACGAACACAAAAGGTTTTCTAAACATATAAAACCTGCAGTGTATACTCTGATGAAAGACTAGTTGGGATAAAACGCTTGCAGTTTGGACATTTTCTACCCTTGGGAGGAGAATTTTCATAATAGTAGCGTCTTTCTAACTTTGTGAATAAAATGCAATCAGAACATACTGATTTAATTCCGTAATAATGCATGCAAAAATATTAGTGATCCAACCTAATCTAATATAGGAATCTAAGCTTGAGGAACTAAACGTAAGGCGAACATTTCAGCTTCGTGGTTTCAAATGGCTTGCACCAAATCCCTGTAACGTCGAAAGTGTGGTAACAGCGTAAATCTTGGGCTTGCTTATACTTATGATTCACAAAATTTGCGATGTAACGAATTAATGAAATGTTTCGTTAGATTGTCACCTGCGTGTCCGGGTGGAATTTTGAATTATTTCCTCATAGTTTCGTGTGTTGAAGATTGTCGCGCATAATTTGAATACATATTGATTTCGAAATGTATCCCGTGCGCTGTACCAGAGCCGCACGTGAATAGAAGTATCGAGCCAGAAAATGTAATAAAGGACGCAAACAAAAGAAGAAAAGTGTTTACACTCTTGGGTTACAATATAACAAACAGCCAGCTCCGCGACTTTGAAAGCGTTCCTTGTGTAAAATAAATAAAATGAAAAACAACATTCTTGTCATTTTCCTTTCGAGAACACCTAGTTCCGCCATATTGCCCCCGTACGCAAATTCGCCGTTGCTCGACTGTCAGCACTTCAGGTTCCCAGTCGACTGCAGGCCGGCCATATATCAATGCCGCTGGCAGGTGGAGGAGGAAAAAAACAACAACAACAAGAGCCACAACAACTTGAAGGCGATATCTCATTTGCACGTGGGAGAAAATTGTTCCCCACACGAACGCGTGAAAAAAAATTTCTTTTCCTCTGCGCCAACTGCGTTTACAGCTTCGTCGGCGGCGCCATTCGTCTTGCGAAATGAGCTGCCGCAGGATGATGGTGCACGCGGTCGGCAGCGCGGAATCGTCGACTCTCGCTTCGTCTACAGCGGCCAGTCGGCCGGCCTTTTTGCGTCGGACCTTGGGCTATATACGGAATCCCGCAGGAGTGAGCTGTGCCCGTCCAGGCCCAAGCCTAATGTTGAGGGATTTAGAGCATCCTTTCTGCTCTCGCTCACTTCATTGCGCAGCGCGCTGCGGGTGGACAGGCGAGAGCCGTACGAGCTTCGCCGGGAATAGGAATCGAGACGACGTAACGTGGGGTCCGGTGAAGCTAGGATGACGAAAGAGTTTGAGGCGAAGCTAAGTGCTGAGGCCGCCGAATTGCGCTAATGTTTGCAGAGATTGGGGAATAGTTGGATTGAGGAAAGAGCTGTAGGCAGTGGCGCAGATGAGGGGATCATCTTCGAAGTGGATGAGATTATGACAGAAATTAAGACATTTGTTTATGAAATTGTGGTAAGATTGAGTAAGAGGTTTTGAAATACATTTTGCATTCGGGAGTTCGGATATGGAACTGCACTCATGTCGCGTTAATATGGACTACTTTATTATGGATATCTCGCTAATAAGAAAACATTTCGGAGACAAACTTGGCAAAGACATCCATTGATACCTCTTTATTATGAACGAGTCACATCATGGACGAATTCTTAAAGGAACGAAGGTGTCTATATAAACCAGATATCCCTGTGTAATTCTGCGTCTAAAATCCGTGTACCCCTTCTTTTATAAATTTTTAATTTCTTTTTGATCTTATTTTTTTTGCATTCACCGCGCATTGTCAGTATTTTTAGCCACTCCAATGGAATAGGCGGCGAGTCGTGAAGCTAATCAAAACACAAAATAGGGCGATGACCAAAATTTATTGCCTGGAAACCAATACAGATCCGTCGTTATCATGTCTTCGTGCCCAGCTTTTATTTTCTCAATAAGTGCGTCGACAACCTCGTCAATTCTCGTGAAAGTTTCCGGACAATCTATTTAGTGATTTAGCCTGAATTTAAACCAGCTCTATTTTTAGACTTTGTTTACGAGTGCAGTTGAATTGAGTTTTTTTCTTTCTTTTTATTAAAGTTAGAACTACATCTGAATTGTATATAATCTAGTTCAACCTCTTTCCACTAATCAACGCGTGTGCAATTGTCGAGCAATGCGAAATAAATAAAAAGATATATTGGCCGCAGCTTTTTGTTTAAACTATACGGTCTTCCATTTGACTCAGTAGATCAGTATTCTCAACAGTGAGGCTAGATCTACATTCTCCAGCGACAGTCGCTGAAAACAGCATTGTCTCCGAGCCTTAACGATATCGAACTGACAGTTTTTAAAATAGCGACATGTAGGTACGACGAAATCCTTTGGGAACTTGAGGTTCCTTAGTCAGCCAGACACCGTCTAGGTATCCTCACAAAGTGTCAAACACTCACAAAAAATGAAACACCAAGTGTGTCTCGCAATGCGTCAAAAGAAAATGGCCAGACTGGCCAAGTTGCCGACAAATGGCGGCACCAGACTCGTTCACGCGACGCCTAACTTGCAGGCTGGTATAGTTACGCGAATCAGCCGGGTTTTCTCAGAGCGCTCTCGAGCCTTCTTTCCAGAGCGCGCGGGATCGGGAGGTGGAAAGGGAGTGCGGTGGCCCGATCGGCTGGTTCTTTCCGAGGGCGCCCCTCCCTCTCAGAGCGCTCCCCAGCACTCCCTCCCTAGCCGTTGGAGTGCGGAGCGGCGCAGGCGTCAGGTGGTACTTGGACGTGGATCACGTCGTTTTGTTAACGATGGCCGGCAGTGGTTTGCTGTGGTGTGCGGGGTCCGGCATCACGGCGATTGATATCTGGTTCTACAAAGTGCTTGTGCATTCAACGGTGCGAGTATTACAACGGACGGGACGACATTCGCCTGTTACTTTTACAGGAGAACTCGACGTGGGAAGTATTCCCATTGCTTTCACGAGATCGTTCATCTCACGTCGGTGAACCCGCTAAGTGTGACCGATGAAAAAACATCTTCATGAGCTCGCGCTGTTTTACCGGGTTTTGTGGACGCTTCGTGGAAATTTTCCGTTTTTGGTAAAAGTGCGTTAAATGTTTTTGTGTTGTAAAATAGAGGAGAGCCGACTATAATACACTCTAATATGTTTCACATGGGGACACGTGCTATGTCTTGCGGGCGATGCTTGCACGATATTCCGCCGTCAGAGAAATGCGGTTTATTAACCGTTTGATATCTGCCCGTTATACCATACGCGTGACCGCTATCGCATCGCGTTCACTTTCGAAAGCTCTATGAGTTGGCAAGTATTTCCAAACATTGGCGTTCGTTTGTATCTAAAGAAATCGATGAAAACGCTGGTGATTGTTTTTTCTTCTTTTACGTAACGTTGCGTGGGACATTCTATAGTCCGTCACAACCGTTATTTCATCACGTTGTGAGCGTAAATTTTGGTCTATCGTTCATCGTACGAAGTGAAACCTTTTTTCTTTTCTTTTTATTCATTACCAATATTTAGGAAATTTACTTCCGTGACTTGTCCGAGAGCGTCGGTGCGCTCTGAGACCAGCCGTTGTGACCAGCAGAAAAGGAATCATAGTAGCTCTGGCGGCGAAGAGGGGGTGCTCTGTTGAATCAATGTCAGAGGAGAATGGCGACCACTCGAATTTACAATTGTATTCGTAACTCTTTCTGACGTAAGAGGACAAGCCATCCAACGTGTCATTATTCTTGTGTCCCGTTTTCAACATCAACGCGTTATATGTTTTGTGTCTCAATGTCAGGCGGCACTTTCTTTTGATATTGACATTTTTACCTAGCTCGTGTGTCGGCCATTTCACTACTGTACCGGGACAGTAAACTGAAATAAGCGCAAATCCATTCCTATGTGGACTTTGCGCAGCTTCAACTCTTTGTCGCGTTTTAGGCCTAACAAGGAAAACTCAGTCAACAAGGACTTATTATGAAACCGTGACCTCTCATGGAATCCATTCGTTATCTTTTAATACGCGCAAGTAACTGATACGCAAAAACAAGATAACTAAACGGGACTACAAGGGTTCAGTAGGCATTACGGTTGGCTAGATTTTAAAGGGGAAGAAGAAAAAGCAATTTAGTTTTCGTCTTTCTTGCCCAGGTGAGCATTTTTGTGACAAAATGCCTGCACATAAAAGTCCTTCGACTTCAGCGCGGCAGAGGCGCGCTCACAAACGTTTACCCGGAAATATAATCCCGAACGCAGCGGCATCCAGGTGTAGGTCGCGGCCCAGCACGCGAGCCTTAGGTGAGCTCAGCGGGCTCTAACCGCCGGATCCGCCAAATCCGACCAATCAGGGCCCGAGAGAAGGCGCGATATCCCGTAACCTCCCCTCGCCTCCCGAAAAAAGCTCCGGGACCCAAGCCCCGAGGTCAGTTCTTCCATTAAGAGCGCTGCCTCGCAGCGCACCGTAAGCTGGCGGATTAGAACACTTACAGATAACTAATGTCTCCGCCGAGGGATGGCGCTGCGGGCACTGAGAGGGGGAAAGAGGAAGAATAACGCCACCCATCGCACAGAACCCAAGACGCAGCTTCGGAGGCGAGAGAGCTCGCAGTTACGGCACGTCGGAGGAATTAAGATAGACTGAGTTCCAGGCAACGCTGGGCCTAAAGGAAAAAAAAAAAAAAGAATACTAGGGTCGTGAGGCCTAACCCCGAAGACCAACGAGATAAAAGAGGTCCCCCAGTTTCTCTGCGTCACTATCTGTCTCCTGCGCGTGGCGCCATCTCGTGGCGGGCACGCGCCGCGGTTCGACGTCGTTGCCGGACGAAATCGATCGGCGGCAGCGCGAAGGCGGCGCCGACGAGCGGCCTGCTCCCCGCTGCCGGACCCTGCCGCAAAGCCCGCGCAGAGACAAGCGAGGGAATACTCGGCCGCCCGGTCGTCGTGGACGGGCAAAGTGTCGCGCCGCTCGCTGCCTCTTCCTTTCCGGCGCCTCCTCTGGCAGGGCCCCTTCGCGTGTGAGTGCGTCGCAGAAAAGCCGCTATTGCGGCTAACGGGACTGCTCCGCCGCCGCCAGCCCGTGACGAGCTGTCGGGTTCCAGATATCGGACGGTCGCGGGTCAGCTTTAACGCCGCGCCGGCTTCTGCTCCCAATCAGAAAGCGTACTAATTAAAGAGTGAAAAAAAGCAAGAAAACTGAGGACCTCTGTTTGTTGCGGTTTTTGGAATGCGTCCGAGATCGTCGACCTGCTGGCTGTGATTGTTTGTGCTCCACTGGTGCGGCGACAGGGGTTCTCGGGGCGCGCACTGTTGTTGTTGTTGTTCTATTGGAGCGACTGCGATGGGTTCTTCTTCTTCGGTGAGGTGGTTCGGCCGCGGCGACACCGGGAGTTCGACGGCGACGTGGCGGCTGTTGATGGTGATGATGTTCGCGGTGGGGGTGTTTGCGACGGAGGTTTTCGCCGCGACGTCCCATCGCCGAGAAAGGGGTCTGATCCAGGCGCCGGCGAATAAGGAACAACCTTTCGGTGAGTGCTGTCTGTCCCGCGGGACGCTCCTCGCGGGTTCCCGTGCCTTGCTGATTCGCGCTAATGGAGGTGTGTTTCCCCGTCTTTGGATGCGTGAGAGATGGTGTGAGACTTTCTTGTGGCACCGGCTTTCTAGCTTTGCTCCCTAATGCGGCCCGGTTTTTGGGCTCTTTTTGGACGTTAGCGGCGGCATGGAACAAAGAGGAGGGGACGTAGATTTCCGTGCTGTTTGTCCGGTCGAGTAGATGCCGGGCCCGTAGCTAGAAACAGGCACCGAGCGCACGAGCGATGCGGCGGATGCCAGCAATCTCTGCGTGAGCCACAGCTCACAGAATAGCGAGACTTTGAATTAGGAACAAGGAAGTGTTCGAATGCACGAATACACTCTATATGGATTCTTTTTAGGTGAAGTAAAAATAGGGATATTTTCTGAAATCTGAAAAACAGGGATTGCATTTTAGCTGTTTTGAACAAATACTTAATATAGTGAAATAGGGCGAAGATGCAGTAGCCTCAAAACTAAACTTTACACGTACCGTATATTAGTTTTGCCTACTAATAAATAAAAAAATATTTTTAGTGGTTATTTTCTTAACGGAGTTTGATGAAGACATTATGCGGTCGTTGCAGCACTGAACGATTTACGGTGTGTTCCTCTTTTGTTTTAAGCCTGTTTCTGGTTAACATGCTTCTTGCTCGGTTTTCAATAATTTTCTTCAAATTTTGTTTATTCTTATCTCTGATTTTCTGTTTATTCCCATTTTTTAACTCCGCTCGAGTGTCGTCACCACTCTGGGTAGTGCGGTGAACGAGAGAATAAATAATTATGATAATTATATTTGTTTTTGCTGTCTCTGGTGTTAAATTGAGGTTTTCTATAGATCCCTTGTTTAGGGCATAGAGTTACATATATCAGGAATATTCCATTGTCCCTAGTTCTTTCCGATTATGTGACTTTATCGGTATTGCTCTATTATTTTCACAGCAAAGAAAACTGTTTCCACATATGCCCTGCCCATGTTACGCATTCCCTTTTAATCGTTCTTGGACGTCTGTATCCTCCACATATCGTCTTTCTCTTTCATTCGTATACGCACTCCCAGATAATGTTGTAACATTCATATTACTTACATACGTGTCTTCTTTGAATCGTTTCGAACGTCTAATATTGCGATATTCCTTGATCCCGTTAAATACTTACTTTATAATCAAGTCAAGTTCTTCTCATTACTAATTAACACTAATTTTCTACAGTCATGCGTGGAAGCAACAAACTCCCGATTTTCCGCGCACCAATTAAATCTCTCAGCTACCCGTAGTTTATCTTCACAGGTAACAACTGGATCTGCAAATCAAACAACTTAATCGTCAATTTAGCTGAAAAATTTCGAACAATTTTTGAATTTATATTGACGACAACAACACCAGACTGAACCACATAAAAAACTTCAAATGTGAAAAAAGAGAGGGGACGGGGAAAGAGACAACCTCTGAAACTCTGCTGCTGCGTGTATTATTTCACCTTCCTCATTTACGAAACGTATCTTGATATAGATTCATGGGTACAAAATAGTGTTCCGGTTAATAATTTCGTTATCGTCTTTCTTTGTGTATGTGCGTGTGTGTGTGTGTGTGTCTGTTCATTGTGCTTTTGTGGTTTTCTGTTTAAAACGAGAATGTCCTGAGGTTCATGACCTTATTTGATCGGTAATTCAACAGTTAGTTGACTGAATAAAGGTAGCGCTTGTGTGTATGAAACGTTCCGTGTCCCCATTTTTGTTTCTCCGTAACTCTTTTTTTGTTTGATTCTTTGGTTACTGTTATGATAGCAAACTTCCACCAGCCTGCCTGTGCTCATATCTGAATATTTGTTTTTCACTTAAGGTTTTTTTCGTCTTCTGGGACATTTTACATCACCGCTCCAGTTAAATGATTAACCTAGTTCACGAATTTGATATAAGGTGGTTACAGGGAGTGTCAACTGAACTCCAATTCTAGTGACTCCTATTGATGCTCATGCTCAGGATGTTCCATATACACAGATACACTAAAATACTGTAAAAATATGGTCCCAATATAGTCTATTTACATTTCGACGGTTAGTCTCTCTTATCTGCGCGACTCATAAATGATTTATATATGTTCCTGGACTTTTGGTAACTGTTTTGTTGTTGCAGGCCAGGCAGGTATTCTAGGAGTGTCATCAATCTTAATTTCTTTGCACTCTCCTGCAACCAGAAATGATGCTCGTTCTACCGCTTGGATAAGCTTAGATACAGCCGTAAATATAAGAACACATCGCTTTTACAGTGAAGTGCAGTAGTTTTGTCTGTCAGACCCAGAAATTCTTTGCAGATTGTTTCTTAATTTTAAAAGATGACAGTGAGTATCCATCTACCAAACGTAGACGGCCACGTTTACGTTTGCGATACATTTTTGATGCTATAAGGTGTGGTTATATAAGGCGCTGTACAACGAGATAAACAACAGCAAAACCGCTGGTCTGGATTAGAAGGCATTAGTCATTTATGAATAATGGTGCATCGCCAGTCTACGACATAACCATTAGGAGTTGGATTCAAACTCATGCATACACGTCACTCAATTAGTACATCAATCCTTGTACCAGACTAATTTGTTTAATTAATCCACCAGTTTCAATGTTATTCATTTTATGTGAGTAAACCCTCTGTATTCTTTTACAACTATACGCCAATGAAAGTATTAGACATGACACTTAGTCTGCGATACTAATTTCAATGCCAGAGTGGCGAATTTAACGTCATGGCAAGGATATACTTTCAGAGCTCATTTTCCTGCCACGCTCGAAAGCTTTTTTTCTGTAATAATAGTAGAACACAATGTTCGCAAACTGACCACACAGGCACTGAGCGCACATCTTTGCGGGTTCTTTGAGTAAAGGTGCGTCTCTGCACCCCGAGTACTCAACTCACGCTTGTACAGTTCAACGTTTTAAGTGGAGTTACCCTTCATTTTAAAATTATTTAGAGTACGGATCATAAATCAAAGCAGCGGAATGGGCTGACTCAAGGTGCTAGTTCGCACGCTTGAGCTTATATTTGGTTTCAGACATTTACGCTTCAGCATCCCCGATTGTGCTACAAACTTTATGATGCCTGGAGCGAGATGGATGTTGTGTCATCAGAGCTCTGCGAAGTGCATCGTAGTTGAACGCAAGGATTCGTAAGGCAGTTGATCGAACTATATCGCAAACACCTGAACCAAACTACATAAAACTAACAGCCAGAACAAGCATTGCCTGTGTCCGACACCGTCCAGTTCTACGAGATGGCCACTTCCCACGGTAATATGGTAATCACTAGCTGGTAGTGTCACTTGGCAGTATGATTTTTAACGCGCGCCTTGATTAGCGATGGACGGTTTAAGACAATTCGCTAAAATCCCTTATATTTAGCGCAGATGCTTTATATTTATATGGTTTGTTTTCGCGGTAAAATTGCCTTGTGGTAGCAGTAAGCCATGAACAAAGGCAAATATTGTTTGCTTATGAATGTCGAAGTCAACACAATAGCACTCAATGATAGAGCACTGATTTAGTGAAAGTTTATCATTGCGAGAAGAACGGCGAGGCTGGGTTGGAGAATGAATAGGTAACCCGACGAAAACGTGGTGTACGACCGGTGCCCTATATTTTGGCGTTGAAATCACATTAAGTTGAAACTTGTTTGGACACCAGAAGCATCATTTTAAGTGAATAAAAATATTCTAAACGATACAAAATGAAGTCTTCAGAGGATTCCGCCAAGCTAGAACGTTGACAGCGAGACGGAATTCCTCTAGAAGCGCTTTCTCCCTAAGCTTTCTTTACGCCGGAGGTTTGAAGGAAAGGGAACGGTTTTCCAATTTATTCAATTAGCGGGAGTGTTGCCGACAGCGCGTTCTGAAATGGCGAGTAGTCAGACCCGTTGAGCGATCAGACAGTGAAATTGGGTATCAGTGTGTAGGTTCCGTTATCATCAAAGATCTATTCAGCTATTTATTTTATTATTCTTCGAAAAAGAAAAAATACTGCTGCAACGGAAAGTTCCAATTTTAAGACTATCGCCCGGATCCATGTGTATTCACGATGTTTAATAACAGGGCTACTAATACACATCAACTCCAGAACCGCCTTCCCCGTTCAGGACGAAAAGATAAATTCTGCAGTGGATGCGCTGTAATTTTAGGCGATTTTGATATAGTACGACGATTAAAGCCAGCGCTCCCTTTGAAGGGATTTTTGATATTCCAACACAATTTTTTTTTCAACGGGATAACTATTTATTTTATTTATCCTGGAATTTCGGTAATGCATAAAATTAAAACAACGGACTCATAATTTAGCGTATTTGAGCCCCCAATTTTACGGCGAGCGTTTGAGACCTTAAGTTATTAAACATAAAACAAACAAAAAAAACTGTCCGATTTTCAAATAAATTTTGAAGAATATTGATGACTTTGTTTCAGGAGGTTCTTTGGTTTTCTTACAAACAATCACTCGAAGCAATCATAGCCACCATTTCTATCTTTGTTTTAGCAAAAATTTTGCAACACATTTACAAAGTTTGACTATACGTATCGCTTCTTCTTAAGCCCTGCGTCTTTGAGGAAAAAGGCAGGCGTGAATTTCGCTACATTTCATCAGTTTGAAAGATCACCGGAAATGCGCCACCTCGAATCTTTCCAAGGCCGTAATAGTTCTCTACTTTTTTTTTCTGCGCAACTTTTTCTTTGCGCAGCATTTTTTTTTCTTGGATATATGTATGTATATATATATATATATATATATATATGTATATATGGATATATATATATATATATATCACGCGAAGGGTTTGGTCAGGGTTTTATAAATAGCGGACCAATAGCGGCTTGAAAAGTTTGCTTGCCTCGGGGCATGTTGGTTCTATCGAGGCGTCATCAATCAACAAGACCAGGTCAAAATATCGAAAGCGGGTGCGGGTACTTCGTCGCTGTAGGCAAAGAATTGTCATCGCTGCCAAAGTGTGGCCTATAAGTTGCTTTTTCTTATTCTTTTGTCTTTTTCCACAATGTAGGGCATAAGTAAGTAGCCGAACATTTGATATAAATAAGGCTGATAATGAATTTAATATAGAGCGCCAACTGTACTCTATTAGATACTGTTTAGCAACATCTTCGCGAAGATCTCACTTTTGTATTTCCCAGTTTTAATTTGCAAGATATAAAAAAGGGGTTGTACGCCAACGCCCAAGTTGAAAAAATATTGAACGCATTCAAAGTATTGATCTCTAAAGAGTGACTTTTTTGCTTGAATATATGCATTTTATGGTTCTATGTGGCTGTTCGCTCAATCAGTGTTTCTCGAGAAACATCTGAGGCATATCAGTTTCCTCAGAAATGCATCGCCGGAGAAAGTTGTTACTATGGAACAACTTAGAGCACTCACTCTTGAGCTTTTGCTTTCGCATGTTTAGCAGGGTGGTTTCTTCAGTCATGTTGTCCACCGATTTGTCTTATTCCGAAGAAGCCTTCTTCTGCTGTCCCTAACAAATTTGTGCAACAAAGTGATTTGTGTGAAATTTGTGTGAGAAACCAACGTTCCTCACACACATTTGATATGACATTTTTAGTGGCGTCATGGACATTTTAGAAACTAATGTGTTTCTGAATAAATGATACTGCAGAACCTGTTTCGTGTTGCACTATGGTGTTTCGGTAGGACGGCGAGTTGTCTTGGATGCATGTAACCAGTAATCAAGTCATTAATCCAACAATGACTCGATTGTAGTGTCATTATTTCAGTGATCATAACGCATTATTATTAAAATTCAAAATGTAGAAGACCTGCATAAAACAATCGGGAGAGACACCTAAGACAGCTTACATGTAGGAATGCGAAAGCATTCCTACAAGCGGCGTGCCACGTCTTCCTCTTTCAGACTGCGCTCTGGAGGTGACATCACACGTCCCCACTGCGCAAGCGCGACGAACCCCGCCGGCTTCACGACGGCTTCCTTGACGAAGCATTTGCGTTGCTGTGCTTTTCTTTGTGTTTTGATTCTGAGACCGCGTCCGCTTTGACCTTCAGCGCCCCCGCCGCCTTTCGTGACGCAGCATTGCGTTGCTGTGTTTTTCTTTGTGTTTCGATTCTGAGGCGCGTCCACTTTGACCTTGAGAGGCGCGTGCTTGATGCCGTATTTTTATGACCATCATTCGGGCACAACGCCGACGCCTTTTCGCGTAATGGGAGAAGAAAGGCTTTCGCCTTAATAATTCCTTATAACGAATTTAATTTCCGGTAACGCGTTCATGCTCTAGGCCCAGTGTTATACGGAACGGCCTTTCAAGAAACGGCGTTCCCGGAACGCGTCCCTTTTAGGAGGAACGAATGAACGCCGCCGTTTCATCGTGCGTCGGAGGAACTGGAACAGAAACTCGTTACACTTTCACGGAAACGGAAGAAGGAACGGCGTTCCTTTTTTTCGTTCAGTGAGGTAACTTTTATTTTATTTCTAAAAGGGGAATTCTCAGAAGGTATGAAAACAATATATTTACAAATACCAGGATCTCGGTAACTTTTTTTGTTACTAAGGGTTAATTCTGTGGGGTCCACGCATGGTAACAGTCGGGTGCCAGAGAGCTTAGCTCATTGATTTTCTTTTAGTTTTCGAGACTGCGGTACAGAAATATAAACATTTAGTCGAAGGAAAAGACAGAAAAAGGAACGTCTCAAACTCAGCTACTTTTTTTGCTTCCCCAAATCATCATATACCTAGACATCTATGGAAGTCTACAGCCATCACTGAAACGTACGGTTACACCAAAAGAACAGGTTACCAGACATCGAACGCACCCTTGTATCCCGATTGCCAGATGCACAAAAATTAACCTTCATTCCCTCTCCTCTCCCCCCATCTTCAAACTGAACAACGAATCAAACCTTCAGAAAGAATGACGTACTTTTTAAGACTGACCTTACAAAAGCCCTACACCATTCTCCACTTGCTCGTCTTGCAGACAGCAACATCGAGAAAGCAACTGTTATTAATTTCGAACGAGGCACTTTGTTAGATTTAAATGTGTGAGGTTGAAAACGCTCGTGCATTGCGGAGTAACAGTGCATTTAGCTGGTGTGAATCGTCCACCACAAACATAAATAGGGCAGAAAGCTGAGATTTTTAAAAGTGAACATATCAACAACTGAAACCTTGCTTCCGCTTGTTTTCTCTTCTAGGCGTCCTTCCATCATGGCGTTCAAATTCGTATCTTGCCATATAATGGGATATAAAAAAAAACTTTGTTTGATTAAACTAAATATGGTAATTAGCAAAATACAAATGTAACGTATATGTAACGATACGTTCCATTCTTTAAACTCTAGCGGGAGAGAGTTACTTTCTCGCAGATGGAACCTGTAACGGGAACGCGTTGCAGAGAACAAAAGGAACGAGAAAGGAGCTTTTGTTTCTCTTTTTGAGGAACGTGTACAACATAGTCTAGGCCACATACCGGCAACGATGCTTCACCTCATCAACACTCTTCCCGTGGGGAAGCGTATGTTTCGGACGCTCACACTCGACTGCGATGTGTCGTGCGCAGCGTACAGTGTTGTCAAAGCTGCAGATTCAAGCACCTGGTTTCATTTAACGTTAACTACGCCGATCTCATAATGCGTTCCACACATGCGCGGCGCCTTCATAAGTAATTCACAGGAGGCAGGTGGCAATGGACGTGACTGCTCGCGCCGTTTCTTGCTCCGATTCAGTAGGTTTCGCTGCAGGTTTGGTGTGTGTGCATCATACCGGCAACGGAGACGTAGCTAAGCTGGCTGGGGAATTAAATCTATGGGAGCACTCACTCAAGCACCCGCACCAGTAACTCAGAAATCGTTGTGTACTAAGTATGAGACGGCGTATTTTTTATTACACATACTATCAGTTCTATGTAGGACTATAATAGGTTTGAGTTAATAAATAATACATAAAAATAACTATACAACACATGACCACTCAACCATTACAACAATACCACAAAGTACGAATATTTAGCAACCGTGACACAACTAAAACAATTCTAGAAATAGGTGAGTCATCATTGTACATATCACATATCAATTCGAGCGGAAAACGAGGATAAGGACTGACAGGAAACCACCCCTCGTGGAGCAGATTCCAATCGCTGATACACTCTTAAAATAGTTCCAGATAGGTTCCTGGCATAAAAAGTATCGCCCTACATTATTTTTTTCTGGAACGAGTCAAGATTTTATGGGTCGAGAAAATATGCGGAACGCCAGTTTTCTTTGCTTTATTTCTGCTTTTCTTACGCGGAACACGCGGGTTCAGGAACAAAATACCTCCTAGACAAAAAAGAAAAAGAATATAAAAGTAATACTAGTTTTATGGCGAGGATTTCGACTTGGACTGGAGAGAACAGGGAGGTCGTCTCCTCATTTTAACAGGGCGTAGGTGACCGAGTGATCGAAAGCTCGCGAATGCCGCCCAGTTTTACGGACGTGCCACCGAAAGCAAGCGTGACACAGTGTGGCGGTCCAAGCCAATTTCGCTCCCGAATATTGGATTTCCTTCCCTTCCTCCCTTCGACGCCCTTTTTTTTTCTTTTTCCAATCAATACATCCCTTCCTTTCGCGACCCCTTTGTCTCCAAAAGAGAGGAGGCTTTAGGAATAGCCGACGGACAAACCATGCAATAAAGAAGAAAAAAAAAAAGAAATATATATATATATATATATATATATATATATATATTCCACTTGTCGACACACCTTAAATTAAGCCCGTGGCGGCAGGATAGAAAAGGACAGAGATCTGACACGTGTATCAAAAACGCAGTAACGAAAATTTTATCAATCGCTTTATAAAAAGCTTCCCAGCAGTAGCGCGTACACTCAGGTGGTAGCATCGCCTACAGTTCCGAATTTGAGCGCACATTCTTAAAAAGTTGTAAAGATTATTTTCTTTTACAGCGGAGCTTTTGAGGGCTAGTTTCCTCAGTTTCGCGTCCGGTACCAAACAAGTGTCGACACAAAACTCTGGAAAGCTACCGCCATCAATGAGCGACGGCGGCCACCGGACTGGTTGTTTGGTTGCCGCCGTCGCTCATAAATGGCGGCAACCTTTCCAGCTATCATAGAAGAATGAATAGTTGGGCGAGTTGGTGGGAATTCATCGTAGGAAACAGCGTGCAAAACAGACAATGACGAAGAAGAAACACATATGGGACGAGCGTACAGCTTCGCTGGTCTTCCATCTTCACCAGAGTGGAAAGACAAAAAGTTTTTTGTCGTGTATTTATTTATTTATTTATTTATTATCGCGCACGAAGTGGACCATTTTTAAAGTACGCTATATATCCACCAAGTGTGTGCACTCTTTCATTCCAAGCCACACCGATCGTGTGGCTTGCTCCTATGCCTGAGTCCCATATATTATGGAGCGACACGGAGAAACAACCGACAGGACTCGAGCACGTGCGGCATGCACGCGAGGGATCTCTTTGGAAGGCTTTCGGTGCTCGTCAATTACGGACGAGTGATTGAGAGCCTTCCAAAGAAACCTTGGCGTGCTTCGCCGCACGTGCTTGCGGCTTATCGGTGGGTTTATGTAGGGTGGCTGGATGGATGGATGCTAACCAGAGCCGTTTATATAGTGAGGGATTGGTTCACCATGGGAGGAGCGGGCAGAGCCAGGGCGTGCACAACGAGACGCAGATCAGAAGGCGTGACGTGCTCTCTTGGCCAACCGGAAGCCGAAAATAATCCCCTAGCGGTGGTAGCGAGAAACAATTTTAATAAGTGCGTAAGAGTTAAATGGAGTAACTCTTCACGGTTGAAAATACACTGCACGTAATGCTTCGATTGTGCTCATGCGAAAAGAGTGTAAGAATCGAATGTGTCACTCGAACTCTGTTTTGTTCGGTCGGAGTCTGACCGTTCGGACGGCGTTTTCCCGGCCCTCGGCGCCTGGCATACGGATCACGTCGATCGTACTCCTCGATTTGATTTTGCATGGCCGTGGTCGAAAAATCGCGTGCACCATATTCTCAGTCGCCGAGGGCTACTCTGACGCACTTATTAATTTTGTTTCTCGCGACCACCTCCAGTGTATTATTCGCGGCTTCTGGCTGGCCACATTCGAATCGGTGCTCTGGAACACGCCCAGTCCACTCTCGGCCAATGGCGCCTCCGTACACTTCCCAGCGAATGGCCATACTCTACCTATATACGGCTCTGACGCAAACGGCAGTAGCCTTAATATCGGTCGGTAGCTTGCGACACCTATAAGAGGAACTAGGTTATGAAAGGGTAGGTGTGCTCCTGCATCGATCCAATCCAACGATCCAGGACGAAAGTGGATGGCGCGTTCTATCTCATCTCCTGTAATGGTCTCCTGCTACGAGAACGAACTCGGGCCTTCGTGATAACCACGATTCCTGGGGACGACGCTATCTGAGGATATTTGTTTCCCAGTGTTTGGAGACGTCCCCGCTAGATTTAGAGGGAAAATTGACGTCACGTGACCTCAACGCCAATTCAGTTTCGCCGCAAAATTTAGCGGGGAAAATGACGTCACATGACCTCATGTCAAGTGACCTGTACACAAATTCAGTTTCCCCGCTAAATTCAGCGGGAAGATTGACGTCACGTGACTTCAGCGCCACTTCAGTTTCCACGCTAAATTTAGCGGGGAAAACGGTGTCACATGACTTCATGTCACGTGACTTATACACAAATTCAGTTTCCCCGCTAAAGTTAGCGGAAAAATGGTCACGTGACATGGAGACAGCTGGAGGCACAGCTCGGGAAGAAACGTCTGGAGGTTACTAGCGCTAAACCAAGAAAATTTCACGTAGCAACACAATGGCATGGCAAATTGTCCTGCAATTTTTCGCTTTTTTTTTTTTTTTTACGCAGGGCAAGGCGAATATTGGCGGATATTAAAGATGGCAGCCGCGCTGAGAGTACCATCCACGCACCCTGGACGCGCGGCTCGATGTCGACATGGACGCGCCGTAAAACCGCGCCGAAACGAGCGAACGACGCGGCACGGCCCGACACTTTGAGTCCGGATCGCGATCGCGTGGACGGAATAATGCCCCATCCAATCGTCCCTTTTACACCCATCGAATGGGGCGGTTGGGCAACAAAACCGTGCCAGCTACACCCATGGACGTGGACCGACGCGCGCATCTATCCGCCTGTACACACGAAGCAGACGAAAGTGCCACCCCGTTCGCCCAACGCCGATACAAAACCGGACCAAAGGACGTAACAACGACAGCTTTGTTTGGTGGTTTGTAGCTGGAAACCCGCTTAATCTTGCGCAGTGTCACGCCTATTATCCACAGACGTGCCCTTCGGGTTGTATCTATATAAATAACTTAATGCTAAAACGTGTAAAAAAATTGTTTGCAGGGGTGAATTTGGTGTGTCGAAGGTGCGGTGGTTGTTCTGATACTTGCATAACTGGATGTCGTTTTTTGGAGGTCCGATAACTATGCAATGGCGGAGGAGATACCGCGGGTATTGTTCACGGAGTTATTGGGAAGCGATCTACTAAAACTCCCTAATATATTGCCGGTTTTACCGGGTGTGACAAAAAGGTTCGGTGACTCGAGTGATTTGTGTCCGACGGGACTGATGTGTTGTGACACCCAACCGAGGTGCTCTTCGGGCAGGACTCGTCTGCTGTCATGTCTGGATGGATCGTTATTATTCCCGGGCGATCTGTTGCAGGGGTGGCCCGGCGGACATATTCAAAGAGCCGTAAAAAGAAAGCTTTTCGTGTAAGGAGGCACCAAAAAAGGGGGGGAAGGGCACTTCCGCCCCCTCCCCCATTTTGTTTTCTTGTCAGCTGGTGGCCACGACGAATTCCACTCATAAAGCGATTGCTCAGTATGCGAGTTTCTTCACTACGGGTCCACCATTCGTTCAACGAGGACCTCGTCCGATGTGCGTATGATCGCAAAAAAGCTGATAAACGCAAGCTGCCTTTGTTTGTTTGTTTGTTTGTTTGTTTGTGTGCGTGCGTGCGTGTGGTGTGCCTGCCTAACTGACCATTTTCGAATACAACTCGTGTGTTAGACGCAGCGAGCATGTTGTCATATACCTATAGTCGCCGACAGGTCAAGAACGAAGTGGAAGCTCCTCCCCCACTCTCCATTTTAGTAGAGCGAACGCTGGAGAGGAGGCGACCTCCTCTCCAGCGTTCACTCCGTTGAAGTGGAAAGGGGTGGGAGGAGCTTTCACTTCGTTCTTGACCTGTCACCGACTATAGTCGTTCCGCTTTTCTGACCCAAAAGTGATGTCTTGTCAGCGCAATTGACCAAAGTTATCCTTTGTTGAGTCCGACTGATATGTTCGTCAGACCTACCTGCTTTGTTATCGACATTCGTCTATACGTAATCAGACAACTAACGCGCCGCCGGACCAGGGACAGCAGCGAAGCAATGTAGATCGACGCCGTCACCTGCCAACGACGTCACGCACCAAAATCCTTCTATCTGTGCTCTGTATACGAGACCCAAGGGTACAATAGCGAAAACATGTTCGGAACTCAAGCTTCAAGGCGCGAAGCAGCTGAAATCTTAATATCTTCCTCATGCTAACTTCTTCGAAACCAGAAAGGATTAGTCATGTCTGGTCGCGATTAAAGTAAGTGCTGAGCAAAATAATACAACCTCAGTTCAGGCAAGACACCTTATTGCGGACCTTGCGTGACAAAATATCAAGTAATGAAGGTTGTGGACTCGGACAAAGTTTGTCGCGTGCGCGGTGATCGAGTGTGAGAGCACACTTACGAAGTAAGGAACATTAATTAGATTCTCTCACTCAACATTACGGCTCAGACGACTGTGTCCTAGTTCAAGACTTTGGCTAATGGGTCCGGAGCACGAAAATCTCGCGCAAAACTTTCGTTGACACGACGTAGTCATTTCTTTTGGGCGCTTCTCATATTATTGCTTGTTTTAAACGATGGGGGAGACGGTTTTGTGGATATAGGAGAAGTGAAAAGGGGAAAAAAGGCAACACTGGGACCAAACACTGCGTGTCTTGTCCTTGAGGGCGTTTTCAGTCTCGTCAAGCTGCGTGAGCGGTGAATGTTTGCACAAACGAAACTGACAAAGTTGGGAGTCGGGCTGTGAGTAAAGACGGGAAAATTAATGGGGAAAATGGGGAGTTGCTGCGAAGAGCGAGCGGGGAAAGGCGGGAAACACTAGGGAAGCAAAGAGAAGAGAAGGTACGAGAGAACGAAACCATTAGGGAAACTACAGGGAAGTGAAGAGAATCAAGTTACAACGAACTAAATTGGGTAGGATGTGAAAGAGGAGATGACAATGTAAGGCTTGCGCAAGCGCAAAGTAAAAATATGAAGAGAAAAAACATGCGTAAAAGGACGTGCGTCGCGCGGATAGCGGGAGATAAGGTCCACGATCGAGAGACCGTTACGTGTGAAATAAGAAGAAATCGATGGGGACTAGGGGGAAAAAGGTGTTTATAAGAGAAGGGAAATGGGGAACAAAAGTGTGTGTGTGTCTGGGGGGGGGGGGGAGAGCAAGGCTTCAAAACAGAGTGCCAAAACGCGTGCTAAAGGGTATGGCGCATCTTTACATCGCTGGGAACTAGGGAGAAAAGAGAAGAGACGTTTAAAAAAGGAAAAATGGGGAACTAAAGTGGGGAAGAAAAGGAGCAAGGCGTCAAAACGAAGTGTGCAAAACCGCAAAACGCACAAATATGGGAAAGGGGATAAGGCTCATCTTTACATCGATGGGAACTAGAAAAAAAATAGAGGTTTCAAAAAAGGAAAATGGGGAACGATTGTGGGGAAGAAAGGGAATAAGGCGTCAAAACAGGGTGGACAAAACTGACAAAAGGGGGAAGAAAGAGAAGTGGGAAAGGGTAACGTGCATCATCTCTACTCGCGTGCTCAGAGTCCATAGCGCCATCGGGGGCTGTTGCAACGTCTACACACACAAAGAGAGAGGGAGAGATGGGGGTAGAGAGGAAGTACGAGGCGCGGTCACGACACATGGGGTCGTAGCCTGGTTTGCGAACGCGCCCTCAAACAATCGGGCCGTGGTAACGAGGCTAAGTGAGCTATGGGGCTTTGGTGGCTAGGCTTAGCGGCTCGTAAACCTGAGAGAGCTAGCTCATAGAAAATAGTAGAGTTACTCACAGGCCGCGCGCCGTCCATTTGCAAACAAGCTGATGGCAAACAATCGCGAGCGCGTTTCTTCCGGATTGGCGCGTTTTCGGGAATCCGGTGGGCGTTTGGTTGATCAATTAGCATAATCAATTAGCATAAATAGCTCAACGGTTGAGCACGCAATGAAAAGGTGAGCTATGTTCGTAGTGAACGCCGTCGCTAAGCACCGAAGCAGTACGACGTCGACGCCACACATTAATAATATAATCATCCTCACCATCATGCAGTTATTGGTTTATTCAATATGTAATAGTGAAGGATTATAAATGCGCTAAAAAGCTTGGTTTTGAGCCTCCTTATTAAAACCCTTGCTCGCACTTTGGGGACCAGAATCTGAGCCCTAAAAAGAGTGTTCGTGAACAAGCTGACGTCGCTTTTTTGGCCGACAAATAGTTGGACCTTGACACGCGAGTGAAACAGGGCCGTATCAAATAGGAAAATAGGTTACAGATCATCCAAATGCACGAATAAATATGTCAGGACGAAATTGCAGTCACCTGTTTCTTTCGGCGAAGACAGGACAGCCAATATGTTGGCCGCTCCACAAAGCCAGAGCGAGTCGATTAGAGTCAAGCCAAGGCCACTTGACAGTCACCCTCTCGCGAGACCGGGCTATGGACGCACGGACGACAAACAGAAACAAGACGAAGCCAGAATCCAGTCCACAGCTCGAACATATCCGGAAGAGACAGGACAGTCAGCCGGCAATTGCAACTGGTCAATGCGAAGCTTTCACATCGAGGTTCTCTGCAACTTTGAAGTAAGTGCACCCAATATTTTGAGAGTCAGGCAAAAGAAGACTGCATAGAGGGACATCAATTATGTGAGGGCCTGGTCACACTGGAGTGACGAAAACCAAGTTTTATCCGCCAACAAAACGACGGAGAGTCTTTGGCAACCCGAGCAACCTTCTGGTATAGTACCGCTAGTAGGCAAACGCTGTTTTTGTTGTATTTTTTTGTGGTCAGCTGCTGACGTTTAACCGTAAATCAACAAGGTGTACCGGACACGTTGGCGACGAGGGTTCGGTGTTTGTCGCAACACATGAATAGTGGTGATTTATGTTGATTGAGCATTTAACGATTTTAGAACGCAAAGGAGGGCCGATGACAAGACAGGGTACACTTTTTATGTGTTCGTTCTGTTTTCCTAATGGTCTGAACCCACAGTGGTATGAGAGAAGGGCTCGCGCCGCTTCCAGGATGTATACGCAGAGCATAGACCTTTGCGTCGCTTATCACCCGGGTGAAAAATGCTGAGTCACTGCGCTGTGGACGCGTGCGCAGGGTCAGATATACCGCACAGCAGAGCAACAGCGCATGTTCAGAAGGCGTACGTCGGAACGGTCCCAGAATCTCCGCGCCGCGCGGTGTAATATGGGACGCCGAGATGCCTTGCGGGATTTTCCGGAAAAGCCCATCGAGAGATAATCCTGAGGGCCAAAACACGAACATACCGTGTTTTCGTGAGCCGTATTTTCGCGCTCTGCAGCGTCTCAGAAGAGACACTGTAGAAGAGGGGACAATTGATGACCGCTAACGTCGATTTTTTTCCGCAAGATTGGCAACCACCAGACCCGCACTAGTGTTTGTGCTGCAGCTCCTGTGACATAAGAGACGGAGTTGGAACAACCAACAGCAACCGCACGTTTCCTAGCCCACGAACCAAAAGCCGGTGAGCGAAAACACCGAGACCGACCAAAAGGGTTCACCCTCACTACGACGGATAATCGCAGGGGGCGGACGGGGGGGGGGGGGGGGCTGCCAGTTTTGTTGCGATGCTCCGGCGTCATTCGCGCTCAGTCGTTGTGGGGCTGCCGGTCGTGTTGCGATGCTCCGACCTAATCCGCGTTTAGTCGTGCCGCGACTGTTGGTCGTGCAGGGATGTTGCCGACCGAAACGGGCAGCGTGCCCAATTAACGCGAGAACTTTCGGTCGGATTAGGACCCTTAATCTCCTACTCTTAATCCAGTAATCTGGGTCCCAAGAAGTTGCGTTTGAGAGTCTGTCTCTGTTACGCTTTCTTTTCTTTTTCTCCGTTTCAGCTGGTTTAAAAACCCTTCCGGACGCGTAGGGGGCGCGGAAGGGAATCGCGGCTTGCCCGGATTAACGCCAGCGGATATGCCCCGAGGATTGACGGCCTCTAGGTTATTACACCGCTCCTCCCCCTTTCGGACTGCAAACGAGGCACAACCCTCGCACTGCCCTGCGCTCGCTCTTCCCGCGCTCAGCTCTTAATCCAGCTTAATCCGCTAAGGAGAGCGCGCGTTCGCCGTTCTCCTCGCTCAAACCTGCCGTCCAATCCCGAAGAAGAGCCCGAGATTAAGAGCGCGCGCGCCGTCAGAGTGCTAAGCCTAACCCTACCTCTATATACCGTAATAAAATAGACGTCTACAGTGCAACTTGGAAAGGGGAAGAAGAGGATGGATCGACCCAAAGAGGAACCAACAGCGTGCGAAATCAACGGGAGGAGTTCGGTCGGACCATTCCCTAATTCCCGAATCCGGTTAATCTAAGGACGGAGGGGAAAAGTTTACAAAGAGATACCCTGTTGTTGTTGTTCTTGTTCTTGTTATCACCGACAACTCCCTGCGGGTGAGTGAACATTAAAGGGGCCATGAAACCAAATTTTTTGCTTCTTGGCTCTCCTCCTCAACTCACAAATTGCGCAGGAAGCGAAAGGTTGGGATATTTTTAAGACCGATTCACACATTCGCGTTTTAGTGCGATCCCGCGCATTTCAACTGCTCGTAACCACTTGCGACGAGAGAATAGACCGGCGCCACCTACCGGGCAGCCCGGGAACGCCTCAGATCTGCGCATAACTAAAGGTTCCGCGGGATTTGCAAGATCAAGCCTTCGCACTAGCTGTGAGACCTGGTCGCTTGTGACGTTGTCAGAATAATTTGAAGCTGACGGTGTAAGAACTTTGCGTAAAACGTTGGTACATATACGCGGATCGGACGTGTCTCGAGGCTACCTGATAGATGGCGCCAGTGTGCTCTCTTCTGTGACCGGCAACAAGCGGATGCAACGCGGTCGATCGGACGCAAACGCAAATGTGTGAATCGTCCTTTAGGGTACCGATTTAGCGGTCCGATAACGATACCGGACGATGGTTATCGTTATCCTGTCTGTTTTCGGTGTCTATTTTTGACGTTAGGCAAAACATTGACACCAAAAAACACCGATTATGGAGAAACCCCCCATTCCTACCCCCCCCTCCCCCCCCCCAAAAAAAGAAAGAGAAAAAATAAAGAAGTGTTTTAAGTACAAGGTTTAAGTCTACAGTTTACGCTAACACAATACACGAGGTACTGTACTATTACCTTCTTAGTTTCTTAACGAAGTTCCGTTTAACAAACGCAATCTCCGAAATTGAAGAAAAAAAAAATACGTTCTGGTCGGAGAAACTTGCCACACCTGGAGGGGTAAAAATAATAAGAAAAACACACCGTCTTAGTGGAATTCCAGTGCTCCGCTGGCTTTGCGCTTTTTTTCCTCGGATCCAGAAGCAGGCGGCCCAAGCCACAGCCGGCAATAAAATCAAAAGGAGTTCTGTTCTTTAGCTAAGCGGTCTGGATAAAAATTTTATAAAAAGATAGAGAAATAAGACAATCACTTTAAGACTACGAGGATTGGGAGCGCACACCATTTTATCAAGTGCTCGTGAAATATCGTTATGAACGGTGCTCATTATTTTATGCTTTGTTTTTTTCTTAGAGAGCAATCTGCTAAAGTGCGTCTTTACTCAACATAATATCGCAAGAGGTAATTTAAAGAAGAAAAAAAAAGACGAGATATATAAACATGATATCCGTAGGTTTGGAAGGTTGTGCGCCTATACGACTAAAAAGGTGGCTTTTAATATTAAAGGGAAAGTGAAGCGGTTCTGCACTCGAGTAAAAACGCCTCAATCGTCTTCCCTAGGCCTCCAGCATCACGAATATAGAAACTATTTTTTTTCTATTTTGTGCACAGAGGCTGCAGAAAATAATTTTCGAAGTGCCGCTGAAACCTTTCCTTCCCTGAGCGTTACGTCACAAAGGAGTTTTCGCGATCTCCGGCTCTCGCGCATCTTCAGCGCCAATCAAAGCCAAGCACGCGCACTCTTGGTATTTAGGGAAAAAAATTAAAAAAAGTCATAGGAAAGCCTTCACGACTGGTTCAGTACGGGGGAATATACCTGGCAAGCTTTCAATAGCACGCGCTGCCCACACGAGCGACACGCGATTGGCGACCCAAAATATACTTGTATGACGTAACAACTAGTCGAAGGTTGTCTTTTTTCTTTTTTTCGCGTTTAGTTACATCTTTATGGAAAACGATCGTGATATTCAGATTCACGTGATAAAAATATTCTATATTTCTAATCTAACTCGTTGTTGTTGTGTTTTATGAAGGAACGACCATTGTGTACGAAACTCTATGACGAATAGGACTCACAATCAACTGAAACTCACGGATTCATGATGACGTAAAAGTCGCTGGCTTTATGAAGAACTGAAACTCACTGGATTCGTGATGGACTGAAATTCACTGATTCGAGATGAACTGCCACTCGTTGGATTCGTGTCGGACCGAAATTTACTGGATTCATAATTAACGGAAACTCACTTGATTCGTGACTTACTAAAAACTCATTGGATTCATAGTAATCTCAAACTCACTGGATCCGCGATGAAATGGAACTCACGTTCCAGCGCTTTTGCTTACAGGGCACGTGCAGAACGGGACCCAGCTCCGCGTCAGTAAACTGGCCGACAATCTCGATGGTCTGCGCACGCGCACGAGCCCGCTTCTGCAAGAGCGATGCAGTTGCGCATGCGCCGTTCGACAGCCAGCGCTGCCAGCCGGGCGTGACGTCACAAGCGTCCCATAACGCTTTAGGGGCTGTCTGCGTTCGGCAAGAGTTGCCAGCGGTCAGGCGGTGGCACCACCAGGTGGCGTCAGACGACGCAGACGCATAAGGCGTCCGTGCCGTTAACCGGAAGTGACGCCATTTAACCGGAAGTGACGCCATTTAGATCGACTTGCTGCATAACCTAGCGTCCGTCCGAAGAGCTCCTTGATATCGGGGGCCGGATAGTGCCGCATTTTCTACCGAGGTCGGCACGGCTGGCACAGATACTTCACGAGCGCTGCGTGGATGTTCGGCTGCGGTTAGTTCGTGTCTTCGCCGATGGGACACCTCGTGTCCAATCCGCGTCCCGCGATGGCCTCCAAACCTTCTTTTACTTCTTTTTTTTTTTTTCAGTGCGTTGAGCGCATTTGCATTGAGTGTTTGTGTAAAAGGGTTCAACGAAGTGATCCCTTATTGCCTGGCAACGCAAACACGGTGCGGTCGAACGGCAACTTTGAAACGAAAACGCACAGACGTGAGCATATATACGTACGGAAGCACACATACGCGTACGAGCTGAAGAGATCGTTATTCATTTGAATATATCGATTCCGTTAATGACAGTCGTCGCAGTTACTCCGAACGGCTTAGCGAGTTTACAAATTCACCGGACGCAGACTGCGCATCTTGCGCCGGCTCATTAGCACCAACTTGGAGATTTGCATAAATTAAACGGAGTCGGAATGCAACAAAACCTTCGAAGTCTTCGACGCCAAAAAAGAAATCTGTTTCCCTTTGGTGCGAAAAAAAAAAAAATTGTATAAGCTGCTCTGATGGCTTTTGTCGTACTATAACGTGACAATGACCGAATACTGCGCCACCTATTAGTTGCTGAGCAAATTATCGGAGTCCGCCATTGCTTGGGCACGTCCTCATCACGTATTAAACACGAGGGCTGCTTAGGCCCGTTCACACTCTTGCGGCCGAGTACGACCGAGAGAGACCAGACCGGTTTTTAAGCCTCTTGCGATCTCTTAGGACCAGCTCCGCTGTAGCGCATCCGGTCCTAAGAGATCGCGAGAGGCTTAAAAACCGGTCTCGTCTCTCTCGGTCGTAGTCGGTTGCAAGAGTGTGAACGGGCCTTAAGCGTTCGGCGTGATCTTGGATTCAATCACAAGCTTCGTGCCCAAGTAATTAATGGCTACCGCCAATGTTGCTTGACGGTGTTTCGAAAAGCGTCTATTCCATTAGCTAAACGTTGTGTCGTACATTGTGCGCGCGGCATTGTGAAAGATGCGCATCACTCGGCCGTTGTTGGCTATTCGAACTGACCGTCACACGCGAAGCAGTAAAGACAGCCTCAACTTCAAGAACGAAAAAAAAAAATCATTAATAATAATAATATTAAAGTATAGCATAATTTTAGTTGCTATTAATCGCCTTGCACTGATGAGCACTTGCTGGCAGCAATATTCCACCGCATTTACTGTCAACGCCAGAGACCACGTTTTCTTTTATCCCAAGATGCAATGACTGAAGAGCTCGCGAAGGCGTCCGACAAAATGACACGATACGATTCCGTGACTTCATTTATAAATGAAAGTCTCGGCCCTACCAGATAGTCGCATTATGTCACGTTCATCTAGAAACACCGAGTAGGAAAATTGTACAGACCTCGCATGCAGAGGACACCATTTCCCATGTTTCATTTCGTCACACTGTAGTGGCGGCGAAGATTCATAGAAAGCATCACGTAACACAAATATATGTCTGTACATATGTGGTCGTGATTGCTCGTCTACACAACCTCATTACAGTACAGTCCGCCCACGGGAGCTATAGGATCGAGCTACGCGTGCTCGTGAATTTAGTTTTCGAATGAGCGAAGCATTTTGGCATGATTCCGCTCCATACGTCCGGCACTGCCGTTTTAGCGTGACGTCAGAAACATGACTACTGACCATTCGACAGCTTCGCTCATATGACACCAGGTGGCGGAAATACTCGCCGCGCTTCCCGACAAAAAACGTTTACCGTAAACGACTTTCTTATCGCGGGCTGACTATTTCGCGAATCTTGCGAAGTGTTAATTCGGAAAATATTCCACGGGCACAAAATTTAGCGAGTGGGGAGTGGCAAATGGCGCATATACTTACCATCGCGATATTCTGGAAGTCGCAAAATTCCCGAAAATTAACTCGTTTACAGTATTTAACCATGAGATTATGGAGGGCGGTTGCACTGCGGCAGGCCCTTTTATGCGCAATAGCCTTCCCCGCTTCGCGCGTGCCCCTCTAGGTGGCGCAAGTCACCACCCGATCTAAAAATGTTCTGTCGTATCGTTGTATCCGCTGCGGTCGTTGGCTGCGGTCGACTAGGAGCACTGATCTCTATGACAATTTGCTTGATCGCGCTTCCCAGCTTCATCGCTGCAGCGCGAGTGCGGCCAGTGGAAGTTCCATATCGGCCATCTTGGGTCCAGAGGAAGTCGATCGGTAGGAGCGTTGCGGAGGTTGGGCGGCAGCAAGCTGGAAAACTCGCTTTCTGATCATTTGCCGTCTAACGCCGAAAAATCTTTTTTCTTAAAAAAAAAGAAAAGGAACTACGTAAACAATTGTAGTTGCCTTTGAGAACACGTGGAAATTTTTACAAAAGTGCAGCGCCGCAGGAAAAAGGCACAACTCGTCCAACGCAAGTTCCGCGGAGTCATCAAAGGACATCCCTTGATACGTCGAAGTGCTGCGTCTCTATACCTTCGCACGCTTGGATATCGATCAAGAATCGACGTCGTGTGGATGTGTTAACCTTTCGGGAAAGTTTTCAAGGTGTGTCGAGCGTAGAAGGCTGCCGTATGCATATAGCTCGCGGAGTTCTGGATCGTCCAGCTGTTCCGGTAAGCTGCACTGCTTAGCGGTTGCTATCATGCACTATCAACAATGTTCGAAATCCACTCGAATCCATCCGAATTACCCACGTAACATGGAAACACAGAGAGAGCAACGCAGTTAAGCGTGGGTTACAAACCACGTAGCCACTTTTGAACAATGGAACCAGGGGCGTCGGAAGTGTTCGGGAGAGGGAGGGGGTCGAGAAAGATAGTTTTCCGTTCCCTTCTAATGAATTGACTGCTACAAATGTCTCGAAGGCAAAGAACGCCCCCCCCCCCCCCCCCTGTTCCGACAGCAAGTGACAAATATACAGTCGTCTGAGTAAAGTGAAACGCTGCTCCGTTCTTTGATCACGCCGCGAGGCTTGCGTTCGACGAGTTGGGCTTTTTTCTCGCGGTGCTGCGCTTTCGTAAGAACCTCCACGTGTTCTCGAAGGCAAATGCGATCGTTCACACAAAGTATATATTAAAAAAAAACTTCTTTGGCGAATGACGTTGAACGAGCAGAAAACTCGTCTTCCAGCATGCATGCATGACGCCCAGCCTCTGCAACGCTTCACCCGGCAGGCTTCCTGTTGGTCCAAGATGGCCGCCCTGTGGCCGCATTCGCGGAGCGGGGAAGCGCGATCCAGCAATTGTCATAGAGATCAATGACTAGGAGCGCGACTGAATATTCCACACTCGTAAACTTCTTTGTATATCCATATCAACACCTTCGTAAAACGTGAAGTTAATTCAGCGCACTGAATGCCCCAAAACGAACCTTCCTCCATACACCATCGCTTTGCTTCACACACTAAACAGCAACAAATGCCGTACAATTTCCTCGGGCGCCTGTAAACGCAAGTTCGCGCGTTTCTTGCTAGGTGGCGCAAGTCGCCCCCAGTTTCGAAGGATTTACTCGTATGCCTCCATCCAATGCGCTCGACTAGTAGCGCAACAAAATCGAACACTCGCAAGCGACATCGTATACCCATATTAGCGCCTTCATAAAACGAGAAACCGATTCGGCGGACCGAAAGTCCCCCCCCAAAACGAACTTTCCTGCGTACACCGTCGCTCATGGCTTCGCTCGCCAAAAACCGACGCACAAGGTACAATTTCCTCTCCGGCGTCCGTATGCAAACAAATTTCGCAAACACACAGGAAAGAGTCTGCAACAACAAGAACAGCCAATACAAAAAACAAGAACGTGCGCCCGATTGCACAAATAGGCGCGACAGCGAACGCACGGTACACACAGCGAATGGATGCAAACGTAAACATAGTGCCTCCCGTGTTCTATCTAGCGGCACAGCAAACGAATTTCCGGTGCGTCCGATATTAATGGGACAGGCCCGAATCCAATCTAGGGAAGGGGAGGGGGCGGAAGAGTGCTCAAAGAACTCGCCATCCATGTTGTTCTCCTTTCTCCCCCCCCCCCCTCTCTTTTATTTTTCTTTTACGCGTGCTGCATTTTTACATATACGGTACAAGGCTTTGATTCTTTAACCATTCGCATACCTGAACGGGCTATATTATATCGCCACAAAACCGCGCGCCGCGAGCGCACGGTCATTTCAAGTTCGTTATTTAACAGACATACGGCATCGGATAGACTCCGATGCCCCGTGCCGTTATCCGCGATCCATCCGTCCATAGAAGCTCAAACCGAGTATTCGATAAGGCTCCCGTTCGAGCTTTTGAATCGAACTTGTATCGAACATCGGATTCATTCATCATGGAATTTCCATGATGAATGGAGCCTTGATTAACGACTCGTTCTGTTTAGAAATGGAGGGCGGCTAGTGCTCCCAAGCGGGTTTTATGTTAACTACGAGAGCCAGCAAACGGCCGCGCGGCTTCGTTTTGAGAAGTAATGATCTCTCTTTTGAAATAATCATGTATGAATTACTGGAATGAAGACGGATGTGGATATCGGTGTCATTCAATGGAAGGCTGGTTCGGCGGGGGTGGGATTTAGCGTGCTAATGGAGCGGGTTGGTCGTGGGGCCTGCAGCTTAAAACATTCAAACCGCCAGCTTCATCGAGCGACGTCCACTGAAATGTGTAGGCGTTTTTATTTCGTTGATTACATCGCCAGTACCTTTATTCTCATCAGTGGATACAAGATGGGTTGATAAGAGTATTTTAGAGGATAAACTCGGCTCTTTGGCAAATTCAAGTAATTCGAGTCTGGCCACTAGGTCCTGTGCTTTGAGTCGGAGTTGGACGAAACAACTGACACAAAAAACACTCATGCGATCAGATTTTAACAGTTAATAAAAACCGCCGCCTGTTCAATAAGGTGTAAAAAAATGTCGACGGAAGATTAAAAAAAACAAATCCCTGTGTGGTGTGGAAGCGCATAGTATTCATTCATCACTATATGCAACTGCCGACGCTCACACTGATCACATACAACAGATTATAGAAGATTAACCCGTCACTCAAAATTTCTACAAAAGCGGCCACCCTCTCTCTCTCTCTTTCACGGCGGTCAAAAATAAACTATGCGACGTCAATGCAAGCCATGGTCCATTCTGACGTCACACCTTGGCGTGACGTCAAAAACATAAATCGATGCACATGCCGGTTCACCCGGGCTATCTGCCGATGCCATTCGGAGAAATAAATAGGTGAATGAATACAACGGAATCCTTCGAATCGGGCGGCAGCTTGCGCCACCTAGCCAGATTATATGGAACGTTCAGTAGGTCGTTCCGATGACTCCAATAACGATACCCGGTACTCCGTCGACGCCTTTGCGCATGCGCTGCATCGTTATCGGATATCGTTATCGGAGGTCTCGGAACGATCTACTAAAACTCTGTTCGCGTAAAGCCTCTTGATGGTAGAATTTTCGAACTCAAACCGGGGATGCAGACGCCGGTCCAACCGTCGGCGCCATTCAAATGGATGAGCACAAGAATGAATACGTCTGAAACCGTTGAATCGGGCGGCAGCTTGCGCCACCTACCCGGATTATAAGAAACATTAACGTTAAACCTTTTGTTTTAATGGTACTCATGTCGAACTCGACCCACCCGCCTCATACACGGGGCAAAAGAACCCCCGAAAGTCCGCATATGCGTCGAATCAGCCCAATATGCCCGAATCTTTCCCCCGAGGCCAGTGTCCCAGAGGAATTGCAATTTCAGCCGCCAAGTAGGCACGACCAGACCTCCCTCATCCCTCGCTCTCATTATCCCTTTACACCGCTTTCAATTAACTCCATTCATTAGAAGAGCCGCCATCCCTCTCCCACCCAGAAAGAAGCCTCCTCGCAGCCTTTTTCTCCTCTCTCTCTCTCTCCGACTCTTTCAGACGCATGCACACATTCCCGCATAGACGCAGGTAGGACGTTTACGCACAGATGGAGTGCGCCTAAAGTAGGGAGTGTGTCCCCCAACTTTTCGATCGGGGTCATGGGGAACATATGGGGAGTTTGTTTGAAATACTATACCTACCAGGAGGAGGAGGTGAAGAGGACGATCGTCCGAAAGCGTCTCCCAGCTTTGCTCCCCGCCCTTCAAATATTAATGACAATAATAAGAACTAATATTAACTTCATTTTGTTTCATCGATCTTGACTAATAATTTTTTTCATCAATTTGTAGTGTACAGTTTCACAAGGCCTGGGACCTTGTCAAATTCTACAATAATGATCAACAAAAAGCGAAACAGGAAAATATATAAAAAAAATAACAGTAACCTACACGCAAGAACAAACTAAGGTTCAGAAGAAAGAAGAAAAAAAAACAAGCAGCAAATGCCTAACAGAATGCAGAAACCTCAAATAAAATCGCATATTTCGCAATAGTCATTTTCGAAGACACAACGACGTTAAGACTTTAAACTCGTTGTCACGTAAAAGGAAAATGAAGTTTTACGTGTTATTCGTGCGGTCTAAGGAAGAAAACGATTCTCTTGGCGATTGAAACCTGTACGTCTTGAAAGATAAAATAACACAAGGTTAATCTAAGACGCACCTACACATATCTTAATTCGACACACGAAGGGGGAGGGGGAAGGGGGATTAGTAGTATAGTAAACAAAAAAAAATGACTTTTTTAAAATTATTATTGCGGCTCTTGAGCTGAATACAAGTATAGAATAGATCGGCACTATTTCTCCTTCTCGCCGCGTGACAATGCGCATGCGCGCACACGCAACCAATCTGAGCTGGGGACGCCCCCCCCCCCCCCATGGTTCGAGTTGCCTACATCTCTCGAATCCGGGCTCTCCTAGGCAGAAACACAGTCGGTCGGTCGCGCCCCTCCTGGTGGCCAGCTCGTTCACCGCGCGCGGTCCTTCTGGTTTGAGCAAAGAGCCACTGCAGCTTCCGGGTTCTCCGAGAGGAGGCCGTATACCGAAGGGGGGTTAATTAAAACGACGAGGATTCCCCGGCTTGTCCTAATGCGGTTTCAATTTCGCGAAAAGATTCGCTCTCTCGCGAAAAACCAAATGAAATGAAAACGCTAATCGAAGAAGCCTATATCGGTGCTCGCTGGTCTGCAGGGAGGGTGCTGTGGCGGCAATCGCTGACCGGCCACCCTAGTGAAAAAATCTGATTTGTATAAGACATTTCTTGGCCCAATAGGCACCTACGATTAAATAAGACCATATAAAAAGCTTATAAGATAATATAAGATAAGAAACATACAAGTTAAGTTTCTTGTAACTCCTCATATAATCTTATATTGTTCTTAGGCGTCCTTCACGTTCTTATATGATCTTATTTGATTGTATGCGCTTATTGGACCAAGAAACTTGTACTACAAATAAGATTTTTCGCTAGGGGACTATATGCGTACGTCCGGCTTCGAAGCGTGGCGCCATCTACCGACCAAAACACACGGCACTGGCGTCCCGTCACTGCGGTAGCGCTGCTGTTCACATGGCGCATGCTCGCAGGCTTCACGCAAAACCTTGTTTCTGCGCGTTGGCCTATACACACCTTTCCGGCGTCCGTCACGCAGGCGAAAACTGCCGAATCACTCAGTTGTAAACGAGAAAACCTCCTTCGTAAAAAGAACAAAAAAAAAAACGCGATATCGACAACTCGTGTCAAAGAGAACAAAAATTACCCGTAAATAACGTACCCGCCGAAGCATGGGGTTGCCCCCTTTAAGAACCCTCGCGTCGGTGAGTTCATTTGAAAGGCCGACGACCAGACTCGAGATTCTGCAAGGCAGAAGATCCTCCTCACCTTGGGGGAGGAGGAAACCGGCAACGGTAGACAGGGTAGAAGGGGAGAGAGAAGGACGCGGGAGAAAAGTGGAAAGCGCGAACTGGTCGTCGGGGTTTAAGGCCGCGGTTTATAACCCGCTGGTTACGCAGCTCATAGATCCCACAGAGGGCGCGGTGTTCGCCGCCGCAGACGTGACGTCAGAATGATCCCCGGACAGGCCTCCTCCAGCATGTAAGAAGCGCGCTTTGCTTCACACACATCTATGCGCTTCTAACACGTTCAAAAAAATAAAAGTTTCTGTATACGACTGATGTGACATCGTCAACACTAGAAAGAAACACGACCCCAGACGGTGTCTGCAGAGCGTCGTTTCGTATGATGTGTTAGGAGCGCGAACGCTACTGTAAAGACGCTGCCCGCAAAAATTACTCTCGAGAGAAACACGGTGGAGAGAAATATTCCGGCGAGTGAAACGAATACACCATCACCGACATCCGCAAGTTTTGCGCTATGCGGGTAGCAAGTGGAAGAGACGGGGAGAGAGCCTAGCTCTCTCCGACTGGAATGACTAGTGGAAATAGACTAAGACAGGCGTTCGGCGTTCGAACGCGTTCCAACAGTGAATAGAGACAAAAGCAGCTAGCTTTGAGTCTATACCCACTAGTCATTCCAGTCGGAGCTCGCCGCTCCATGGCGTCCCCGCGGTCTCTCATCTTCCTCTCTCTCAGTTTCTACATGTGTATGTATTAAAGCAGTTCTAGTTTCGTTGTTTTTTCTTTCTCGACTGCAAAATTTTTTTTTTCGTTTTACAAAAAAAAAATATGTACATCTATACATGTTAATAAAAAATTGTAAAAAAAAAAACTTCTTATCATTATGTTTGAGGGCTCGTGGTGTGAAAAGTGCGCTCTGGGGACTTTGCAGAGAGAGAGAGAGCTTGACTTAAAACCCTGGACAAAGAAAAAGGAAGACGACATGTCTACGGTTTTGCACGGTCACTTTTCTTTACCTTTTTTCACACTCCCATTACATTCCTTTTCTTTTTCTTCCCCGTCGGACCATCGTCTGACAAGTAGGTCGTTAGGGAACACGTCGACGACGGAAGTCATTATAGCAGATGGTACGCGCACCCACAGGGGCGCGAGAGAGGAAGGACTGGGGTCGGAGGAGTGGCTCACATAGATGGCGTACTGACGACCCCGAGCGGTTTCCCCATTCGGGACGTGTTCTCTGTAGGGAATGTTTTGGGGACTCCGTCGTGTTGATGGCGCGTAAATGATGGAATGGTAGTGGGTGCGCGCGTACTTGGAGACGATTAGACGAGACGTGGCATGTGGTAGCGTGTATGTCATGCGGCGTTTACTCCTTCTTTCTTACTATTTAGGGACCCTCAAAGGACAGCGAAAATGGCCTGTGACAATACTTACAATTTATTGCGGGGCATTCACGTTTTTATGTCTCCACGTGGTTTTAAAACTTGAGGCTCCAGTTATCTGCACCGTGTCACGTTCGGGGAGAAATTGGGTTAAACCCGGTTCTTACCAAGCATGTTTAGGATTCGACATTTCGGGTAAAATTTAACGTATTTTTAATCCAAACACAGATATCTTTATAGTTAAACTCTAACAACAACAACAAAAAAAGTCACAAAAACAACGCAAACAAAAAGGGCGGGGATCGCCCGATCGACGCGACGCGCAGCGGCAACCCGATGCGGCCGCACTAGGAACTAACAGGCCAAAACAAAATGAACAGGCGCTCGGCCCCATCAATTGCGGCGTCACCTGTGGGTGGCAAATACAAACGCACAATGAGTACCAGCACGATTTCCCAGTCCAGTCGCGGGGGGACAGAAATCGAAAATGGCGCGGCAGCGGCCCCTTAACTGTGGCGCCATCTGTGAGTGGCAAATATAAACACATACTCCGCGCGAGATTTCGCAGTCCACTCGTGGGGGCGGCAACAAGCGCAAAGGGAGCTGCAGCGGTCGAGCACGCCGAGAGGAAGAAGTGGGGGAAAGTAACGGAGTTCCAAGATTTATGTTGCAAACTCGGTCCGGAGAACTCCGGGTTTTCGAGCTCGCAGTAGTGGCCGGGCCAAAGCGCCGAGGATGCACGTAGCCATACAGTAGAGTCCATAAATCACATGTCCGCGGACTCGTTCATTGTATATCGCGCTTGCCTTGTTTTATGCTTTTTTTCCATCTTTTTTCTCTATGTAAAGGAACAGCCGCATTTGAAACAGCATCGGACACTGCACCGTGTTCCCAATGGAGGTTGCGTGGAAGTTCACCAACGGCCATTTTGAAGCATATCGCTTCAATCGTGTGTAGAATTAATGAAGCTTGAGTATGCTTATATCTTTTCAGTGTAAAGTAAGGGCTTGATCACTCATTTGCGTTTGAGTTGAGTGTGATTAAGTACGTTTTAATCACCTGTAACTGCTTCCGAGTAGTAGTACTATAGTGACATATATTTAATATTACAAAAGGTGACTCCAAATTCCTCAACACAGTGTTTCCAAACAAGCCCGCTTTGCGCCCACCAAGTGTTGGGCACTGCGCGTGAGCAGAAGCCAAATTCGAGATGAGGGAAGCGTTTGCGCATGCGCAGTATGCGCAGTCTCACATCAACACGGCGCTGCTGTCGGTACTGCATGCGCAGTACCGACAGCAGCGCCACCGCCATGGCGTGACGTCAGTGAGTTGAGTCGGTCTATATACTTCGCTTCACACTACCGCGGCCACAGCTACGTTCCGACCTAGCCAATCAAGCTACGCGAAAAGTGTGTCGGCATGGCGCTCGTCGTCTCTCTGTACGTTCGCTAAGCCTATCCCGCAGTGCGAATGTCGCTTTGGCCCACGTACGTCACGTTGCGTGCTCGCCAGGCACTCGGATACAACTCCTAACTTCCACGCGCCAAAGTTGCTCTATGGACATACATATAGGCCCGTTCACACACTTACGTCTGCTTACGACCGACTTCTTGGGATCCCCTTACGACCAGGGAACATGCTGGCACACTGACGCCATCTGTGAGGTGACGATAGAACTACATTTCAATGTATAGAGCGACGGTTCGACGGCTACCCGATAGATGGCGCCAGTGTTTTCTCTCGCCGTGACAGATCCCAAGAAGCTTTGGGCCACCGGGTCGTGACCAGTCGCAAGTGCGTGAACGGGCCTTAAGGCTTGCACACACGCTTATACGACTGCTTACGACCGGAGGGGCTAAACCCAGGTTGCAAGCAGTCGCAAGTGTGTGAACCAGCCTCGGCGAGTCTCAAGACGGCACACCAACGTCGATGCAACGTACTACCCCAAAAAAAGAATAAAAGTTAAAAAAAGGCGGCCGTTTGAAGACAAGATAACGCGCGCACACGGGGACACGCTCGAGCCAAGTACCGAGCTGTTCAGTCTGATCCGCGTGTGGGGAGATCAATATATAAAGAAGTCATCGGAGAAAATATTTTAGGACTTTCCGTCGCTCGAGTGGTGCGTGACAACGAGAGGGCTCTGTAGGGCCCTGTACGCCCGCGATATTGATTCGGTGAACCAACAAACCGTAGGCCGAAAGAGGCAGCTCTTTTGTGAGGAAAGATTCAATCGAGCGCCGCCGTGGAAATTGGGCGAGTGCGCAGTTACGCTCTCACATCGACGTTTCAGGCCGGAGAGACTTGAAAGAAACGCCATTTCTAAACGGCTTAGACGGGGTGCTTTTGTAAAGGCGAACGAAGAGGTAGCACGGGCAACGATCGACTAGGGGCGGGGGATTGAATTGCCAGATGTATCGACTCGGTTATTTTATTTTCTCCCGAACGCGTACTTCACTAGTACAGACCCCTTTTCTCATAAATCCGTCAAACAATATTGGCGGTTGCCATATTTTGGGCAACGCGGTTTCTGCGAGAAGTTTTGTCTGACCACACCCTATAGTGCACGACCGAAAGCTGAAGCGAGACTCATTTCCACAGACGCAGTCGCGGCGTGGAATTATCTGCGGAGTTTCATCTGCAGATAAATTTCTCGAAGGGCGTCTGCGCAGCATTATCTGCGAGCCACGTTTTCTTCGTACAGATGTATATGCTTAAAACTAGACAGTTTATTCTTTGTCTACTTCTTTTGCAGGAGTTGTTGTGACGTCAGAGAGACGCCGAGCTCTGATTGGCTCTGATTGAAGGATAGTGGGTAGACCTCAAAGCAAGCTGCCTTCAGGTCTACCCACTATTCTTCAATCAGAGCCAATCAGAGCTCGGCGTTCTCTTCTGACGTCACCACAACCCCTGCAAAAGAAGCAGGCGCACTTGCGCTCTGCATAGCAAAGGACCGCCATGCAAAGAAGACACACGCCTGCGTATGTCGGAATAGCAGCGTGAGCGCAACGTAATGAACGCCCAGTGTCCGCGACCCCAAACATGGCGGATGATCGTCGCAGAAGCCGCTGGAGGGCGCGCACGGTTTTGAAAAAGGGGGCTAGTGACGTCACGTCGTGTCACTCGCTGTGCCAAGTGTCGCGCGGCGACGTAGCGGTGTCCCCAACGTTAACTGGATCTGGCAACGTTGACTGCCGAAGTCGTCTGGCGTAACGCGACGTCGGGTAACGTCACACTGCGGAACCTGACGTGACGTCGCTTAACATCGTGACGTCGGGTCATTAAGCGAGGGTGTGCCAATAAAAAGAAATCACGAAAATCCAGTGTTTTCTTTTTTAATGAAGTGTGTAAGCTCCAATGGCGGTTCCAACCCGATACATCAAGCTGCCAGCGTTGTTGTTGTTGTTGTTTTTACACGATTTAATAGTTTTCCTACATCGGATCTAGATGGTTCCCCAATAAGTAGATGACAAAAGTTCTCAACAGCGGCATCGCGCATCTAGTATGATGCACCTTGAAACCACCTCTCACATCCAACACGGAGAGGGGAAAAAAATAGTGCTGCTAGAACTCACCGCCTCGCGGCTTTATAGCCTTCCGATTCCTACCGTATCCAACATAATTAGAAGTATTTTCAAAGCTCAGTAACCTCATTGTTAACTTCCCGACAAAAAAAAAAAAAACGACAAATGAAAAAAAAAAAAATCTCGGAACACACGCGAGCAACGCGGCGACGGTGATAACAGCAGGTGGCGGTGCGGTTCTCTTTCCTTTATCGCACATCCCCCAATCCCTCTTTCCCCCCGTCTCGAAAAAGAAACACTCGATCCGTGAACACCTCCTGCGCCCTTCCCAATATCCGATAGATGGCGCAACTTGTAGCGATAACCGTTACCTTACTCCCACCGTTCCCTGCTCGGTCATTTCGGTTTTTCCCCGCCAGTATTTCATTTTTCGTGCCCAGCAAGCATCAGCCGGTCTGCCCAGAAAAAAAGGATGAAACGAAAAAGCCCCTCCATCAAGTCCTAATCGACTTCGTTCAAACTCAACAACACCCTTCCCTCAGCCTCATCGTCGCGTCTCCCCCACAAAGCTACAGAAACGATACACCGTTCCCTCCCCAAATTCCCAACCCTCCCCTTTTGCCCTCCCCAAACAGCCCTACCCTCCCCTATTTTCTTCCTCACCTAGGGAATCGATGGACCCAACCATCGATTCACCGGTCGAACTTCTTTCATCATACAGCGCACAGCTACGCTGTCTTGGGGGAAGGGAATCGGAGGCCACTTTTATTATCCGCGAGCGATGAGAGCACCGACAACGAGCTTGGCGGTAGCGCCGGCCCCTGATTGGTCTTGGCTCTCCAACACCTTTTAACAAAATCTTTTTTTTCTTTTCTTTTTTGGTGTGTGTGTGTGGGGGGGGGGGAGTTTAGTGGTTTGACGAGCGCGAGAGCGACCACGTACCATGGTGGCCTGTTTCCACTTATTAAAGTGGACACAAGACCCCTTCTCAAACTTTGAAGCTGTCGGTTCGTGCGGTCGGAAGGGACCAGAATATCGAATTAACCCACGAGTTTCTCTCTTCCTCTTTCTTCTTCGCCTGGCCATGCAGTTATTGATTGCTCGTTCTTATGTTACCCTCCTAATCTAATCTGACTTCGTATGGAAATCAAAACAATACTCAATTGCACTAGTATTTCATGCGTTCGACACGTATTTCGTCCTTGTTCGATTACGTCCGCTTTGTCCTTACAAGGGGGGGGGGGGGTTAATCGACATGATTTCATTCGCCGTACCGGTAATCCTTCTGAGGAGGAAGAATAATTGGGAAGAAAAGAAACGCGTCGAAACGACTGCTGCCAAGAAGGCAGAAAAAAGGTGGGCCATGCAGTAAAAAAATAAAGTGTCGATTTAACTCTTTTTGGAGTGTAAGTGGCTTGTCACAGAATCCACTCTTTTAAAGAGTAACTTTAACTCTTCGGAGGCAAGTGTATGTTTAACTCTCTCATACAAGTGTTCACTTAACTCTTCTATAGAGAGTAACTCCAACACTTTTGAGAGAGTCAGGGTTACTCTTTTGATGTGTAAGTGTAAGAGTTAACTTCACTCCTTTGTGTAGAGTAACTCTAACTCCATGAGAAGTGTTTCCTAAACTCTTTAATGAGAGTAAATTTCACTCCTTTGTGTAGAGTGCCTGTAATTCTATCAGAAGTGTTGCCGAAACTCCTTGTTGACGAGTGAAGGATGCTCTCCAGGGAGAGTTACGTTCATTCCTTCGTGTAGAGTAGCTACAACTCTATCAGAATGTTGCCTATACTCTGTATTCAAGAGTTACGGGTACTCGCCAGGAAGAGTTACCCTCACTCCATCGTCTAGAGTAACTACAACTCCATTAGAAGTGTTGCCTAAGCTCTGTATGCAAGAGTTAAACATATTCTCCCGGAAGAGTTGAATTCACTTGTTTGTGGAGAGTAACTAAAACTCCATTAGAAGTGTTGCCTGAACTCTGCATTTAAGAGTTAAGCATGCTCTCCAGAAAGAGTTAACTATGCTCTCCAGCAAGAGTTAATGTCACATAACAGCACACTTGAGCAGTTTGTATGACCCCTCCTTAGAGAGTACTTAACGCTTTAAAACAGAATTCAGGTAACACTTGGAATGGGGCTGTAATTACTCTACAGAAAGAATTGTGTACAGTAAATACAGCCCAATTTGATGTGTTGCCTAAACTCTGTATAAAAGAATTAGCACCCTCTTCAGGAAGGGGTCACACAAACTCCGCTCAATTATACTGTTAAATATTGTTTTTAGTGTGTTGTTGAGTGTAAATTAACCCAGTGAAAAGTAACGGAAACTCTTGAAAACAGAATTAGAAGAACGGAAGTGTAAAACTGGCTTTGTTGGGAAAAAGCTTGCTGGAAAAAAAAAAAAAAACTCTTCTGGCAAGCGACATTTCTAGCCTGTTGAAGTGCGACCACTGTACTTTTCTTTTTGCAATTATTTTATGGAATGTCAATACCTCCCTTGGTTTCGCTGTAATTTGGAATACTTTTGTCCTTATTGTATGAGTTGTTGCATACAACTAGGGACAACTCAAGTATTTTGCCATGAACAGTAGCCCTAAAATCTAAAAGCGGCTATGTACATGTTCACAAGGAGATGGTTGCATAGCAAATGTGGAACTGCAGCTATAAAACGACATGAAATATATAGCATGAGCCTGCACAGAGGCAATAGGTTCTCATAAAAAGTCAGCATAGAAAGAAAACAGTAGAATAGAGTTCATTAAACCAAGATTTTATTTCACCACATGGCAAAAAAGGCAAAACTGGCAAACAAAGTTCCTTTGGCTAACAAGTTTTTAACTTTGTGATCAAGTCTAAAGCCAAGACGGACTTTATTTTGTACTTCAAACCAATGAAGTGCCCAATCACCGCGAGTGACTGGCTTGCTTTTTGACGGTAAGAAAGGTCGTGGACTCCGTGCAGTGCAAGAACGAGCGCCGCACCAGCCACAATATCCGTCACTTCAAAGGAGTGGTCCTCCAAGACCACAGTTATGGCACTTGAGTCCTCTTCGTCGATTCGCATCACCGGATAGGTCGATCGGTCGTGTCCCTCCTCCTGTGAAGAATGAATGCTTAAATGTAGAGTCAGCAATATTAAAAGAGAGGAAACAGCTCGCTAAGTGCCCTTAGTTAATACCAGTGCACTCATTTGCGAGACAATGAACCATTTGCGAAAATTCCAGGGGCCGTTCATAGGATGCGCTCCAATAGTTGGCTGGGACTCGCTTTCTTGCCGATTGAACAAGAGTCCCAACCGAACACTAAGGCAGCACTCATTGCTAGCTCGCTCAGCCACAACCATCCAAAACCGTTCGTATCCCTTCTGATATGCACACCTAAGATAAAGACAAACCACATCCCTCTCTCTATTTTTTTCCCTTTGTATGCAATGGCAGCCATAAGGAGTTGCATTTATTTACGGGATCCCCAAGTTTGCACTTTATCGAAAGAAGGGGGAAAGGGGAGGGGCAGTTCCCCCCCTCCTCCCTGACTTTTGGAACAATTATAGCAGGCAATATGAGAGAGAGGGACAGAGTTTAGCTTCCCTGCACATCATCCCTCCACCTTCCAAACAGTAGCAAATGAGCTGGCCTCTGCCCATAGCGGTGAAATACATAGCTCTATATAGACTAGATTGAGAGGTGGGATGAATGCATTTTCTTAACATCTGCATTTGTCCAAGTGGCATACAATATGTTAGGAACATTTTTATAGATAAATTAGTGTGAACACCCTATTGGGTTTCAGTGCTGACTGCCATATGTTATAGTTTATTTCACAACTTTAGAAAAGAAGCTAGAGAATGCAAGTAACATCGAAGTTTGGGGAGACCATCCATTAAATATTGTAACTACAGCTCTACAAGGGGCTAATTAGCTATAAAGTACCTACTAAAATGCACGAATTCTAAACAAAACAAAACAAGAAAAAAAGAAAGAAATTTAAAAGTAGCCCAAACCAAAAACATACAGGTTTAGATTGGCGAGTGTTAAAATAACTGATAAATGTGCCACATGTCAAAATAGAACATGCATCGCGGCGAGCTTAAGCTCTGCCACAACCGACACTACTAGAGAATCAGCGAGCTGCTCATGTTTGTCGCTTCATCGTGAAGCTGCGTAATAGATGTGGGCTCTATATTTTTATCACATGCCGATGAACTGGTTGCACCACTCTGAATGCAGGTGCAGGCACATGCATTGCAAGGTCGAATTTAAAGCTCTTTTTGTTTTCCCAAATAGTAGAAAGGTTATTCTATAAATTGCTTAACCCTACTCTTGCAACATCACAGTGTCCCTCAATCCTTCATCTAGACTTAAGACACGTTTATTACGATCTCGACATTTAAGTTCACACCTATGTTTCTAAGTTGATTTGAAAGGAAAAAAAGTGTTTTAAGAATCGCGGTGTTTGCGGCACATAAATATGTAGTTATAAATGTACCCATATTGCCTCCATATTATTTACAAGTTATAAATCAAACCGCTGGCCTCCCTTTCAGCTCACCAGTGTCAAACGTACTACTAAATTAACAGTCCAAGAAATACCTTTTTATACACAAAAATATGACAGTTGAACAGAACATGACGCTTGAATGAATCAAGAGTTTAAAATAAATCACTCACATAAAAAAAGCTTGTCGAGTAAAGACAATTACTGGCAGATACACTCACATAGCGCAGTGACATATCTGACACTCCACTCCCACCCAGAAAGCTGAATCTTGGCAAATAAGGACTACTCAACACCCTGCGGAATTCGGCTTTGGGCATACTTCACTACAGCACACATCTACCGCCAAGAAGACAGCCATATTTTAACAAAAAAAAAATGAAATAAAAAGTACTTCAAAAACAAAAATAACCAATCAGAACGTCTCTCACGGACTATTAAAATAAAAAGCATTTACAAATAACGCTGTACAGGACCTTTCGGGCTGATCGCTGTGGACTACATGCGGGACTCGTCGGAGATTCCTGGCCCAGAGTTAGACACGGTTCAAACTCATCGGATCTTGACAAAACGTACATTGCGTAGCAAGAACACATGTCGCCGATGGCCAAAAGGAAGTAGAGCATCCTCTCCTTGTCACTCACATGGAAGAGAAGGCGGTCCGTCGAGTCTTCGGTCCGTCGAAGCTAGTGGTGACATGTATGCCCACAACAAAGGAAGATCACCGGTGTGTAGGCGCTGCCGACAGAATATCCAAGGCCTTGACAATCCGCATGTTGAAGATCGCACTTGGCATTAAACCATCGTTCTCACCGGTTCCAGTAGGGGTAGCGTGGATAGCGGAGATGCCAAACCACTTCGTCCGATAAAAAAAAAGTTTTTAAGCAATAAAATGCACTCAAACAACTTAAAAACTGACACCACGGTGTCCTGATATAAGCATGTTGATCTTGCCATTATTTTCCTTAAAGAAAATAGCTATTTCTGCCGGGGAAAAAAACCTCCATAAATTGCGAAGCGCATCTGCCCGTTTGCAGTTCACGGATGCGCGTGTTGGACATTGAGGGAACCGTCCCCGTTGTCTTCCAGTCCCTACCTTATCGTTAGGCCTTGGATTCACGCGATCCCACTTCTCTCTCTCTCTCTCTCTCTCTGTGTGCGTGTGCGTGTGTGTGTGTGTGTGTGTTTCGCGGGCTCCGTCACTCCTAAGCTGAAAGTGTAGAGGAAGCTAATGTGCTCGGTGAACCAATCGCACGTTTGGCTTCAATCACGTGATCACACTCCCTCCCGTAACCACGTCCAGAGAGCGGAGCAGGCGATAACTGGTCTGGCGCGCACGTAGCTCCTCCGGTACTGTCAGCTTAGAAATGAAAGGAGCCGTCCTCCGTCAAGGACGAGGGCGCCGAGTCCCCTACGCTTACAAAGCAGAGATTTGGAGAGATTAGTGATGGTGGGTGGGGAAAACGGGAGGGGAACTGTTTTCTCATCACCTTCTCTCGCCCTTTTCGAGGGAGAGATGGAGTTCTTGCGCCAGGCCGAGGGACATCCGTAAGCAACCCGTTTCGAGGCCATCGGCGCGCCCCTCCACTGTCCAAAAACCAATATGGTAGAGATTGCTTAGACATGATAACTCTAGAACAAGAGAACAAAAAGGGACTGGCAGACACGAAGCACCGAACTCAGCTTGAAGCCTCATGTCAAAATTAAAAAGATTATGATAAATCAATTGTCTCCCAACGAAAACAAAGCGGCGATATAAATTTCAAGAAGATTGTCAACCATTTTGGCGTTCACTCAGAACACCAGTGAAGCTAACTAGCCTACGTCTCAAAATAAACAAAACAGAAGAGCATGCGCACAAAAAAACATGCACACAAACATGAGGAATGCGCCACATCGCTAGTCTAAAATACAAACGACATGTGGGCGATCGTACGGGTGTAGCATTATAGCCCCACGTGCCGAATCTGTGTGCACACTTCCACCAGCATTGTTTCATGTCTTAGCCTAATATGTTGAGGGTCCACAAATGACGGCATGGTTACGTTACACAAGCTCGCGTGCACACTTACTGTCTCTTAATTAAAAGCAGGATGCTCCGCCGTCACGGTGAGGACCAGGCCACATGATCTGGGGATTCGCGTCATGGGCTTCTGATAAAACGAGCCTTTTGAAGGCAGGTCAATAGGGCGGGTGTCAGTCGGGGGCATTCGACATCGGGTGCTTTCGTGCACCACCCGATCGTACATAGGGCATGAACTTTCTGTAAAGCGGTCTCCTTCGGGGAACTTGGCAGTCCACTGTGATAAATGGTCGTATGACCCTTTGCTGGATAAAACACAGATTTCGGGCAAGTAGGAACCAAAAGCAGAGGGGAATATTTTAGAGGCGTTCAAGATCAATGTAAAGAAAGATGACAGTTGCATGAGTGCGTCGTCACTTGTTTTATCAAATAAGGAATTCAGATTCATTTGGCTTGATGTATAATAAAGTGTGTAATCGTGGCGTAGCCAGGAAATTTTTTTCAGGGGGTGTTTTTCCTTGCTTAAACTGCTTGAAAGACACAAACAAAAAAGAGAGGAAAAAATATTGCCCAAACACAACTTTGTTTACAATTTTCCTGTTTCTTAGACGACAAAAAAATCAACCTTTTTGCCACATCTCGTTCGTCCAATATTTAAAAAGGGGAAATTTAATGGTAAACGACGAAAGAACGCAGCCATAACATATAATAATTAGCTTTGAACAAAAAAAGTCCAGACAGGCTCACAAAAAATTACGGTGCGTGCACTTCAATGCGGAACGCTCGGGTATCCAATGACTGAAAACTACGGAAAAGTGCCAGAGAATAGCGAAGTTTAGAATACTATTAAACATAAAAACTGCAATGCGCACTGGGGCAATGAGCAAGTGAAGCGTCACGCTCATTGTTCCTGCGCGGATCACATCTTTCAGAAGTTATCGTTCTATAGTCATGTTTTAGGTTATTTCCGTTCTTCGTTGTCGTTTTACGAGAAAGTGGAAGATAAAAATACCAGTTTCTATCTTTTTGTGGGGTCTAAATTAACATTTAGTGGAAGCCGCCGTCGGTCAATAGAAAGAAGCGAGAGGACCCTTTTGGTGCTGACTTGAATATTCCGGTGAATGTTCAAAAGCGCAGCCCCTATACTGCGTTCACCATTAACCTGAGACTAGAAGCTCCGCTTTTAGCGCGAGCTTTCTCTTCTTGCTAAAACAAGTGTGATCGCGCAGGCACGCGCAACCAAAGCTCTGCCGAAGCCAGCGAGCTCGCGTTAAAGGCGGAGCGTCTGGTCTCAGCTTAGAACGGTGTAGCAAGCGCTCCTGGAACGTTGAAGCTCTCAGGTATGACTTCAGTCTTCGGAGTCTCGAGAACCAACGTTCCGCTTCAGCGGTGCTAACGAGCATGGTGGCCAGGATTTGCAGCAGGCGGTTTACATTAGGATACAAGGCCTCTGGGCAAATGCAAGTTGCCTGTACCGCCGAGACCCGCTAAGCGGTGCGGTCCCTCCACATCTGTGTCAAAACCAGTACTTCCCCAGGAAGTTTATTTAACATAACGAATGCTCCGCACAGGCTGGCGATTTGCTCGGAGTCGAGGCTTGCGACATAGAGACCGACGTCGTTGGCCACAACATCGCTCTCGCCTAGGGCGGACGATGCTGCCTGGAGTGAATGTGCCGACTCATTTTGAGACGTTGATGACACGCTTGAAGTTGTAGGTCAATAATCATTCTTGAAAAAAACCGTCAAGTTCCACGACTCACGTGCTGAATGCAAGCACGTAAACATAACCCACTGCAGCGATTAAAGAAGTCAACTAGGTACGCTTTGAAACCAAGTGATTATAAGCATTACAAAGCAGCTTCAACAGTGCATATGCTGCCGCTTTTCTCTCTTGCTTATTTTCTTTTTTGTTTTTTTAATTGATGGGGATGTTTTTGTGTGCTTGTTTTTTGCATTTTTGTTTGTGTATTAATCAAGCTAAAGGAATACAGGCGAGTAAACCCTTAAAAAAAATGGAACCAAAAAAAAAACGCTAAGCTGTTTGTTATTTTGTCGTCATGTTTTCCCCTCATTGTAGGGTTCGTAAAGTCAGAGTATTGCTATTTTGGAATTTTGTTGCGCTGCCCTGAAATGGTCGTCGAGTCCTTGACACTCAAAGGGTAGGGGAGTTAAGCCGCCTGCATTCTCCGAGGCGAGGCCAGCTTTCTTCGAGGTCAGGATTTCGCGGCTTTTGTGACGTCGGGAGCTGAGCCATTCGCACCTGCGAGCCTGAAGAAAGGCTTCGGTTACTAACATGGCCGAGTTTGGAGAGAGCTGTTCGAAGAGCCGGAGCCGGACAGCGTCGTCATCTTCGTTTCGCTCTGGGATGTTGTGGGCACGGCCCCTGGCCGTAATAAGTTGTCGAAACAAAACACACACACACAAAAAAAAATCCTGATATTGGAAAGGGGTAAAGAGGACAACCATGAAATTTCGGGGGTGTTCCAACCCTTGAACACCCCTCCCCTGGCTAGGCCACTGGTGTGCAAATATGTTCGTGTTTTCCAAATAAAATTCAGTTGCCAGTAGCGCTCCGAGTTTGCACTACTACTTCTTTGTGCACGAGTCTTTTTTTTTTTGCGCTTTTAAGTATAGGTTTGTTGCCGGTGACGTCACCTCTGGCTAAACTTTAAAGGGACACTCAAGCGGTTTTTGGAGAAGCTACTTGTTGGTGCGATGGCGTTAAGGAAGTGTCAGTGAATGAGTATCTTCAGTTTTAGAAGGCAGAACCGCCTATTAATCACGCAGGAATAAAATACGTGCGGACTCTTTCCTGTACTTGCGAGGACCAATGAAATTATCGTATGTTTGAAAATTTTGGCGGCCTTTGTAAAGTTTCGCTAAAGAAACAATTTTCAGTTTATTTAAATATGTTGTGCATGATAATTTCACAAGACGTAAAATAGTTCTAGTTTAGAACACGCGATACTGCAATTATCGTTTCACAAACAAGGGACTACGTTTTCTCCTTGCCTTCCTCCGCGGGGGTGAATTTCCCGTTCCCCCGGGATGCGCGGAAGCGCACGTATCTGCGCGCACATGGCGTCGGTGGTGATCGTCGACGTGGACGGCGTGGTGAAAGCTCATCGTTCCGCGTAAAAGCGCTATCCTTGACTGTGAATTTTCGTCGTGTGTCGCTATGATAACCCAGCACGTACTAGAAGGGAAGATCCACCTACTCGTGCGGCGATGTCGTGGCGGCACTCTCAAGACAGCAGAAACGCCCGTGCCGTCGTGTTTGTTTACTTCGACTACAGTGGTGCTTTCTAAGCATTTGTGTCCTCGAACATCGCCCGGATTTCTTATTTGGCGCATTTCATGCGTGTGCTCAAGTTCAAGGTATTACTGGCGCGTACCGTATAAAGGACGCGAAGTTTCACGCGTTTTCATCACCGGAGAAAAGTGATTAGTGTTAGCAATCCTGAACGCTCGCAACGTCTATCTGATCACGAAATCATATTTCTACGTTGCTATATCGCTGCTAAGATTACATTGTCTTTTATAATCGTAGAAAATGCGTGTGGCGATATTTGTACTATTGCAATGTCGTGTATTAGAGTCGTGATCGTCCAAGACGACGTACTGCATCTTTTTATTTTCTTTTTTCATCCACTGTACCCTGCAAGCCTATCAAGAAAAATCAATAATAAAGCTTTAGGCTATAGAAAACTGTCTGTCTCTATTCTGTTACGGCATTGAGTAGCAGTGCGTCCCCTTTTAGAGGGGCCGCTGAAACAGCTGACGGCGACCCGCTGCGCTTGTAGTGGTTGCAGGTGTGTACGCGCGGCGCAGAGCGGTCGTTCCGGTTGCAACGGACGCAGTGGTAGGTACGCGCTCGTTGCACATGTCTGAACCAGCCTTCCCCCGTCCTCCCGAGGCGAAAGTCAACGTGGCGACATCGTTTGACATCACGTACCAGAGGTAACGCTGCGATGTCAAACGTTGGTTTGGTTACGACTTGCCCCAACCGCAAATCGAAGAACGCCCGAAAAGGTCTGCGTTTCGTCGTCCTCGGAACCCGAACATGACTCTGAAGCGCTGCTATCGTCCACATCGCACGTCGGAGTGGCGTCATAGCAAATCATCCCCAGGTCGGCTGTCCGCCGAAGAATTTCAACCTCCAACGGCGTCAGGTCCTCGAGCGTAGAGAACGCCGCCATGATCGAAGCTCGAACGACAAAGAGGTTCGGCCGATGCGGCTACCTCGGGATCACTGCGCGACGGAGCGTCGTCCAACGCCATTGGCCCGAGATCCTTTTGATAAGCGTGCGAGGACCAATGAGAGTGGTTTCGTTTTCGGATGGATCCGAGGTTTGGCGGCCTTCAATTACATTTTTATTAAAGAAATAATCACCGTATGACTATACTATTTGGTTTTTAGGGATACTTGGGGCGTCTAAATTCAGCTGTCATCATCAAAACACGAACTCAAAAACCACTTGAGTGTCCCTTTAAGTCAAGACCAACATTGTCGTCGGCTATCAGTGCCTTGGCGCCATGTTGGAGACATTTGGCGTCTTATTGTGACAACAGTCGTGCTGTAAAGTAATAGAGCCGTCTGTAAAATCACATTTCAGAATATTTATTTTTCCTAGTCAATCGCAAAAAGGTTCTTCACCTGACACGAAGTGCAGTTCATAAATCCGTAGTTAGGGTACGAAGCGTTTCTGTCAAGATCATAGTGTCAACATAAAAATCTAGAGCGAGAAGTCCCATGCGTTTGGCCGCGACGGAAGGGCGAGGCATAGACGCGGACATCGGCGACCCCATTTGGCGGTCTCTATCAGCTCATATCGCTGGCGACGCACATGCACAAAGAAGCAGCAAAACATCACCTGTAAGTTCTGCACCTTTTTATTTTATTTATTATTTTACTTTGCAGAAAAAAAACATTCGAACCGCGAGTTGACAAAATTAAATAAAGGTAGGCTGTACCAACTCACTTATTAAAACATCCTTGCCCATCTTCCCAACAAAAAAAGGAAACAAGTAAAAAAAATAAAACAGTCTGCGCCGAGCAACTTTTAACATGCGCCGATCCCATAGCGGCGCCATCTATTGACAGCCCGTGGTATTGCGAAGAGAAACTAACTCTTGCTACAGTTACTCTCGAGTTCGAGTGAGGGTTAAGGGAGAGTATCATCGAAAGAAGCGGTCGCGAAAGAGTAACTTTGATGAAGAGAGTGTTAAAAGTAGAGTAAGTTAGGGCACTTACTCTCCTTTGACACCTTTTTTCTTAG